>NW_017547257.1:1943488-2052218 GCF_001854935.1 Bemisia tabaci
TGAACTATGTGCATTATGACGTGAGCCCCGTTATGCATATATTATTATGGGTCCCAGGGCTCATGTCTTAATACACATAGTTCCCTTTGGCAGAAATACGTCCATTTGAGAGGGAGAATATCGACTTCCTATCGTCCCGAGGAAAAACGACGTATACATCAGATGTTGCCCGATTTCCTTTGAACTATGTGCATTATGACGTGAGCCCCGTTATGCATATATTATTATGGGTCCCAGGGCTCATGTCTTAATACACATAGTTCCCTTTGGCAGAAATACGTCCATTTGAGAGGGAGAATATCGACTTCCTATCGTCCCGAGGAAAAACGACGTATACATCAGATGTTGCCCGATTTCCTTTGAACTATGTGCATTATGACGTGAGCCCCGTTATGCATATATTATTATGGGTCCCAGGGCTCATGTCTTAATACACATAGTTCCCTTTGGCAGAAATACGTCCATTTGAGAGGGAGAATATCGACTTCCTATCGTCCCGAGGAAAAACGACGTATACATAAGATGTTGCCCGATTTCCTTTGACATATTGCCCCACTTCCGAGCCAATTTTTCAATATTGCTGTTCCAATGGGCCTGTTGCAAACTTTTGCTAGAGCAAAAATAAGAGTTGTTTCTTATAGATAATGCCTCAAAAATCACGATGAGCGCATCGGCAAAGTCTGAAATGCACTCATAACTTCACAATCTGGGTAAGAAATTTGCGTTTTTTTAAGCTTCCCGCTTCAAAAACGATACTACAGCATAGGTGAACATTTTGTTAGAGGAGTCGCTCCATCGTCGGCGATATTCATCATGGCCGACGCTTGCACGCAGTTCCGCGCGTAATTCGAGGAGAACCAATTCGGGCGTGGAAAATATGAACGTTAACACACCGATTGTTATCTGGTCTAATCCAGTTCAGGTGTTATCTCGTCCCATCAAACGTGTTTTGGCGGATTGGCGTCGGCCATGATGATTATTGCCGACGATGGAATGACTCCTCTTAAAAAATGTTCACCTGTGCCGTAGTATCGTTTTTGAAGCGGGAAGCTCAAAAAACCGCAAATTTCTTACGCAGTTTGTGAAGTTATGAGTGCATTTCAGAGTTTGCCGATGCGCTCATCGTGATTTTTGAGGCATTATCTATAAGAAACAACACTTAGTTTTGCTCTAGCAAAAGTTTGCAACAGGCCCATTTCCTAGGAAATTTTGTCCGTAGTTTGATCTAATCCAATATCCGAGCAATATCCTCAATATTTATTTTCCATTTTTTTTTTCAGAAAGTTTTGTCCGTAGTTTGATCGAATCTAATATCTGATGAATTTCTCAATATTTCAATCTCCAACCCTCAGAAAATTATGTCCGAAGTCTGATATAAAATGTCTGAAAACAAACTAAATTATTAATACATTTTCTCGGAATTAAATCTTTTTGGAGAGTAAATAGGGCAAAATTTAGGATTTCACGTACGCCGCACTGGAAAAAAAAACATTGGATCTAGAGTCCAGACTCTTAAAAACATCGATAAGAAAAATACTCTTGATTAAACAGATTTAAGCTTAAATCAAGAACCAAGCCTCTTAATTTGGGCGGATTTCCTTTCGATTTAAGCTTAAAGTTGATTGAATCAAGAGTCCTCTTTCTTGTCAATGTTTTCAAGAGTCTGGACTCTAGATCCAATGTGTTTTTTTTCCAGTGCGTCTTTCCTTAGCATGGCGCCTCAGCTTAAGTGTTATGTTATTCGACAGGTATAATATCGAATTCCTTCGTCCTACGAAAAAACCATAGATTTCCTTTGACAAATTACCAAGTTTCTGAGCTAATTTCTCAAATTTTTCAGAATTTTTTTTTCGTGGTTTGATCTAAAGTGTCTGAAAATTTCAAGGAAAAATATTCGTAACTTATCTCGATAATAAATCTTTTCCGGGAGTAAATACGGCAGAAATTAGATTTGCACACGGTGTTTTCCCTTAGCGCGGCGCCACAGCCGAAGGGTTATGTTATCCGAGAGGGAGAATATCAACTTCCTCCGTGCGAAGGAGAACCGCCGTATGAGACTTCAGACGTCGCCAAATTTCCTTTGAAAAATCACAAATTTTCGACTAAATTTGCGAGCATATCTGTTCCTGCCTTTCGGAATATTTGGTGCGGAGTTCGATCTGAAATATCTGAAATTTTCAAGGAAAAATTTTCATAACTTTTCTCGAGAATAAATCTTTTCCGATCGCGAATATGGCAAAATTCAGATTTATATTCGGTGTTTTTTCTCAGCACGGCAGTATTAGTAGCACGACGGCGGAGCACATGCTTTTGAGCGCTATTCGTACGTCTTTGGGACCATTGAAAGCGCCGAAGTCCGGCCACAATAGAGGGAACGTTGAGGAGGCTCTCGGGCCGGTGCAGCGGTCCATTAACCGCGATTTGCCTTCGTACTCATGTCGGGCTTGCCCGTGTATTTTAAGTGGTAGACAGCCACTCCATAGCATCTTTTTCCCCCGCCACTAGAATTATTTATTCATATCTCTCGAGTTTAATCGGCTTGATAAAAGACATTTGACCGGCGAAACTCTCGCTTTGGCCTCTGGACTCTCCGCCGCGAATCTGGGGCTCTCAAGTAGGGGGTCCATCTTTGCCGTGCTGAGGAAAAACGCCGTATGAACATTCCAGAGTTGCCGAATTTCTCTAGATAAAACATTCATTTTCTAAGAAAGTTAGTCATGTTTTCCCTTGAAATTTTCAGTTATTTTAGATCAAATGGCCAACAAAATTATTTGAAAAATTCAAGTCAAACGTTCCCAATTTTCCGAGAAAATTTGGTTTTTACTGAAGTAAATCTGGCAACGTCCAAAAGCTCCTACGGCATTTTTCCTTAGCACGACAGAGCTGGCACTCCTAGACTTTGTGAGGGATGCAAGAGCACTCTTTAATGCAATTTCAAGTCGTTTTCAATGCCATGAAAACCGAGTTTGAATCAGTTTGTGCTTCAAACGATGGGTTTTCAAAGTCCATCATATGGTGACTGTCGAGACGTATGATTCTCTAAAAAAAAGTAGTTCTCTAACTCCCCTCATTCCGCTCCCTAACGGGAAAATCTCAAGCTGCCGCCTCGCAGTCTTCGATCAGTCTGGAAGCATTTCTTTTTTTTTGGATGAATTCCTCGTTACCGTGTTCTGTGTATTATCTTACGTTTTAATATGTTTCCGCAACACTTTTTCATCTCAAATAGCACTAAATGCCCCGGAACTTTTAACATCCACTCGCAAACCCCATAACACTCTCTTCCTGAAAGGAATGCTTTCACGGACCCTCTTTCATTTAGAACCTATGCATGGTGGAATATCTAAAGGAAGGAGTGTCATACCTATGTGAAGAAAGCATCGCATAATAAATGGATTACATTTTTCAAAAAGGAACCAAGAGCATTTCAGCCTTGCTAGGATTGTGCAACTTACATTCTTTGCAGTATAAAATTACTGAAATCATGCAATCAATTGAATTTACAAAGTTAATTTTCGTCTTGAATTTATAGTTTATCGGTAGTATAGATAAAACTTGTTCGGATGAACAGTCTATATTTTCAAGGTATAAGAAAAGTTGTACAATCTTAGCGACATTGGACCGATCGGGGCTTTAGTAGAAGAGCCCCACCATGGCAAAATTGTCAATCAACTTCCGAGACACCCAGTGGACGCTCCGGTCCGACCCCCTCCCCTCCACACTCCCTCGCGCGATTTACGTACCCTATTGCCGTGCTGCCAAAACCCCTAAAATCAACAATCAAGCCAACGAACCAAAATAAAGTAACCAAACCTAACCTAACCTAACCTAACCTAACCTAACCTAACCTAACCTAACCTACCCTAACCTACCCTAACAAAAAAAACACGAAAAATACAAAATGAAAATAAACAACAATAAGAAAACGGAAAAGAAAAAATGAAACTCACCTAGTCATTGCAATGGAAAAAAAGTTGCAATGTCAGTTAGCATTTGTTCGAACAAATCCTTCCCGTGATTGACACAAACGAAACATGACGCACGCACAATGAAATCAGAACTAACGCAAGTGTGACGGGCAGTTACTGAATAGACTCCGCCGCTCTGAACTTTGACCGAACATCACACCACCGACCTCACACATTCTTCCTCCCTCCCCACCCATCATTTTCCGGCTGCAGTTTGTTTACCCGTTTTGCAACCGCACTCAACCAGCCGTCCACCTGAAGCGTCCACCGGGTGTCTCGAAAGTTGATCGACAATATTGCCGTGGTGGGGCGCTTCTACTAAAGACCCGAACGATCTTGGTTTCTGCTTGCAAAATGCAATCCAAATATGAAGGCAAAATCTAACGATACGCAAAAATTTCCGTTTTTAACTGTCTCCACGTGACAAAACTGTGTGTATCGATGAGTTTTGTCAAGTTTATTTTTTTTTCTACACCTGGCGGGCAGTGTGGCAGTGCGGAAAACCTGATTGTATTGTAGCCAACGTGACGTGAGGTCATGCCGTCGTCTCCCACACGAAGGAACGTAACTCTATTTCAAGGTTGCCAAATTGACTCAAACAATTAATTTATTTTACAAAAATGTACGTAAGCGATTTGTGTCCAAAATATCTCTGTTTTTTGCTTGGAATCTAGAGAAAAATCAGGGAAATTTTCAGTCAGAAATGCCCAAAATTCTCGTGGTTAATAGGCAATTTGTGAGAGGAAATTTGGCAACATTGGAATGGAGTTACGTTCTTTCGTCCGGGAGACAACGATGCATGTCATGCCGTTTGTTTACCTGTAAGGATTTGTTAATCTCTGCAAGCCCACTCAATCGCTCGAAATCCCTACGTGTATCATCTTCATACCTTAATAACATGTTCACGTAAGCGGAGAAATATTTGCCCAGCATTGGCTCATTGTTCTTGAATAGCTTGTAAGTTTTATTGTTTGAGGAGGTCTATTTCGCATGCACATTCCAATTGTACACGAAACACTCCTTTTAATGCCAGTCAATACTGGTAAAAATTTTCTTGATATATTATTTTTCCTTAAAGATTCGTTTCTTGTCGACAAAATGTGGTGTTCTTAACCAATCCGTGCAAATTCAACTCAACAACAGTTTTTTTTCTGTTAAAAAAGCGTCATCTCGTCATCGTTAAGTTTAAGTGAAAAAAACGATACCAAAACGACGTTTCTTTAACTCAAAAAACTGAATAAAAAATCACATTGTGTTGACGAAGAACGACGCTTTAAGTCAAAACAATATCTCACGACAAAAATGTTTCAGTAAAAGCCTGGTCCGGCATTCAGAGATAGAGTGATTCATTCCATTGGAGTTGGGTTTCATCTCGTGATACAACTATTTTAACTTGAGTGTGTTGCACAGTATCTAGTGAAATTGAAGGCGTTTTTAATCGGCGCGGCCCACGCGAGGTGAACTGCGCCAGGATAGCCGGACTTGCTGTTGGTCTTGTTCCTGCATCGTCCACCGTCATCTGGTCTCCAGCGTCTCTAGATCTCTAGTCTAACGACCAATACAAATCAGGAAGGGCGGGGAAGGGGCTTTTTAAGCGATTAATATATCATGAAGGCAAAGGGAAAAGCAAAGTCAACATCGAGATCATCGTTTTTGCACGAAACAAGAAATCTTCTGCAGTTGTTTACAAATGAAGAATTAATTGTAATTGGACCGATTTTTTTTAAATCACGTAAGCGCCAAAATTGCGAATGCGAAAAAAACAAAAACAAAAAAAAACAAAACAAAAATAAAAAAAAAAACAAGAAAACCCGTTTCATTCGCTTTGTTGACAATTTTCGAATTCCAAATAATGTATGTTCTTTTAGAAAGCTATTTTGAAATCAGACACGATTGATTATATCAGAGAAAACGAAGAGAAAACAACCCTTCTACCACCGAAATAGAGATTGGCGCTCACGTGTTTGGGAAAATAATCGGTTTGACGATGCTGGTTAAAATAACGCTTATTTCGAGTGTTCTGAATGTAATTTGAGACGGAGATACGTTGCGACGGCTTGGCGTGTGTTGAATGCAACGATCTTGGATTCAATTTCACGTACTAAAGTTCCAATGATACTTCAGAGCCGAGGCAACATGACAACGTTGGATGTAAGATCAAAGAAACTTCCCTATACGGGGGCACTACTCGGCTGCGTCGCGTTGACTCGATGAAGAAGCACGCGGCTCGCCCGGAGCGGATGTTCTCGATTTGAATTATCGGTTTGCTACAGAGAGCCACTCACAAAGGATACTTTTTACGCCCACACAACACCGCGACTGCCGAGATCGCAGTCGCTTCTTTGCGATAAGCAGCGTGCCCTTTCGCAGGAAAACTCCCCCAGCGCAAGTTATGAGGGAAGGTCTCAGGGTCACCTCCTTTGTCGCATCGAGACGTGAATATTATTCGAGCAGGCCGGCAACTACGATCTCAGGAGGAGGTGTTGGATATCATTTCCTTTTGTTCCTTCGGAAGTAATCCTTGTTGTTTAAACGCCAGAGTCAAAGAACGATAGACAAAGGGGCTCAGCTAGGAAGGTTGTCTTGTTTCTCCTCTTGTTTCTTTGCGAATATTCATGAGACCTGCACACATATTCTAAAAACCGAAAAAAGCTTGTTGATTACTGTCCGAAAATTGTTCTGGATTTCAAGTGAGTCTCTCGTCTGAATCTTTTTCCTCCGAAGGTAACAAAATGTTAAACGCCCCAACTGATTCTTGTAATCGAATATGAAAATCAGTACAAACGATTGTAAACTGTTAACAGAATTTCCTCCAAGGGATTTTTCGACCCAGAAGTATCTTCCAATTTTCGGTTTCAAAGCTCAATTAGAAAGCTTTTAAGAGGGGGTATGGACTGTCGGGACAGCATGTATTTTACGCGGTGGTACTCATGTTGATTAGAGATTATTACTCTCATTCCGCTTGTTAAAACATCGACGCTGAAATCTCCACAAAAGGCTGTATGGAATACGAAACTGTATCTTTTGAGTGTCAGGTGCCCAAAACGCCTCATCAAAATCTGATGATTATAAGATTTTCTGTGTTCTCTTTGCCCCCTGTGTGACGTAATCTTCGCAATACCGCCAGGGCATTAGTTCTGTCACCTTTTTTCGTGAAGATCATGAGTATTCTCCGCGTGTCCCTTTTTGGACTAATGAATCCTATTCCAGGCTTTGAACCCCAAAACACCTCAACAAGTTTACTCCTCCGTCTTCCATGCGCGGCTTGTCATCATGTGTAGAGGGATCTTGATTGAATTGAGCCTCCTCTGTTTTCTTCAAGGAAAAGTTATCAACCAGTGTTCCTTGTGGAAGCTATTCCCGAGGCAGCGGGGTCGAGAAAAAGTAACGCCCATCCGTTAATAACTTTTCTCTTGGTATCAGTATTCATAACGCGCGTTGATGACGGCGCAGAGATGCAACTATTCGTGTTTGATGAATGTCCGTGTTGTATCTGCATTATTGAAGGCGCGAGGTCTGAACTCGCAATTCCGCTCAGATTCAGGAGATAAGATCGATTCTGAGACGGTATCTTAACCTAAGTTGAAAGGAGCCAAATACCAAGCTGACAAGATCGAAAAAGCGGAACTGAACTTTTGGCGTAAAGTTCCATTATGAATAATCTGTGAAATGTCGCACAATGAATGGTACCCGTGAAAAATTGGACCACATTTTGTAATAAGGAACCACTATTTCTGGCTCAATTAAGGAACAGCATATATGCCATTGTTTTCCTACGCCAAAAGGCGCTTTTTATGGAAGAGCCAGAGATAGTGGTTCCTTATTTCAAAATACAATCCGACATATGTGCGATCCATTGGATTGCATTTTGCCAAAAGGAACCAAGAGCATTCCAATGTTGTTAAGATTATGCGATTTTATTTTACCTTACAAGTGTAAACTGATCATTGAAACCAAGTTTTATCTTACCTCCCAATAAACTATAAATTCAAGACGAAAATGAACACAATTGTGATAAATGTCAAGTTGCACAATCCTATCAACATTGGAATGTTTTTGGTTCCTTTTCGCAAAATGCAATCCAACTGCCGTGCGATTTGCGATTATCCCTTTGTAACAATTAACTTTATAAACGTTTAACCAATTAATAGCATGTGATTGGAATCATTGAAATAATTAATCCATTAGTCAGACATTACGGCTGTGACCTTAAACTCGCGGACAATTTCCGTCACGAGACTGTTAATGCGCCTTTCCGTGTTTAATACACAAACAATGAATTTGTCAACAATTAAATCACATTTTGCAAGAAGGAACCACTCTCTCTGCCTCTCTCATAAAAGCACATATATGCAGAGGAAAACTAATGGCATGTATGTTGTTTCTAAAATGGGCCAGAAATAGTGGTTCCTTATTGAAAAATGTAATCCAAGGGTGTGCGATGAAAAATTTGTGTAATGTGTCCATCGAATTTAGGTCAGTCAGGCAGTGCAACTGTGGCATAAATTCTCACGCCATTACTTTTGATACCGCTGTTTCGAAGGAATGCAACTCTGTGAACATCAATTGGACTGCATTTTGCAATTTGGAACTATAAATTCTGGCCCGGTTTAAAAACAACGTACGTGCCATTAGTCTCCGTGTGCACATACGTGTTTTTTCAGATGAGCCAGAATTTATAGTTCCGAATTGCAAAATGTAGTCCAATTCTTTGTTAACGTACGTACTCACCGTTTGTAGACTTGAAGCTCCGCGGACAAACCACCGGCTATTTTTTCACTCTCCACGATTCGAAAGTTAAATTCATGCGACTCAGCTACCAGCTGCTCAACACACTTATCCTTGTTCTCGATCGTTTTTCTCAAATCCGCTATCTGGGAACATGGAGAACAATTACGAATCAATCATTCGTTCTATGTTTACATCGGAAACTTTGAGTGGGTCTCAGCAACGTGACACACATAAGTTATGTACCTATGTAATTCTTATTGGGATCGTTCACACAATAACCTATGCAGCATTTCATAACTAAAATATCGCAATATTTTGAAATGAAGCTGCGATTTTCGGCGATAAAATCGATCGGATCATCAACATCTGAGCAATTATCCTCAATAATGACGCAATTTCATGTATGTTTTATCGCGTTCGAAATTTCATCGCGATTTATCATGATTTCATTAATGTCCCTCTTGGGGATTACAATGTGTTGCCCGTACAGAAAATTAAGCAAATATTTTCAGGTTTTAAAAAATACGAGATAGGCTTGTACCTTCTCTCAACTTCATTGAATTAATGGAATTTTTTCCATACTGTTATTTTTTACAGTTACAAATCCCCGTGATCCCTTGGAAGTGTGTTTTTTAAAATTAAACCGTTGAATTTTATTTGAAATACGTTAATGTTGTGCTTTCAATGGTGCTACGTTAAGGATCTCTTTAAACCTCACTTAAACACGATGTGGCGCCCAGAGGAGCTAGTTAAAGGACAGCTATGAATACGGTCTTAAAAGTACTACCAACTCAAGTGCTAACATAATATTAAATTGTGTTCCAAGTGGAAAACTAATTAGTCGTGGATGAGAGAAATACCGTCGCTATTCCCCAATAACTTTCACACTTGTAAGAAAATATTTCCGATTAGATGATTCTCATTTGAATTACTATCATACACGCAGGAAAAATACTTCGGGTCCTATTGAACCTTATCGATTTCAGTACAGTACTCGTAGCAGTTGATTTTTTTTTAATGAACAAATTTCATATTCAGAGGATGAAGGATGTATGTACTTTGTAGTTTTTCATAACAGCAATTTTCATTCGATACGTGAGAAGGAACAAATTTTCGTCACATTTCATGTCTCATTTCGCTCCTTTTGAAGATCAATATTTTTCGTCAGTGTCCGCTATCATAATGACTTGAATCATTCTAAAGTCGGACTAATTCGACCAAAACAATACATTTTTCCCTAGCTCCCTTTGAAGTGAATGACCGGACCGAGTTAAGTCGTATTAAAACGGCTCTCCCACGCATCAAAGCGTTTCAAATTCATGGGATTAATTGAAATCAGTCCAAACCCTCTTTTTCACTGCGGCGAGGGCCATTTTGTATCAATCAGGTATTTCATCTTTGTTTCGACCGGGAAAGATTTTCCGTCATCCAGCTCAGAATTGAATGAACCCGTTTAAATAGCCTTCTAAGCTCATAACGTTAAACTTCAAACGGGCGGATGGAATGCGGTGGAGCTTCATTTGGACGCATCTATGTCAAAAGGATCTATGTTGCTCGCAAACCTTATGTACATAGTTCCGTTTAGCATAAATACGTCCATTTAACGAGGGTCGACCTTTTCAAATGAAGTAATACCTTTGGTTACGTAGAGATCTACCGTGCTAAGGAGGAACGTCGTTTGAGCCTTCAGACGTTGCCACATTTCCTTCTAGAAAAACCAAATTTACTGAGTGAAGTGTGTATATTTTTCCTCAAAATTCGCAGTGATTTTTTTTTTTACGATTTAATTTAAAATATCTGAAAATTTCAAGGAAAAATATGCATAGATTTCTTCAAAAATAGATGTTTCATTCGGGAAAATTTGGCAGCTCTCGAATGTCCATGCGGTGTTTTTCCTTAGCATGGCAGAGATGTCGTCAGTGTAAAATTTATATTCCCGATTCCGCGGAAGCAAAGAGGGTTGTGCATGATGCATTCATCCGTGAACCTTCGGATTCCTCAGAAGCACATCCATCGGACGTGGAGCCTATGATCCTATCCCTCGTTCGACTTCATCACGAGGGTTTAGCCTGTCTGTTCCTCGGCCAAGAATTAATTAAGAGCAGGAGCGGCTCAAAAATAAAAGCACAGCTGACGGGATTTCTCCGGAAGACCCGTGTGTATGCCAGAAAAAATCCAATTGTGCTATCGAGTGATCTCCTTCTATCAGCCTCAGTTTGATCCCCCGTTCATTAGTTATCTTCGCTTTGTACATCTGACCCAAAAAATTTACCCACCAGAAGTAAATATTCCTGAGTCTTTTCCTTTGATCTCAACATCGGATTTTATATCTTCCCCTTTCCGGCCGAAGTATCACAAGCGTCATGTGACGTTTGAAAATTTCCGGCGCCGTTCTATTTTTTTACAGAGAAATTTTTCGACGAAGCTGTCTGAAAATCTCACTGAATTTTCTTTGTGCTGCCAATAAAAGTCGGCGAAATTTTCGAATAGATTCAACCAACAATTTCTCTGTAAAATACTAAAATGACGGCAAAGATTTTTAAACGTCGCGTAGCGTTTACGATTTTTTGGCCGGAAGGTGACAATATAACCTCGAGAAAGATGTGTTTTCTCGATAATCCTTCGGGATTTTAACGGACGGATCCATTATCACAGTATTTAGTCTTTTCTGTCTCTCCTTACCTCTTTAATTAGACCATCCTTTTCGTGCTGGGCATCCTGCAGCTGTTTCTTCAAAGCCAAAATGAAGAGGTTGGCAGCATCCATCTTGTTTTTCAGATTCATACTTTCCTTTTTCATGATAGCAGTCCGATTGTCCGCCCGCTCCAGGCATTCCCTTTTCAAATCCAGCTCCTGCGGGGAGCACATCAGGGATGAGTATCAATTGTTGCTGTGATAAATTCGTCCGGCGGCTCAGCCATTGTATCGGGAAACAATCCCGCAACAAAAGCACGAGCCACCATTGCCGAACCTTGACCGAAACTCTCGCATTATCGTTCCGAGTGGCCCGAATTAATGCGCCATAACGTGAGAATTGATTTTTCGAATCCAATCTAGACCTCTGCTGTCGGAAAGTTTCTCTGACAACTTTTTTTTTCGGCGTTAGAGACCATGAAAGTTGTGGATTTTTTTTTATCAAAGTTTGTTCAAAGCTACTTCTGTTTTTTTGTTGTTCAAATCGTCAAAGATAGGGGAACAATGGGGTTCAGTGGCGTGGCGAGCTTTGCAATTTATCGATTGATCTGCCATTTTACCCATGGAGAAATATCGATGATCGATCATTCACGCCTCACCACTGTTGGGGTTTGGGAGACTTTTTAATGCTTTTCATTTCTTTTTGTTTTAAAAGTGTGAGCCTTTTTTTGAAGTTTTTGGAGGCAAAATCTCCACGTTAAAGTAGTCACACCAATTAACAATGTAGAGATCTTGCCCACCGCTTTCCTATCAAACCACTAGCCTTTGAAACCAATGTAAATGAAACACGCGTTAAATATTTACTCCAGAGACCAACTTTCTCCAACATTTTACTCCTTAGAGAAAACTTCAAGGACCGACTACGGGGGACAAATCCACAATTTTAAGAGGCTCCAGCGCCAGAAAAAAAATTCTTACAAATGACTGTCCTAAAAGAGGAAAAATCAATGTTCCCGAAGTATGTTGCATTAAGTTCCGGGAACTCTGTATGATTTAACTAATTTTAATGCCTAGTCAGACAACGCTATTGGAGGGTTTTGCATTCAAGTGCTATACCTGACACGATCGCGTCGTGAAAAAGGAGAAAAATCCGACGAGTCTCTTTGAATTACCCCGTCCTCTGCCGCCAGGCGATTCTTTGTCTCGGAACAATTAATTGAGAAACTTTATCACAACTTCATAAATTATCATTCAGAATTAATTGATACCACTACCCTTCCCTTCCAGCTGACTCTAATTGGTCAAGATGTCTTGTAGTAGGAATGTCTAGCTGTACTAGACCTTTACCAGACAGGGTTATGCTGTATCTCCGTTTTGTGATTCTGCAATGATAACGAGTCACTGGTCGGCAGTGCTTCTCTTCTAGTTGAGCTTGATAAGTGGACTTTTCTAAATATTATGACAAACTTCGTTTCTCAAAGCCAAATCTTTATATGGCGGCAGGAATCGGTAAAATCAAAAGAATTCGGACAGTGAGTTAGAATTGCGTGAGCACTGCGGCATCAATAGAATAGCAAGTAATGGGCCAGTTGCAAACTTCAGCCAGAGGAAAAAGATGAGTTATTTTTTTTTTTTTTTTTCAAAAATGGCTCAAATGTGCGCTTCGAGAAGGTCTGAAAAACACTCCTAACTTCACAATCTGCGTAAGAGATATGCGTTTCTCTAAACTACGGTACAGTTGAACATTTCGTGAAAGGAGTCGTTCCATCCAACCTTGCCCTCCTGGAAGCTACGCAATATTCAGCATGGCCGACGCCAATTTTCATCATTTTTCAATTACATCGAGTCAAAGCGATCCTTGATTCTCCGATTTGAGCGTGCATTACATAGTATGCATTGACTGAGTCTAGGTAAGACTCTGATGCAGCCAAAACGCCTTCAGATTCTTGTCTAGGCAATACCGCGTCGCTTCAGTGTTCAAATAGTCGCATCTCTCGAATTCCTATCGATCCGTAGCAAAATCTGACTCGCCGATCTTTTCTGAATTATAAAATGAACTACATTTGAACGTATGAACGCGCTAAAATGAACAATGTATAGATTAATTAAATGGTGAAAACAATGTGTAAAATGTTCCGGCGCTTCGTAATTCATTGTGATGTAATGCATTTACCGTAGTTTCTTTTAATAAAAAAGAGTTCATTTTGCGACACGTACCCACTAACTAAGTTTAGAACATCACGTACTGTCAGCTTTCTTATGCATGGTAGGAACTTTTATGGGTGAATCGGACAGCATTTTGCCATTTGGAGCTACATTTTTCGACAAAGTCAGGAACAGCATATGTACCAGGTACCTTTAGTTTCCCCTTGTACATACGACTCCTTACATAAAAGCCAAAAATTGTAGTGCCTTATAGAGAATTTGCAGGTGTCGGTTTTTTTAATTTTATGTTTAAGAAGAAACTACTAAGTGAATTGAGCGTGAAAATATTTTTAGTCTCTAAAATGAGCAATTCTTTGAGGAGATATGACCGAATTACCTAATTGCTAAAGTACATTTGTTTAATCAAATAAACACAAATAAACGAAGCTCATTAAACTCTCTCAGATTTAGCGATGCATTTTTTTGGTGCGAAGTCTCCATTGCAAAATGATGTCCGATTGAGCTCAGTCAGGCAGTTACAGAAGTCAGAGCAACCAGCCCACTGGTCGTGCTGGGCTCATAACCCATGGGAGTAACAAGTAAGTGAATACCACGAATAGCGAATAAAATTAACTTTTATTACTCGGGAACAAAAAGAAAACGCACTAAGACGAACGGCTCACGCCATGACATGAAGTAAGGGCTACCGCGGTGGGTAGGGTCGCAACCAGGTGCCACTGAAAAAAAAAGTTCGGTAAATCCGAACTAGTTAGGAATATATGGAACCACGATTTTGTTCGGTACACACGACCGAATTATTCGGTCTGCTCAGCCGAACTGTTCGGTCCACTGAACCGAACTGGAAGAATTTATTATGGTTCGGTCGCACAAACCGAACAATTTGGTTGAACAGACTGAATAATTCGGTTGTGTGTACCGAACGAAACAACATTCCATATGATCCTAACTAGTTCGGATTTACCGAACTTTTTTTTTCAGTGATGCGAGCCAGGGGCTGACATACCGCCAACTTAAACCTACAATAAATACGTTTTAAAAATAGGTCAAGGCGCGTTACAGCGACGAATCCCTTCGTGGAAAGTAAAGGAACGCTCCGATGTGGCAACCCGGAAGACAGCACCTAAGGATACAAGGATTATACGATCCCACCGCGCTCCGAATGAATCGCTCTCAAATCTTCGCTGCCTCGGCGTAAAGCCGTATCTGGATAGCAGCTGAGCCCCAAATAGCATGGAGTTATACGGAAGACAGGGCTCAGCTCAAAATTAGGTTACGCCCTTACGTCAGAGCAGTGACGAAATATTGTCAAGTAGCACGAAGTGTTTTAATCTCGCACTGAAATTCCCAGCAGAGACCAAAAAATGCTCAAGGTTCGGCAGCCCCGAGGGTCGTTTTCTGAGCTTGCTTTTAATCAACTCTGTCGTTGCCAAATAGTGCTATGAAATGAGCATTTTTACATTGAGTTGTGAAAATATGGTGATTTTCAGAGAAATCTGGCGATTGCGATCAACTGCGTCTAATTCTCAATGACTTAATATAATTTCGAATGTGCTACGGACGCCTTTGAATCCTTGTTTTTCTTCGCCCAACCCTTACTGAATCGCTGACTATCGCTCACAAGTTATTAACAGATAGAGGAGTGTAGGAGACGTACCTAAAAGGAATAACACAAACGCGTCCGCCTTCTCCCTATGGCATTGCAGTAATTTGCCGTAGAGAAAAAAGGAGGTGTTAGCATCTTGAGGATTGTTTACCCCGTAACGTAGGTCGGTACAATCCGGCCGGCAAAATGAGGAATTCTCTAAATGAAAAATGGACCGTAACGTCCGATTTTTTTTTTTTTTTTTTTTTTTTTTTTTTTTTTTTTTTTCGTAAATCATCTCATAATACAATTCGAAACACTATCCATACAACGACTTTTTTCCAAAAAGTACATAATTTCCAGGAAAATCGTCGATAAAACTCGCTCGTAACGACCTATACGTCATTAAAAAAATCCAAGATGCCCGAGATGCTGACACCTCCTTTTTTTCTTTATGGTAATTTGATAAAATAATGATATTCTGATCCCTTATAGACGGTAAAACTCCAAAAATGAGTATCTTGGTTGCGCTGTCTCAAAATCTCTGCTCCTATTTCATTTCTTAAAAGAAGACCGTACCACCATCATGGCTTGATTTTCAAGATAACATTCCACAGAGAGGAAAGAAATCATTGAAATAGTTAAAAAATGACATTCAGTAGTAGTTGTTTCGGTAGAAAATAGAGTCCAAAGGGAAGTCTGCAACGCCGCAAACCGACAATACGCAATTCTGCAATTTCACCATCAATATTGATTTTGAGATCGAGGAGAACATATCCCTACTTTCGAATCAAATTTGACTATATGCATCAACCTAGCATTGAAACGTTTAAAAGCCACAAAAAATATCACGTGAAATGCACAGCTCGATAGCAGTTTTCGCACAACTGAGGAAGCTTCAAAATCACGTAAAATACAGCGACCTAGCACTGAGCCCCATGAAAGTCACAAAAAATATCTCGCAAAATGCACAATGGAATTACCGTTTTCGCACCTCTGGGAATCTTCAAAATCATTTAAAATACAGCGTCTCAGCATTGAGTCGTATGAAAGTCACAAAAATATCGCGCGAACCGCACAACGGAAACGCCGCTTTCGCACCCCTATAGTAGGAATCTTTGAAATCACGTAAAATATAGCATCCTATCATTGTCCCGTAAGAAATTCACAAGAAATATCGCGCGAACCGCACAACGCACGGGATTACCGTTTTCGCACAACTCAGGAAGCCTCATAATTGTGTAAAACACAGCGTTCTACAGTTGAGTCGTTCGAAAGTCACAAAAAATATTGCGCGAACCGCACAACGGGATGACCGTATTCGCACAATCCAGGAAGCTTCAAAATGACGTAAAACGCAGTGTCTTAGCATTCAGTCGTATGAACATCACAAAAATATCGCGCGAACCGCACAACAAAATTGCCGTTCTCGAACAAATCAGGCTTCAACATCGCGTAAATCACAGCGTTCTATAGCGTTGAGTCGTTCGAAAGTCACAAAAAATATCGCACGAACCGCACAACGGGATTACCGTTTTCGCACCCCTGTGAATCTTCAAAATTACGTAAAATACAGCCTCTTAGCATTAAGTCGTATGAAAGTCACAAAAATATCGCGCGAACCGCACAACCGAAACGTCGTTTTCGCACCCCTAGTAGGAATCTTCGAAATCACCTAAAATACAGCTTCCTATCATTGAGCCGTATGAAAGTCACAAAAAATATCGCGCAAGACGCACAACGAATTTGCCGTTTTCGCACAAACCAGGAAGCTTCAAGATCGCGTAAAACATAGCGTCCTAGAGTTGAGTCGTTCGAAAGTTACAAAAATTTTCGCGCGAACCGAGGGCCCCGGCCGCGATCGCGGCCTAGCGGCTCTGGCCAGTCCAAGCCTGAGAAGCATATAGAGGTCATTCTTTTGAGCCAGTTTTGCCATCGGTTTTGTTATTCTATCCGTCAAAACTGAACAATGTATTCTCTTCTGAGCGCAGAACTCAATAATTAGCTGGCCACCCTTAACAATACCCGGGGAATCTTCTCTATTCGATCAGCTCCTATGTACGAGGGGCGTTCAATAAGTAAGTATCCCCCCTCTCTAAAATCAATAAGAATGTACCAATTTTCAAAAACTTGGGCTCAAAATCCTCCTTAGGATATACTGAGTTCAACAAAACAAATCGCAACAAAATCGGACCATGTGCGGCCGAACGCGAGCCGTTTGAACGCGCCGAGGTGCACACCGCTCCCGCCAAATCCGCGGAAATTTGAAGTCCGCGACAAGAGAAGAGCCTCTCTGCCAACGCTTCAGTCGTTCATCACTGACGAAAAATACGGTAATAAATGGCAAAAAAGACCACTATTAATTCCCTTTTCTGAAATCTGAACTGGGGGAGTTCATTTTGAATCAGCGGAAGAGGTCAAACAAGCCGACAACACTTTCATCCCCAGCCAGTTGAAAGACCTCTACACGCGTGGTATCCAAAAGCTGTTCTCTTACAAGGGGAACTTACGGACCTGCCGCCTCCGATTGTGCTGAATTTTTTTTTACAGACTCTATGGACCAATTCTAGAGGTCAACTTGAGCCGTTTTCCCGAATGCGCAATAGGAAGGGCGTAAAAAATTCCCAAAAGTTGCGTTTTCGGCGTGTGATTTGGTCGTGCGGCGCGTGGCAACACTGAAGCAGCCTCTAGTACCCCTTTATCGGCCGGAAGGTTTCAGCGAAGTCCGGAGCCCTACTGCACACGTACTGGTTCCATGATAGTGATGTCCCGGGTTCGATCCTCGACTTTTTATTTTCCGCATGATCACGTAACATTTTATTTTTAATTCTTCATCCGCATTTATAAATCAAGCANATCTAATTTTAAGGTTTTGATCAGTTTTTGTTGATGTTGTTGTTTTTGGATGACAGACATCGGAGGATTCCTTATCCTTATCCCTCAATATCGTTCGTTTGAGTGCACTCGTTTCGGCCTCCATGGCCAGCCAAGGCCGGCTGCCAGTCAGCTGATAATCGAGTTGTCTTAACTCTGGGTTATAAAGGGACTCTAATGTGGAGAGGTGAGGTAAGCCCTTTATTCTACAAAAACTTCTTTGATTTTTCGTCAGTGATGAACGACTGAAGCGTTGGCAGAGAGGCTCTTCTCTTGTCGCGGACTTCAAATTTCCGCGGATTTGGCGGGAGCGGTGTGCACCTCGGCGCGTTCAAACGGCTCGCGTTCGGCCGCACATGGTCCGATTTTGTTGCGGTTTGTTTTGTTGAACTCAGTATATCCTAAGGAAGATTTTGAGCCCAAGTTTCTGAAAATTGGTACATTCTTATTGCTTTCAGAGAGGGGGGATACTTACTTATCGAACGCCCCTCGTAGAATTTCCTCCACCCCGCCAAGATGAGAGACACCGTAACGTGACGGAGATTACACACGCATCATCGCAGATTGACTCTCGTATACTCGTTCAGGTCGACTCTGTTCTAACTTTCAGGGCCCAGCTTATCTTCAATTTTTATATAGTCTTTCAGAATTTTTAATCTCAATGAATATCCACAAAACTGTGAAACTTAAAGCCTGATGCTGTTTAAATTCCCTCGTCGAAACTTGCTCCGCGGAACTCCCCTTAGAGCTCAGTTCCTAGAAAGCCACGGGAAGCTCTTGAACTCTAATTCTTATTCAAAGTTGGGAAATGAAAATCATCTCCGAGCGTGTACTGACAAATCAAATTAATTCTCAGAGGCAAGACTCGCCCGATAAAATTGAAGGGATCGGACCAGGCCGGAAGTGTACTCACCCTCTGGAGTGCATCTTTTGCGCTCATCGCCCGTTCCAGATTCTGGCTAATTTGCTGAAGTTTACGCGCCGCCTCAGCAACCCTCGTTCTCTCCGATTCCAGGAGTTTCTTCAGCACGGCCGAACTCAAGTTAAGCTGCGTAATCTGGTATTTCAGTTATTGAGGAGGAAACAAAATAAATTACAATGCGAACTACAAGAACGGAGACTACAGTTACAGCACTAGGAAGTTAGAAATTCCTTCGTGGAATCGAAAGTCTTTTAGCAGGGTTAATCAATAGGGGAGGGTTCCCGTTAAAAAGGCCCACGGGTACGGGGCCCTTTTCTCCGAAGATTTCGTAAATGGTTGCTCTGCACCCTGAAGTTTGACTCAGCGAGGATGTCTCGTGGTTTATAGAGATTTTATCAGGGGTGTGGCGTGCTTTACAATATATCGCTTGATCCGGCATTTAAATCTATGAAAAAGGATCGATAACCAGGGTGGTCGCTAATAATCGATTCTTTACCATAGCTTCAAATGGGGATTTATCGATAATTGATCATTCACGTCTTGCCACTGGATTTTACGACAGCACTCAACCAAAATGTATTCACCTCTCCTCGCACATTTCGTCGTTTCCTAGACGAAGGAACGTAACTCAATTCCAAGGTTGCAAAATTGACTCGGACAATTCAATTTTTTGTGAGGATATACATGTACCATTTTCCTCCCCAATTTGTCTGATTATCGCACGAGATCAGAGAAAAAACGAGGAAAATCCTCTGTCAGGAACGTGCAACATTCTCTTGGTAAAAATGTAATTTGCGAGAGAGGATTTGGTAACATTGAAATTTAGTTACGTTCTTTCGTGAGGGAATCGACGAATTTAAGCCAAATTGTGTTCTCTTAGCAAGTATGCCCGCCTATTGCTTTCCAGGAAATATAGCTTTTCATAAAATATTTTGGCCTTGAGCAAAATCCAGAATAGCGGAGGTTTGAAATGACGGTACAATTTATAGAGTTGGATGATGTATTCATGAGTACCTTTAATTTCTGTAATGGAGTAAAAGCTGTCATGAATTTTTAATAGCTGTGTCCATCATCCGCGGGCAATATTTCATCGCGGGTTTGATGAGAATACCCTCGAACAGGAACATAACTGCCCACTTTTTTGAATTCCGAGATATAATTGTCAAAGACAAATTAAGTGTTACACATGAAATGAAAACTTTATTGCGACATTATATCGTTCGGGAAGGGAACAGATATTAAAACATTGCGCGTCGTGTGAGAGATACAGTGTGTGCCATTTTCTTTTTAAACATCAACCTTTTGACAAGGCGACTGAGGGGGTGGGTTTCATCGCCACATGTTGTATCATGAGGAAATTTTTGCCTAGTTTGACACTGGAGCCTTTGTGATTGGCCCAAAGGAGAACTACTGATTCATTGGCTCTCATTTCTGTTGAAAGACATCTTTCAAGCTACCAGTCCCTTCCACCTCTGCCACTTCTACCATAAAAGACATTTTAACCCAAAACCAGCTTACGCACCCGCTTGGACTGTGACTGTGAACTATGAAGACCAATCCAATGGATATGTTGCATGTGTGAGGAATTGGCAATTTGACTACTGATTCTTATGTAAAAGTTCGCGAGAAACACGATGGTGCCACTGGTTTTCTCTGACAAGGGGAGCTTCCCAAGTGTAACCGGAATTTCGAGTTGAAATTTCGCATGAAGATACTAGAGATGATATTAGGGATGCCGTATTTTTTCGTTTTTTCGAATGGGGTCGGGAAAGCCCTCAAAAAAAGGGCTAAAGATGCGGAAAAAACGCGCGCGCTAGCGGNTTTTTCCGCATCTTTAGCCCTTTTTTTGAGGGCTTTCCCGACCCCATTCGAAAAAACGAAAAAATACGGCATCCCTAATATCATCTCTAGTATCTTCATGCGAAATTTCAACTCGAAATTCCGGTTACACTTGGGAAGCTCCCCTTGTGAAATCAACTCCCAAGCTGAAAAAAGCTCTCAAAGTTGAGGCTGTAATGGAGTGGATTTCCCTCGCTATCCTGAGAGCCCACTTCTACTTCAAGACGAACTCTCCGTGCGAAGATAGGGAGCAAATACATTGACAGGGCTGCCACTTTACTTGGGGACTCTAAAACTGAAAAAACGGCATCCCTGTTGATGTATTTGCTCCCGATCTTTGCTCATAGAGTTCGTCTTGATGTAGAAGTGGAATCTCAGGATAGCGTGGGAAATCCCCTCCATTACAGCCTCAACTTAGAGAGCTTTTTCTCAGCTTGGGAGTTGATTTCAGAGGAGACCAGTGGGCACCATCGTGTTTCTCGCGAACGTTCACATTTGAATCAACAGTCAAATCGCAAATTCCTCACACATGCAACATCTCCATTGCACGTATTTAAATCAATGACGAGGCGTTAATGATCGTTTATCGATATTTCGCCATTTGAAGCTATGGTAATAAAGCATCGATTATCAACGTGTTCGTTGCAAACGCCCCGCTCATCGATCCTTTTCCATAGGTTCAAATGGCAGATCGATCGATGTATCGCAAAGCACGCCACGACACTGATTTAAATGAGAGGAATTATATCCATTGTGGCATGAACCCTGAGATCCTGCGGGCCGATTATTGAAATTGATAGACAAAGCTATAGACAAAGATGACAAATGGGATATGGAGGAATCCTATTGGTGAAAGCTGGTAGTTTCAATGGACAAAGGCAGTGGGTAATAAACAAACTAACGGCAACCCACGAGAAACCCGACAGTTAGTCCAACATTTTCTCCCTTAGTCTATAAGAACCACGCATTTCAACCAATAGGATCGCTCCATAACCCCTATGTCTTCTTTGTCTATAGCTTTGTCTATCAATTTCAATAATCGGCCCGCAGCAGAGAACATGCATGACAGGGCTCGTGTCGCAATGGCTGTAATGCGTCCAATTTTAGATCAGGCGTGACTGTGCCCGCGCAATTGCCCGGTAAAAACGCTTGAACTTGTCTTTATAAAGTTGTATCATATTGGATTAAATCAGATTCAAGTGAGTCTTTACAAGAGGTTCATTAAATGATAGCTCGCGGACTCCGAACGCCCCGGATATAGAGCAGCGACTTTGTCAACGTGTCGGAAACCTTGTCCTTTGGCGGTGTTAATGAGAATTTAACGAGTTTGCCGATCTTGAGGACCCATTAAAATCACAGTTAAATGCATGCGGCTTCAAGAACTTGCGCTCCAAATTGTCGGGCGGTCGTCAAATGCTTGCACTGAGTCATCAAAAGCCAATAGTCAACTCATAATGAACATGACTCAGGTCGTTTCCGAAAGGAAGGACATTTTTAGCTCAAGGCTTGAAAACGCATACGTTGAGAAATTGAGTTTTCTCGCATTAACTGTGTTTGGAGACTCATTTTTGCGCCCTAATGAGGGATACGTAATATTTCATCGGTTACTCGAATGTGCAACAACTCCTATACGGTTCAAACGTAAATGATTTGTGGATTCTATTCGGACACGAAGGATACAGTACATAATCAGTGATGTTACACTCATCCTAAGTTTTTCAGAGGTTTGTGTGTTCGTGCGGTTGTCCACCTCATTATAAGTTCAGGAAAGATTTATTCGAACATGTATTTATTCTCCCCCTCCCCTCTCCTCTGGTAAATCTATGCAGTCCATCAAACAAATAATTTATTCGTGATTTATTCCAGCGAGAGCCGAGCATTTGAACCGCGTTAAGCAGAGAGGAACCGCGCCACATCAGCTATTGCCAAATTTAATTGGACAGTTTAATTTTTACATGAAAACGGTTGTGCGGATTTTTATGCGAATTCATGTGAATTTTCTGCGTAGTACGAAGCAAATTCCTTAAATGTTTTAAAGAAATCCGCACAAACGTTCTCTTCACTGGAAAAAAAAGTCGCTCGGATCCAGAGTCCAGACTCTTGAAAACAATGACAAGAAAAAATACCCTTGATTTAATCGAATTTTTGCTTGAATCAAAACAAAATCCGCTTAAATTAAGAGGCTCGGTTCTTGATTCAAGCTAGAATCCGATTGAATCAATAGTATTTTCTCTTGTCAATGTTTTTAAGAGTCTGAACTCTAGATCCAAGCGACTTTTTTTTCCAGTGTTGTAACAAATTAAGCTGCCTTATTAAAGGCAGTAACTCACATGGCTCGACTCCTTCCTGCAAAACGCGGCCCATTTGTGATGATAGCGCATCGACACGTAAATCCTCTCAATCATATGCATTGGTTTTCACCCTTGCCCTGTTGAGGTGAATTTTCATTTTATTGATAATTCAGGCTTAAAATTAAATCTCACGTTCCTTATTTCTTACTATTTCTCTAACTTTTATTTTTTACGCTCGCAGCCTGCGTGGAGGATTTGAGAACAAGGAGATGGCGCTCTGGGTCGAAAAGGCCGAGATACGTTACTGTTGGTCGGCTCGGAAACACGCGGCCTCACACGGACCCTGTCACGTCACCCGCTCATGTCAGAGCCCCCTGGCCGTGTCAGAGAAGGGTCAGAACCCTCCTCCGACCCGAAATACGTTTTTTGTATCCTAATACCTCCACATGTGCTACACAATAACGAAGGTCTAAGATTTTGTCGCTGCTCCTCATTTCGGAAACCCGTTCGAACGTCAAGGCTTGTTTTCTTCTTTCTAGTCCTGCATCGTCCTGAAAAGTCTACTTACGAAGCACCCTAGAGTTCGACTTATTTTCAACTCAGATCTTACGCCTGATTACGTTTCTCCTGTTTTGGCTGTGTAAATCACATAACCGATGATGCACCACTACACACAAGACAAACGGAACCAATACAACACGAACACGGTAATAGAGTCTGGGAAAGAACGCGCGTTAGCAACGGCGCAGAGATACAACTATTCGTGCTTGATGGACGTCCGTGTTGCGTCTGCAGAATTGAAGGCGCGATGGTGCGAGGCGTGCATTCGCAATATGCCGCCGCCCAATGCTGTCAACGAGGTACCGCTCGGATTTGGGAGACAAGTCAAATAACGAGGCCCGAAAAAATCTCTCCTATCTTCGGCTGTGTTCACATTCGTTTTTTTTTCTTTTTTCAATTTGATATTTAATTCTCTTTTAAGCGTGTCTTTCTAGACCTGTATCGAAAGCAAGTATGTATCGGCACCTTACGACCCGCAGGCCACGTAAAAAAAAGTCCGTAAAAAAAGCACTTGCGAAAAGTAACAAAAGTTGTGAAATTTTTAAATGTTCTTTTATCAGCTTTTGCGCAATTAGCGAGCGTCTTCACCCGTTAGTTTTGCCTTCCGTTAATCGCAATTTAGATCTATACCTATTTGACGAACAAATTTTTAGCGCTTGCCTGAAATGTTTACTTTGCGAGTAAAATCTCTCATCTTCGGCTTAAGCTCATTTACATTCTCCTGAGTTGGACCAGATTTTGCAAGGAGGACCTACTATTTCTCGCTCATTTTAAAAACATCATACAGGGTTATTCAAAAGTCACGCACCACGGGCCATAAGGGGGGTGGCCATTTAAAATTTTTGAGTTTCCCCCGCCCTCCGCCCCCCGAGGGGATCAAAAACTGGAAAGGACCTCAAAAATATACCCCCTCAATATGAGGAAAAGTGTTTTAAACCGCAAGTCGATATCATAATTGAATCAGTGAGAACGAAAACACACCAACTCGGAAAAATTAAAGTAATCAAGACACAAACAAAACTGCACAGTAGGTGAAGAAATTAGTCCATGAAAAGGATGTTTGGTGCCGAAAGACAGGCACTTATTTTGAAGGTCCAAGTTTGAACAGATGCGCTAACTTCAATGACCTTTATAAAAATTGACCGTCTTTAATGAAAGTTGCGCATTTTCGAGTTATCGAGTAAGTGTGTTTTCGAACTCATTGATTAAAATAGAAGTTAAAGTTATGGCCAGTGGTGCGTGACTTTTGAATAACCCTGTATGAGCCTTTGCAGATAGGTGCGCCTTTATGAGTGAGCCAGAAAATGCAGTCTCTCACGGGGAAATGTGGTCCAATTAATATCAGAAAGTTTTTATGACGGTTTGTTTAACCTCATCTCCCATATGATGATTTCAAATGTGATGTCTAAAACGTAATAAGCACGTGAGAGAAAATTTCGCACCTGAGCAAATCGTTCTTCACTCAGTTTGTTAACTTTCTGAGAGCGCACTCGGTCACTTCGCCATGCGTTCAGGATGAATGCTAGGAAGCTGTGATGAACTACCGCTTCAGGTGTACCCAAATTTCTTCGCAAATTTGCGATGACCTCAGATGGTGTGACGGCGTCAAGTCTGAAAAAAAAGGTACATGCGAGTGGTTTCAGAGGCAGTTCTAAATGTTGTCTAGTGCTCACTGGAAAAAAAAAAAAACACTTTGGATCTTGAGTCCAGACTCTTGAAAACATTGACAAGAAAAAGGACTCTTGATTAAATCAGATTTTAGCTTGAATCAAAAGGAAATCCGCTCAAATTAAGAGGCTTGGTTCTTGATTTAAGCTTAAATCTGATTGAATCAAGAGTATTTTTTCTTGTCGATGTTTTTGAGAGTCTGGACTCTAGATTCAATGTTTTTTTTTTTTTTTTCCAGTGCTCCTTCTAGGTTAAGACTTCACATTCTTTTTTGAGACGCCATGGATACCGATTTTACTTATATTTTGTAGTCTTCGGGGTCCCCTCCATCACTTTGGAGGCTCAAGGATCCCTGCCTATTCTAAATTTGAGGCTTTAGAGGCTCTTCTGGGTCTATTAGATACACTTGATAATAATTTTGAGGCACTAAAGGAACTACGGAAGATTCAAAACCACAAAAATTAAGGGGATAATATGCATTAATCTGGGGGAAAAATCGCCATGGAGGATCCTCTGGGACCCCGCAGCAGACACTGTGGAGGCGATCGCCCTTTAGCCACCCTAGCCTGTCCGCCCCTGATATTGAGGCCGATCGAAATCCGAAATATTCATCCTTAAAAAAACCTCTTGTTAGCTCTCAAAACTTTATTACGTGAAACGTCCCCGAGAGTCAAATTAAAACTTAAAAAGAAAGAGTAAATATTCAATTGGGTTCCATCCTGCTCCCGGCGAGATGAGTAAGGAAAACAAGGGGATATTCGGACGTATTCGTGCTAAAAGGAACTATGCTGTACGTTGAGCCTATGCACATAGGCCCTTTTAGCATAAGTACATCCATTTTTTAGTCTTTCCTCGTCCTTGAAAGTTCTCTTCTCAAACTCTCAAGAATAATCGGCCGTCTGTTAATTGCGCTATTGCCATACGTTGATACGCCAAACCACAATACTTATCATTTCTATGTTTACTTTCTGTTTCATCAACATGGCCATTACCGAAAATTGTCTCTTGGGGGCGGGAAACTGCAATTCATTGCATTAAGCCAAGTAATCGAAATAATTCTAATTAGCAGCGCTAAGACAGGTTTCCTCTACTCATATTTACGCACGTATCATGGGACGGGAGACCCAAGAAATCTTCCAATTATAGACAAGAACAGCAACAGAGTTTGAAAGGAAACTTTACGTAATTTTTAGGGCATATTCCAAGCGCGCTCATAAATTGTGATATGCGTTTTGTAATAGACGGGCATCGAGTTTCCGATTTACCAGAATTGTAATATGGTTGAAAGATCCAAATTATCAGACCCTAAAACTGCTCATTCAAATGATGACGTACTCGATGACAAACTATCCGTCCCTAACTCGAGAGACTAAAAAAGCATCGATTTGACAAATTAGAAAACATTGCATCATGTTATGTAGATTTACGAGTCTCGGTTTCGCAATAACAGCGTAGCGACGGCTCGTTTTTGTTTTTAATTTATTTTCCGGTTGAAAATGAAATTGTAATTATTTTGAAACGTTCCGGGTTTTGTTTATTCCTTTTTCTTTATTTGCAGCCTTTTCCCCAAATTAAGTTGTTCTTTTATTATGTAGATTACCCATGCTATTGCACTCAAAAATTGTAAATATTCCGATCAACAAGGATATTCAACTTTAAAGAAAGCTCTTAAAATGAGCTGAACAAGATGATGATCGTGAATGAGAAAGCCCATGAAGCGTAAAACGATGCAGCATGCTGTCCCTTTCCAAGAAATGTATTATATTTGAAACCTTTTTATACCGTTAACAGTCGCATGAAGTCTTGTAACAATTTACTGGTGGTAAAATTCTGCCCTCTCGCTTTAAGTACGAAGAGGATCCTGCAAAACCTAGACCTCGTGTTTCAACACAGCAGCGTTCTACCAGTTTAAAACGCCTTCAATTGATGAAGATGCTACCATCTCATCTTGTTATTTCCCTCTTGAAAGTTTTTCCATCCGGTCGTCCGGAAATTGGATTTTGCCTCCCTAAAAAGATGTAATTTAATCCGCTGGTGTATACGACAGTTTATTCTCCAGCGTTTGTCATTTTACTTTACAAAGATTATTAATTTACCTAACTTTTCAAGAATTCAAAGCGTGTCGTCCTAAAAACGCGTATCTTTCGACGAGGTGGAAAAATTTTGCAAGCAGTTGCGTCGTAGCTGCATGCATCCAATACACCAGTCTTTTCTTTTATTTATTGAACCTTTCTGATATATTACAGATCCTCCCCTGCCCCTCTTGATTTCTGCATCTTAAAAGCGCCAAAAGAATGGCATGGTATACCGTGATGCTGTTGGGTGCAAGTATTCAGATCCTTGCCAGGATTTACCCTACGTACGTTGAATATCACCTACTATAACAAGTACTACAACTAATTCTACCACAGAATCTGATGTCACCATACTGTAATACCGAGTCAAGAATGTGATCAAACTCAGCAAATATTCAGTTGTGTGCTTCATTCATTCATTCTTTCGATGACATTTCCGAACACCTGATGGACCTTTTAATTAACGCATATAAAAGGTATAAATGAGCGGTGTCTACATCAAAGTAAGGAGCGTATTAAGGAGGGTGAACTAAAATGAAAAAATATGGCTTGCATTTGATTAATTCATTGTAGCCAATATCTCATACATGGATAAAATTATCATTATTTTTCAAACTAACAAAAATTACTGATATTCATTCCATGATATCAGAACCCCATAGCCCAAAGGTACTTAACTCCATTTTAGTATTCTCGAGATGTCAAGGGAAACACTGCGCGTCGGCTCAATTGACTCCAATGCAAATCGTAATATTTGATACCTAATCCGTATCTTAAAACCGGCGTGAGATAGAAGATACGGCTACCTTTTCCACACGCACGGAACAGATTTTCAAAACGCCACTAACTCGATTTTTTCAAAAATGTGAGTCTGGTACTTTTTGGCTCCAGGGCATACTGATATGAATCACCCAGGTAAAAAGATAGTAATTTATTAAAAAATCGAGCTATAAGGCAAAATAAACAAGTAATATTTTATTTCAAACTACATGCAGATGAGAAAAAATGTATCATAGCTCGATAAGAATGTATTGCAGCTCGATTTTTTAATCAATAACTAAATTCTGTACAGCTTAGCCAGCCAAATTCGGCAATAAAATGTAGTTACTCAGGTAATAATACCACGATCATCTTTTAGTCCACCATGAATGAAGAAAATTTAATTGGAAGGATTTTTACCTGCGACGTTTGTTAGCGGCATCCCAGTGGTTTGACATGGTTGGAATATCGGCCAGGGAGACCGTCCTTCTGACCCGTAAAAGTTTTTCGCAGGCGTAGGAGCAAGGCTGAAAATCTGATGGTGGATAGCTCATATCATCCTCGGTCTCTGCCGGCGGATGGGGTTCTTCATTCTTCTTATCAGTCTCGCGCTCCAAGATGTCGCAGTCTGAAATTGGCATCGATGTCGTAGTACCCTGACAATCGCCACCACCGATTTCGCGCATGAGCTTTTTGACAACTTTGTTCGACATTGCTGCGGTTTTAATCCGATGCTAACACTAAAAGCTTCTCGGGAAATGGCGTCCGCGAACAACGAGTATAGAAATACGCAGAGGTCCTTTTCAGCTTCACGAATTGTGGTCATGCATCCTAACAGTAAGAAAGTAAAATTATTGAAGTTGCGCACGTGGCACTCGCGGTAGAAATTTTTTGCCGAGAAAAGTGAAAACTGTTTGGTCAGTAATGTTCTGATGCAAAGGTTTTGATTAAATCTTTTCAAATTGGTTCAGCACATAACTCTTCGATATTTAGGTGTGATGCAAAAATGATCTCGTTCGAAAATATTTGCAAAAATTGAGCAATCTAAGGCGTTTAGCAGCCACTTTAGAAAGTGAATTTTCTGCAGATTATTGTTGACTCTATTTCACTGTTTTTCCAGGATTTTTTAATCGTAAATTGAATCATGAATTTTTTTTTTTACAAAACTCATTTTTTAATACTTACGGTGACTTTTTTCTGATGAATGGTATAATTCTGCATGGACATGATACTTGCTTGCAGGAATGACCTCTCTATTTATACTCTGTGTCGCGCTTGAAAAGTATCTTATCCAAAGTTGCCAAAAGTAGCGACTAATTTTATCAGCTGATAATTTTTTCAGTCGAGTAACCATCTGAGCACTGCAACGTACTTAAATATTCGTGACAGTCGTGCAATATCTGTTGCCCTAGCATTCTCAGTCTTCGGCTACCTGTAGGTGTGCTGAAAAAAAATACATTATATGTATGGTGTGTATTGCGGGGTGTGAGTGTGTGCGTGCGTGCGATACCAATGATAGGTAAGTCAGCCAAAAAATAAGTTTTAATATCAGCTGACGGGAAAACGCATAACCTCATGCGGCGTTCTTCCTTCACACGGCAGTACCGTGCAGTATTTCCTAAAATCGAACTTGAAGTAAGTTGCTTGCCTCGCCGCGCCGCCGCGCCGCAGCGCAGTTGGGAGATTTTTTAAATTTCAAATTCAGGGAGCGTTTCCGCACAGCTACAGGTCAAGTGACAAGATTTTTTTAGACAGTTTGTGATGAAATTCTCTCATTTGTATTAGGGCCGGATTTGCCAACTTGCCGCCCGTGGGCCGCCTGTATTTTGCCGCCCCCTTCTCATTCGTTTTGAAACATCAATGAAAACCATCAAATGAACGTGCCAGCGGGGGAGGGGTCGATAAGACGCGTTTACTTGTGTTGAACACATTTTTTGGGAAAGCCCTGTCAACACTACTAGCAAAAGTTCAAGGAACTTTGCGCGAAAGTTAAGTCTCGTAAACCTATCTCTGTGTGGACAAGGCCTTCCATTCATAAGAAATGAACGAAAATATTAGGAAAGAACAAACATAAATGTGTATTAATGATTTTAACTTCCGCCGCCGCGCCGCGCAGACCGCACCGTGTTTGGCGCAATGCGTGAAGTATTCCGACAGTCTTGTAGGCGCGGAGTTTCACGCCGGCCGTTACTGAACGCACTGTGATTGACGCAATGCGTGAAGTAGGTATTTGTGCAGTCATGTAGGGGCTACTATGTTTTACACGCCGATCGCCGCGCCGAGGGCTTCTCCTTTTCATCTCAAGTCCTCGTTATGGTTTCTCTCTAAGTCGCGCCGTTCCAGGCCAAATTGCGTGTCCAGTTCCTCTCTTACCTCTACTAATTGAAGATGCTGTCTCTTGTATCACTGAAAGACGACGAAAGTAGAAATTACTATACTCTCAGAAAATTAGAGATTTTGTTTGTCGCCTTTTCTCGTTTGTGATTGTTTTTTTCTAAATTGGAATTTTCTATACCTACATTTGTAAAAAATTCAAAATTTGCCGCCCCCTATAGATATGCCGCCATGGGCCGCGGCCCATGTGGCCACCCCCTTCATCCGGCCCTGATTTGTATCGTGCAAGCACGCAAGCGGCTCATCATCGGTGCGACTTAAAAACTTAGGTCGCCTGGCTTGACTTGGCGAGTTTTTCATATTACGCGGGCAACTGGGACACCGCCGACAGGAGCCAATCAAATTCAATATCAACAACAACAAACATTGATAGTTAGTTTGTAAGGTTAGGAAATCGATTCCAGCAATTTTTAAATGATCTAGCTGAGTCCATCTAAGTCTTTAACAAATAGTCTGAATCTAAATCTGTGTCGTTGTTTCAGGTGAATTTTTCATGACTTAGTGCTGGCGAATCTATTCCTCGGAAAAGGTCTCTGTACGTATGAAGTCGCCTGTCGATCGAATCTCCTGTGTCATCGTCCAGCCACTAAGTTATTCCTCTGTCCTCTTATGATCCAGCTTTGATTTAAAAATGAAGTTCACCGAGCATTTAGCAGCTCACATCACCCCAGAATGGAGAAAACAATATATTCAATATGAGGTAGGCCAGCATCAGCTTTCCAACAGAAATAATTCATCCACCGTTCATTTTCTTTCAATGAAAAGAGCTTGTCAGTGACATTTTAGTGGCTTTAAATTATAACATGAATCATGCGTTTAAACACTACGCTCTCAGGCGCCCCAGATCTCAAGGAGCTGTGAGGATTGGATGAGAGACGAAGAAAGCTCCAAAACCATTTCTTGTGTAATTTCTGTCTCAACTGCTGAGGGGAACTCCTAAATTTGGAATTGAGTTGGTCAACCGTCAGTTTAATCCTCCTGCAGATAAGCTGGTAGGTCTGTGCCAGTTGATTGAACTCTTTATTTGTGCTTGATGGCGCTGTCGTTGGATGGAACCAACGGAGAGTTTTGCATAGGAGAAGCAGCCACTGCCAATTTGACAGACATAAGCCTCCGGAATTTTTCTTTTAATTTCAATTTTGAATTTATTTGACTAATAACATCACATACCAAAATATTAACAAAGTACCTGGTGGAAGCCACTTAAAGCAAGCCTTGTGCAGATACTTGGAGCACAAATTGAGCACGAACAAGACCAACCTACACAGGCCTGTCATCCCTGTGGACGAGTTTTGAGACCCTGCTGTGTGGTGTGGTGGGAGATTTAATTGCGATGCATTTCTTACTGGAGCAGCCAATTCTACATCACTCTGGCTGTGGTGAAGGAAGGGTTTGGCTGGGGAATGGATTCCCTCTTAGGGTGCAATGACTGACCTGCTCGGATTGGTCTTTGGTATGATGTTTAATTGTTCGTTCTCATCAGATATTTCACTTAGTGAAATGGTTGCCAATTGTTCAGTCCTCTCAACCTTATATGAATGTAGTTTAAAGCTGATCGTACTCTCAATTAAAGCACAGCATTCTACTTCGAAGGGAAAATCTAATCCCATTTTTCAAGAAGCTTTTTGTACGAATTTTGTTAGTATCTTCAACAATTTGTGTATTTTCAGGAACTCAAAGCCATGCTGTACAAAGCTGTGGAACAAGCTCCATCTGCAGAACAAGTTGAAGAAACTGTGATAACGAGACACTTTGCTAAGTTTGATGAGCAGTTTTTTACCTTTTGTGATCAAGAATTGGCAAAAATCAACACTTTTTATTCAGGTTTGCTATCTGCCCCAATATTTCCAGAAACTGTAGCAAAGTCCTGTGGTGCTATCACTGATAAGAAAAGAAAGAAAGAAAGAAAAATTATTTTACATCATTTGAGTTTGAGTCCAGGGGCAAACTAGGACTATCAACCCACCAATCCCTAGGTCAATTCAAGTGGTTTATATGCCTTGTGAAGAAGGCAAATCAGTCCAAAATCTGGTTCTAAGTCATAGAGTACATAGAGTATGTAAACATTATCAAGTGGTAATGTAAATGGGAGAGCTGGCGCCATGTTCTGCTCGACGAATTCCGAGCCTGGTGTGCGCCGAGTTCGGGTCGCTTTTCTGATACATTTTCGATCCAAAATGGCGGTGTGGAATACGTGGTAATTCCTAACTCCTTTGTTGTTGTTGTTGTCATCGGATGGCCGGGTACCCGTGTATCGCAAACAATCGATTATGTATCGAAAAAGTGATCCGGCGTCACACTGGAGTCTTGGAATTCGGGACATGGAAAATGGTTAAAAGTGGCGCCAGCTCTAACACTTACATTGCGACTCTATGTACTCTATGTTCTAAGTATAAACCTTATTTTTCCTATTGTTCTTGCCTGTTTGTCTATCTTTGCTGAGATCAACTGCTAACTCACACTGAAACAAACTTAGGTTTTTTAAGTTCTGTGCAATATCTCAAAAATACTTGACATGCATGGAATACAAGTTTAGGAAATGGTAAAAGTGCATTTGAATTCCGTTATCATGAGAAAGCACTGTGCATACCATCAGAAAAATGTAGATGTCAAATCTTAGCTAATCTCAACCTTTCTTTATGTCCTGCAGAAAAATTAGCTGAAGCGACTCGAAAGTATGCTACCTTAAAAAGTGAACTCAGTGAAGCTCAAGAAGAAGAATTTAACTTCAATGATGACAAACGCTCACGGCTCAAATCAAAACTTTTGCAAAAGAAAGATTCTCCAGCTCGCAAAATACAAGAGTTGAAACTTGCATTCAGTGAATTCTACCTAAGTCTTATTCTACTGCAGAATTATCAAAATTTGAATTTCACTGGTTTCAGAAAAATACTGAAGAAACATGATAAGGTAATCTTCAATACAAGTTATGTGTTTCGGATGATTTAAATTAAAATTGTTCTTTGTCCTTCGAGAGCTTTAACCCTGTGCACCCAAAGTTGCAAGAAATGTTTAAAGTGAGGCGAGGGTGTTTTTTTTCTTTGTTTCCTTCCTAATTTTTTTTAACGTAATATTTTTAGCTCTGGTGATCAGGCAGGAAAGCTCTCTCACTTTTGCATATAGAAAAAAATGAAAAATGAAAATCTGAAATTGCTGCAAGATTGAAAGGCTTTTAATGCTGATTTACAATGAACGTTGGCTGAAAAATTCAAACTTTGTCTTACGACCAGTCCGTCCACCACAATCAGTTTGTGTAAGATTGAAAGGTACCCTTTTGTAATTTTTTGGGTGCTTTTGACTTCGAAGAGTGGGAATTGTCAAAAATACTTTGAAATTGATCATTCTTGTCTTTTTTCATGATTTTTGGGTCTCTTCTCTACAAAAATTTGCAACACCTCTTGCTGATGTCTCCAAGAAGGTTGGTGGTACAACAAAAACAATTGCAGATTTAGAAAGAACGCAAAAATTTCATCAGGCCTGAACAGTTAAACTCTCTCGGAACTTTGACTGTCAGTTGAAGTGTGTAGCCTTGCAATCCACAGCACTCAGTGCTTTAGTGCTCAGTGCTACTCAGTACTTTAGTGTTACTCAACCATTTGCTCCCTTAAAATTCACAGTTTTCTAATATTTGTTGTGCTTCTGCGGAGGCCCAGCAGTGGAAAGTTGTTCCTTGAACTCCAGCCTCCCAAAGACTGAATATTTCCCCAAAATTTTATCAAAATCAAAGGGGGGCACAAGTGGTTTTTGTTAGTGAGTTGTGATTACTGAAAACGGCTCTTTGACTGTAAGTGAAATATTGCAACAATAGCGAATGCAAATGATCTTCTATGATTTTCATTTTTGTTTTTGCTGTTTGTGAATCTTACCAACATTTCTGGTTTTGCTGTCAATCGCTTGATTTCATTATACGAAATATAAGGTAAATTTGTTTCATTTTTACAGCTTTTAAACACAGACTATGGAGCTCATTGGAGGTGTGAAAATGTAGAAACTGCACATTTCTATGTGAACAAAGACATTGATAGACTGATAGCAGAAACAGAAGGAGCTGTGACGCAAGGACTCGAAGGTGGTGACCGACAGAGGGCAATGAAAAGACTCCGAGTACCTCCACTGGGTGAACAACAAAGTCCATGGACATCATTTAAAGTGGGGCTCTTCTCTGGTTCCTTCATAGTTTTGATTGTCGCTGTCATTCTCTCTGGTAAGACATCTTCTCGAAGTATGTCTGGTAATTCTAAGTTTCTTCAGGTTCAATTGTATGGACAGAAAATTTTCTCAAATAGATCCAAGTGTCTTCACAGCTGTATAGTATCTCATTTGTTCTACAATTAACAGACGAAATTGTACCTAAGAAATAAACTCCGTTTTGCCGTAGGTTAAGCCTTTCGCCAATCGACATAACATCTCGACGGTGAAAGTCTGCAATCACATAACTCGTTTGCGGTGTCTGAAAATCTCCGCCTCTATGTTATTTTTTTAAAGGAGAACAAAGTGACATCATCCCTTGAAGTTTTTGCAGAATTTTCTTCACACAGAGAAGAAAAATTATGGCAGTTTTAAAGAATTGCCGCTGAGCAGTTTTCCGTTTAAAAAATAAAGTATGACAGGAAGTCTGCGACGTTGCAAACCGAGTTACGTGATTGCCGACTTACACTGTCGATCTATCATTCTAATGTTGGATTATACTTACATGCTGATGGAAATTGTTTCTGTGGAAAATGCAATTAAAGAAATAAGATTGAAAGAAGACTTTTACAGACGAGCAAGGTTATGGCTCTGGGCTCTGATTTCAAAGAGCCCCCATACCTCTTGTTCCATTGAAGAGGGAACTAGAGCCTTATCTATAGTCCCATTTGAAAATTCCTTACAAAGACACTCAGCTGCAGAGCTATAAGCACTGATACCAATTAGTTGGTCATCATCACGCCTCTTTCTTCAGAATCATTTCTAAGTCCTGCGAGTTGATGAAAAATTGTTTGCTTATCATATTAAAACTAATCTAATATCCCAGTTAGAGACTGTCTCGGATAAATTTAGGGCCTCTAGTGATTGAAAAATCTCAGAAATATTTTTCTTCTTTGAAAATTCTTGATCTCTGAGATACGGGAACAAAAAAAAACTGGACTTTTTGCACTGTCTGTCATTTTTCTGATTTTCACTTTATTTTCATGCTTTGCAGGTATTTTTCATCAAAGCAAAGATGATTGGAGAGTTGTTGGCCGTCTGTACAGAGGACCGTTTTTAATAGTAGAGTTCATTTTCTTGATGGGTGTCAACGTTTATGGATGGAGGTCCTCAGGTGTAAACCATGTTCTAATTTTTGAACTCGATCCACGAAATCACCTCTCTGAGCAACACATCATGGAAATGGCAGCCATTTTTGGTGTTGTTTGGACCTTGAGTGTTCTTGGATTCCTGTACAGTGAGGCTCTTAGTATTCCGCCTTACATTAATCCTTTAGTGCTTATGACTATTATGGCCGTCTTCCTTTTCAATCCAACAAAGACATTTCGACATGAAGCTCGATTTTGGGTCCTTCGAGTGATGGTAATTACTCCGCCACTATTTCTTTCTACTACCAGCTACCGCACATTTGACCATTTGACTTATCACTGAAGAAATATTTGTTGGTAAATTTTTGGGAATTGTTTGGGTCAGTTGCTTTCTGTGGTTAAATTGTAAGCAAAATTCTTCAGCTCCTCAAAATTTTCAAATCCTAGTCTCAAGACTTTTAAATTTTGTCAATGATGCCTATAATCTTTAGCACTGACTACTAATCTTGGTACCGGTCTATTACTTAGCAACTCAATCTACCTTCAAAATTGAATTATACAGAATTTAGTCCAATGGATATTAGGCCTCGTCTCCACTGGACGTTTACCTGAGTCTTGTCACTGTGAAATGTTGCACCAATGAAGTGACGACAAATATTGACAATTACTTTCCAACAGCAACTAAGAAAGGAAGAAAGAGGGAGATTTGATTTTTTGTTCATAGTTTGTTTTTGTTTGCACTCTTAAATAACATTAGAAGAAGAAAATTCATTTACAACTTCATTGTTCATGGTGTTCAGCACACAGTAGGAAATACAATCAATTTTAATGTCCGTGGTAACATTGTTGCAAGAATGTGAAAATCCTGTCTTGTGGAAGCGGGGACAAAGAAAGATTGCCAAAGTTTCTCTCACATGATTTGATTTTGCGACAAATCTCTTGAAGACTGCCTGTGGAGACAAGACCTTAGTTTCTATGAGTGCATCCTCATGATGTTACGAAACATCAACGTACTGTTGTTATTGTTTCAGGGACGGATCATTTTTGCTCCATTCTTCTACGTTGGCTTTGCTGACTTTTGGTTAGCCGATCAGCTGACAAGTTTAGTTCCTGCTTTATTAGATTTTCAGTATTTTATTTGTTTTTATCTTACTAATGACAACTGGCTTGTTCCTAATCGTAAGTCTCACCTTTATACTCTCCCTATTTTCATAGTTGTACCGGTACTTAAAATCAAAATTTTTTGAAGTTCCTTCAATGCAACTAAAACTTGACCAAGTCATATACTTGATGCGTTAAGAAATAATTAATACTTTAAAGAATGATTAGTCTCTGGTTTGGTTTCAATTCTTTTTACGTATATATTTATTGAAATTGTTTGCGTATGTACATCCTTCCAATGCATCATAAACATCGTAAATATGAAAGACAAACAGATTCGTCTCATATTTAAAGATCTATATGGACTTTAAATTTGTATTGGGACTCATTCAGTAACGTTGCCCTGTATGCTATGAATCCTGCAAAGAGCTTACTAAGATTTCAAGAAAAAGCAACAATGTTTAGGAGAGACTAATATTTCGTGAAGATTTCTCTCAGTTCATCAATATTCACAGTGTAAAAAGCCACCAGCAACTTACTTATTCATGTCCTACTATCTCCATATAAGGAACAAAGAAACAACTTAAAATGGAACTAAGGCCTCAAATAATAAAAAGAAACACATAAAATAAACTAAGAAACCCGGGACGTTTCGCAGGGATCACACCCGCATTTTCAACCGGTAAAACAAGAAAAATTAAAAGAAAGGACACTATGAGCCTCACTGTTGTTATTGTGAGGATCCCTGCGAAACGTCCCGGGTTTCTTAGTTTATTTTATGTGTTTCTTATTATTATTTGCGGCCTTAGTCCCGTTTTAAGTTGTTTCTCTGTGAATGTCTTGGGCCGATTAAGTTGTTTTTATAAGGAACAAATTATGTCACAGTATTACATGTATTTGCTTAATCAAAATTTTTTTCCATGATGCGTTTTTTTAAAATGTTATTGTAAATTTTCCAGACTCACCAGTTGACCCAGAAAAATGTGTCAACAGTGTTTGGCTACTCCGCCCAATTGTGGCCTGTTTACCTGCCTGGTTTAGATTTGCCCAGTGTTTAAGACGTTACCGTGACACCAAGGAAAAATTTCCTCACCTTGCAAATGCTGCGAAATATGCCACAACTTTTGGAGTTGTCATTTTTTCTTTTATGAACATCAATTATGCCAGTAAGTGGATTTCTTGGTCATTCGTAAAATTTTGATGGAATTTACAGAATTCAATTCTTGTGGTCTCACAAGCCAGCCATCTAGTGTTGCTGTATTTGCTCTCATGTCATGGCAACTCCTCCCCCTCCCTCCTCCGAAAAAAAAGAGAAGTCAAAGAATAGATGATCAGGAGTGCAAAACATACATGGCCAACAGGGGTAAGAGAGGGTAGGCAACTTTCAAGTTCTTAGCAGCACAGAATTTTTACACACTGCAGTATTGCTGGTGTGAATCAACCCAACGGAGAACTACCTCTGCTTTGACCAATTGACCTTGATAACTTTTTCTCTTCCCCTCGGGTCCTTAATCTTAGTTACAAGTTCATTCCTCTCCTACTAATCAAAATATCAGAGAGTCTTCCATGTAATGTTTACTGTTAATTCATCTATATAATTATGCTATGAACAGTGAGCAACCGGATAAAACATGCCATAAACTGTTAGAACTGTGCAGTGTAACAGTACATAACCCAAAATTGCTGAATTTTCTAAAACGCTAAGAACCATGGTTCAGGTAAACTTATCAGTCAATGTATCGTGTGACGTCCTGAAATCTATCGGCTGGATATTTTTCAGTTTGAAATTGTGTCGGATGTTCCGCAAGTTTGATAGTCCTTATTTATACCAGCCAGAATTTGATAAAACGAAAGAACAAATGATATGTTTGCCCAAATTTTTGCACTAGCATCGTATCAAAACCAAAAATCGAGATTTTTCGATACTACTCTGAGATTGGTTTTTATTAACAACTTGTGTCAGTGATAAAATATAAAAAAACTTGCTTCATTTTCTCAAAGTTTTTCCTTTGTCATTTACTTAAATCTGCCAACCTTTAATACTAATTTTCAATTATTTTCAGGTACCCATGGCACTTCACTCACTGATAGTCCATACTTTTATCTATGGATACTGTCCTCTGTCATCAGTTCTCTTTACTGTTACTTATGGGATATAAAAATGGATTGGGGCTTGTTCGATTCAAAGGCTGGTGAAAATAAATTCTTAAGAGAGGAAATAGTCTACTCAACTCCGGTGCGTTTTTGTCCTTTTTTCTCTTGTATCTTCTGTAATGTATTTTCAAAATATTTTTACCACTATAATCTTGTTGAAGCTTTTGAAACTATGAACAAAGAAGGCTCAAGATATAGGTCCAGTGAAGCTACTGTTTGACCTGTTTGTACAACAGAATATAAGTAGGGCTGTGCGAATATTCGAAAAACTCGAATATTTGAGTTCGAATACTTTTTCTGATATTCAATTCGAACTCAAACCTAGAAACCCCGAATAAGTGAATTATTCGACAATATTGACTAAACTTCGAATACCCAACAAAAAAGACCGAATATTCGTTCATCCGGCCATATTGATGACGTACTAGTAAGAACTTGACACGGCGTGCAGTTCAAACTACTTGTTTTGAGGTTAGGTAAACAAAGGCCAACGTTTCATTGGTTCATGCAGCGCACGGCACTCGCTTAAGACGGATCAATTCAAAATTCGCGCCACTTGAGTTTCACCTAATACGTCATCAACATGGCGTACAAATGGGCCAATGTACTAACCTCCATAACCTAACCTTCTCTGCCCCGCGTGGCACCCCGGTCTTTACAATGTTGCTAGACTGTCTTTACGAGATCAGCATTGATGTGGAGTAAAACAGAATAAAACGAATTTTCGGACAGCAAGAAGCAGTTTTACAGTTCCACGACAGTTCAATCAATTGGTCGTCGTGCAAGGAAACAATTTTCTCTCCCTTGTTTTCTTTCCCCAGCAAATCAAAATGTTCGCAAAACCATTTGATAATTAAATGAATTGATTAATTCTTATCTTTTTATCCATATTATTAATTTCTTTAATCAAAATTTGAAAGTTAGAAAGAAAAAAATTATTTATTCAATTTTTACTTCGACCAACACAGAGGTTGGTTTTGGTCAAAAATAGGTAAAAACTAAAAATATTCGATTCAGTTCGATTCGATTCGAATTTGAAACTTTTTCAAAATATTCGAATCGATTCAATTCGATTCGACATAAAAAAAACCACATTCGCTCAGCCCTGATAAGTCAGGGTTATTATATTTTCTTCGGAAAGGAAAAATTAAATTTATTTGAATCGGACTTCCTCTGTCAGCTGAGGATTCTTGTATCCTAACACCTTTCCTGATTGTTGAAATTTTTCTCTGAGATAGGCAAAGGATCGAGCGAAATAGATACTATTAATATTTGCAACACTCAGCAGTTCGATTTTGAACTCTAAAATAATAATCTTAAATGTGATAAAGGCTGCAAAGTGTAAAAAAAAAAAAATACCAATCTCTTTTTTGGTATGGAGAAAATTATGCCACTTTTCTTAACTGATATTAATAAAGATAGAAGCGGGAATAAAAATGAGACGCTACTGTTATCAACTGTGAAATGAGTGTGCTCTTACTCTGAACATTCTAGGTATTGTATTTCATTGTACAGCCTCTACCCCATTTTATGTCATTTATTTTGTTGTGGATTTAAACTAATTAGGTCTTTTTGTATTCTGTAACTTCTGCGCTTGATTTGATGGATCGGTCTCTATTATATTATAATGAATTTTGATAAAAGAACACTAGTCAATAATGAAAAGTTCGAAGTATTAACTCACTCTCTCTAATTTACTCTTGTCCATTGCAGAACTATTATTATTTTGCGATCATTGAGGATTTGATTCTGAGATTCGGTTGGGCCATGTCGTTTTCTCTCACAGAGATGGGTTACATTCATGGTGATCTCATGGTAGCGATTCTGGCACCTTTCGAAGTCTTCAGGTAAGTGCTTAATCACAGACCGTGAATTATGTCGCAGGTTTTGAACGAGCTGCTGCACTTATAACACTGGTATTCTGAGAAATGGGTCAACTTTTATCAATTTTTTTTTTTCTGTGGGTCTTTTTTTATCATGTTATCTGAAAGCACTAGGTGAACTAAGCAGATTTTCCCCAAATTTTTATAATAGCAACAGGGAAAAAAGTGTAAAAAATTAGGGTGGTCGAAAATGGCGTTTGGACTGCGGGCTCTTTGATCAGCACGAGTTCATAAACTGAGCTGCTCAATTTCTGTAAGTTCAGCTGTTAGGTAATGTACAACACGTGTGTGTGCGATTTGAGAATTTTCATTCAAGTTTTGATAGTAAGAAATATCTTTATTGCCCAGATCTAAGTCAAGTTTTTAAAAAGGAAATTTGAATCAAGCCTCTGCCCACTTTGGAAAGGTTTCATCAAAATGTCCGAGCCTCAGAAATGTGCCGAAGTTGAGTTTATTTTTTGTGACGTGTAGGACGGAAAAAAAATTGAAGTTTCAATTTAATTTAGAATATCCCTTTGATATATGACTGTATTTGCTTGACAAATTTTGCATTGATTATTCCCAAGACGGTGCAATGTTGCGTAAAGTTCCTAAACTTTTATCAGTATTTGTGCCAGAGAAAATAAAAAATAAAAACTTTTTACAGGGGCCACGATAAACACAAATCATTGACAGGGTGAAACGATTTTGTAATGCTTCCAACAGTAGCTTTATGAATTACTGGCAGGGAAAGTTGTGGAGACCAAGTACCTCCCAATGCTCTTCAATAACCTCTATGAAGGTTTCAGTATGATACATTCTGAGCGTAGAAAGATATGTACAAACCCTCTTGCATTGGTGTTCAACGTTCTTTGCAAATTTTTGTAACCTCCTTTGTAGGATTTTTTTTCCTCAAAACTATTTATATAGACCCCTGGGTTGATAGACAAGGAAAGTGATGAGGTGTCGCGTAGCCTTCGGGCGCTGTAAAAGTGACTTGTGTAAATATATGTAACTATTAATATTAACAGATCAGTTATTTCTCATACTCAGTAACCTGCAATAGATATCCACTTGATCTCAGGAAGAATATCATTCAATTTTGTAATCTGAAGACTGTATGACTTGACTGTAATATATATTCTCTATTCAGAGTTTCCAATTGTGTTTTCAGGAGGTTTGTATGGAACTTTTTCCGTCTAGAAAACGAGCATCTCAATAACTGTGGTAAATTCAGAGCAGTGAGGGATATCTCTGTAGCACCTATGGATTCCTCGGATCAGTCTCAAATAATCCGAATGATGGACGATGTAGATGGTGTCTACAATCGTCACCAAAATAATAAAAGATCTCTCTTGAAACAACTGCCTGGTTCGGACGATACCTTAAGCCGTCAGTCGTAGTATTTAATTCAAGTAAGGAAGAATATATTTTTATATTATTTTACATGGTGCTATGTCAACACTACATAGTTGTTTATGCAGAGAAAAGTCATTTGTCTTAAAATCATGTTCCAAAGCCTCTTCTGTACATTTTATCCTCTGGGTAAAATGGGAGCCGATGTAGTCAAATGAAATTATTTCATCATTCATGAGAAATAATTTGATTATGAGTGACATCTTGCGATCATGAGATCACATTTCTCTTTAAGAGACTTCAGTGAAAGAAGAATGATTCGGCTGAATTGGAAATTCAGCACGTTTGTGCAGATGGCATGTAAATATTTTACACCGTTGTTGTTCTCTTCATCATTCTATGCATATATTCAAATGAAGCAACTTATACGTTGATCTTGTAACATGCTGCAAAAAAGAAGAGAAACATGATTGCCCTCAGAGCTTTGTCTTCTTCGAAACATACAGGTTTGAAGTTTCTGACAGGACAGGACTGATAAGGCTATATTTAGCCGCATTGTTTGATTATCCCTTATGGACCAACCGCTAGCCTCATTTGGTGTACATGAAAAAGTGACGGTTGCGGATTATACTGTTTCCAATTTTATGAAAACGCATCGGCAATCACTGATTTTTTAATCTTCTTATTACCTCAACCACAGAAGGACAGACAAGACTCACTTCAATTAAGTGTTTTTAGCTCATAACTTTGTATATATTTTCTTATTATTTCCGTGAATACAGTGTTTCCAATCAGATCTGAAAGCTTCCTAGATTTTTTTGTAGAATTTATTTTGATCTGAGAAAAAATAATGGGATTTGTAAGTTCTGATTATTTAATGCCTCCTTTGTATTAATATTTGTGCAGCATAAAGACATTGAGAACAGAAGCTTGAATGTATATATTTTTAAAGAAACATTCCACAACATGGAATGTTTCTAATAAATTAAATTTCTTGCCGGTAAATTATTTTTAGGTGTGGATGCTACTTTTCATCCCCCCCTCCTTCTCAAAAAAAAAAAAAAAAAAAATTAACTAACATGTACTCGAAACATTTATTAGTTTCTATGAGCATCACAAAGTAGGTAATTATTTCTAGTCAATGACTGTGGAATGCCGCTGAGGATTCAAGCAGTTTCTCATCCTTCATAATCACTGAAAATTATGATTGAAACATCATCACAGTTTTGACCGTCCTAATATCTACCTACGCTTACTGTTTGTCTTACATTTTATCATTTTTAATTGTCTTACAGTTTTTACCAAATTTTTTAGTCATTGTTTTAGTATTAAGTAACCTAACTAGATTTTGAAGGCAATGGGGCCTTAACCTTCTCTTCAAACATCTAATTAGTATCACAATATGCAAATAGATAATTGTTTTTTGCTTTTTCACTTTTCTATAGACTTAATGTAACAGGCAGTTTACCTGAATCTGTTGATCAGTGATAATTAAATTCTCTTTTGAAAATCCCATGAGAAATTGAATCCTTCTATTATTTATAGAACGGAAAGCAAATTGAATCTCTCAGTTCAAAAACGACCCAACTCTGGTTTTTTACAATGTTCATTATTTTGCGTAGAAACACTCCTTTTCTGGCTCTTATGCAGTTTCTATCGACTCCTGAATAATTTAATTATTGGGAGGGGGCTCGTTTTTGAACTGAGACTAGAGTTACAATTGTAAATAAAGCCGCGTATTAAGAAGAAATAAAAATTTCCTATCATTATGCTGTAAAATTGCGTTATTTACAATGCCTTATTTTGCAGAATAATGGCAATAATTTTTTTTTCTTAATTTTCTTTAGTATCGCTGCTTCTCCACCAATGCTCAGTCTAGTATCTTAGATTGTGAAACAGAGACTGAAATAGTCTACTGTAGCGCCTCTCTCAGGAAAGTAAGATACATGTAAAAAGTGTTGAAGGAATTTGAATGAGGGAATATTACAAATCTGTTCATTAAAATTTTTATTAACATAAAATAATTGCAACATCTAAGTTTATAAGTCATAATCAAGTGTGTGAATTCTCCATAAAGAATTTGAAAGCACGGAACAAACTGTACACATATCTATAATCTCAAATTTGATCATCCAAGAGTTGAAAGTTTAATGGGGGAAAAAAATTATTAAATTACCTGAAAGTATTCAAATAGTATTTACAATTGAACTGTACAAACCTACATTTTGTGAAAGAGAAAGAGTCCATGTTTTCAACAGAAGCCTTTGTTAAAAATTATTTGTTTTTACTGTGTAGCTCTGATTTATTCATGACAATAGTTTGTAAAGTCTTTCTATTTTTTTAAAAAATAGGGAGGAATATACTCTGCTGTGATTCACAAAAATATGAAAGAAAAAAAAATCACTCGGCTGAAAGGGGGAAAACAACAGCATTCCAAAAATTATATTTTTGGTAAGACAGCTTCTTTCTCTATAGATTATCTGATGATAAGGATTTCATTGACATTAGCCTCAACTTCTTTAAAGTTTTGTATTTGGTACTTTAAATTTGAACATGAGATAAAAAGTATTAAGATTCACCAAAATATTCACCCCTTAACTGGAAAAAAATTGCTGTGATATCTGGTAGAAAATAGACCTGTTAAACGTATGAACATTACTTAATAGGTACAGCAGTAGAACTACTTATAATCCTATTATTTAGGCTGAATTTATTTTGGCCTTATAATAACATTCAGCCAAAAAAATGACCGTCATTCTGGTATTATTAGAACAAATCTTCACCTCGTTTAGCTATTATCAGACAGGATTTACCATTGTAAAGTAAACAGAAATCTGGAAAAAAGTGCACCCACTTAATTCCAATTTTTTAATTCTCATTGTTTCCAGAGGCCGAAGCTCTTTCAAGTAATGTTATGAGAAAGAAGCTGTCCAACTCTCTAACTTAATTATGTTCATTACCTAAATTTAAAACATAACATTTAAAATTATGGAGATAAATATTTACAACTAAATTGGCATTTGATGCCTAATTTATCTCAAACCTGTACCAGTCAGTATCATTTGCACCAGCACTTCTTTTACCATATGGGTATGCATACGTTGTAGGCAAATATTTAAGTCAACTATTATGTCAAATGGAGGTGTGAAAGTGTGCTTGAAGTTCAGAAGATTTTGGTTCTCTACAGACGAGCAAAAACTGACTTGTTATACTTTTGCATCTTCAGAGTTTCTTTCGCAATAAGAGCAGCAAAAAATTCAGTATATTATGTGGAGAAAGATCAGTTAACTCTCTACCTAGACAAAACACTTGATTTTACAATTTGCCTACAATATATGAGGTTAATTTCCAAGTATGCAAAATAGTATGTTGAGCCCGTCTCAGATAAATTTTCCTTTTTTGCTGCCAGCGCAGAAGAAGCAACTCCCTATTCTGTGTGCACAGTGAAAAAGGACAAGATATTTCAAACAGGCTATACCATTGGACTTACTCCAAGCTTGCTACATCAGATTTCTTATAGTCAGAAATAGAAACTTAACTGGTAAAACTAGCGCTTGAATCGTTTCTCTGACTACTAATGACAGCAACAAACTTTGGATAGTCAACCTATCCTGCAAAGTTTTTATGTAATACTGTACCACAAATGCAGGAAAGATTTAAACAACACTTTGCAGAAATTTACATGAACAAATTTATATGTACCAGTAAATTCTATGAGATCAAGCTTTTGTTTTAACTTTGTAAACTCTCTTTTTTATCTTGTTGTTTTTGTAAATAATACAAATTTTGTTCATAAAACTATTTTTTGTAAAGTTCGTCATTCTTATTGCAGGAGTTTTCATTGCAGGAGTTCTCTAATTGTCTTTTAAATATTTATCCAATGGATTGGGTCCTTTTAAATTGTGTGGTGGTATGATTGTACTCATCCCTGTAAAAAGTACATTAGAATTAAATGCTTGAAATTATTTTTGATCATTTAAGAGTCGTGAAAGCGAAGCAAAATAACATTTTCCATTCCTACTTTTCTTCATGTTTTAAAATGCACGATTCTAAGACATGCAGAATGTAATTTTAACTGAATGGCACTGAATATTAAAGCTCCCTGACTACCATGAACCAAAATGTCACGTTGATTCCAGAAGTTAACAAATGGAGATGCAATATTTGCCTTTAAGATTAGCACTCAGTGTTTTTTCAGCGATCATATTCACAAAACTTCAAGGACGCATTCTTGTTGTTGCATAGTTTCTAATGTTTCTTACACAATTTGATGAAAAGAGGCTCATGAATTTTAAGAATGAGGTTTAGTTCAAGGATTAGTTTTGTGCCAACTGCATCACCGACTACAATGTTTTTGCTACAGAAAAAACCCTGTCTTTATTTTCTCAATGTTTCCATCTTATTTGATGAGAAAGCTCGTATTGTGACATCTGATGTGTGCTATCAAAATTTTATAAACATGGGGTCCCTTTAATATATTGCATGACCATTTGACATTAAGTCCTCTATCAAATCATTTTGTGCCTCAGAGGTTTTATTGAAATCTGGATCGCATCCTTAGGTTTGTGCTTATAAAATGCTGAAGAAGATTGTAGTCGTCTTCAATGTGATGAGAATTGAGGTGATAGAGGTGTCATCAGTTAAGTTGACGGTTGTGTACTTTCGGTTAGCAAGTGCCAACGACGAATTTGGGTCTCTGCGCAAAGCGGTGTTCGCTACTATCCACCTTGACATCATCCGTCTCATGATCGTGTCGTAAAAAACTACCTATCAATTATCATTCGCGACTTTTATGTGGTTGTGATTTCTGTGTGGCTAAGAATTAAGGTGTTACAAGGTTTGAAAGTATTAAAAAACGTATGTAAGCTTGTGGTCTTTCTTCTGCGAGAGTCGGATGTTTTAATGTGGATAGTAGTGATGCGAAAACGCTTGCAAACTGAAAGTAAACAACCGTCAACTTAGCTGACGACACCTCTAAGTACCATGTCCAAACTATTTTTAAATACAGGAAGATAGGAGACCAAAAAGCAGTTCCAAGTTCTTGCTTTGCTTAAACCACTATTGTTAGTAAAATCCAAGTGTTAGCACACTGAGAACTAAGCAGTAGAGTTGAGTATTCGGCGTATGCAGAATTTTTAACTCTCGCATACCTTCTAAAAACAGGAAACACTTTTAAAGCTCTTACCTTGCTGAGGATTCATTTGCACAATTTTCAAACAAGCCAACCACTCTGTTAGGCTTATTCGGTTGTCTTGATTTACATCACAATATTTGTTAAGCCTCCTCCCACATCTTTGCAATAGCTTATTTCCAGTCATCATCGTTCGGAATGGCTTCCATTCTTTCCTCTCCAAAAACTGAATAAAAACACCAAATTAAGTGATGAAGGGACCATGTATTATGATGTTAGAGTATTTGACATGAGTTTGCGACCATCAGACCAAAAACACCATCAAGCATTCAATGAATTCCCAGATAAAATGCCAAATACTTGAATTAACTATAATGTCTTGCCTCATTGTCTATGCTTCTCATCAACTGTAGATCCACAACTAGATGGTAATCAAATTTTAATAGTCGTATTTTTAAGCCTCTTTTTAAATGTTAATGATTGGTGGACTCTATTGTCTTGAAAGTCAGAAATCACCAGAAAAAGAGTAAGGAAGCAATGAGGGTAATAAATCCATAAATGTAAGGAGAATGAAGCCTTCTTGAACAATCAATCATCCATGAAATTGTCCTTTCCTGAGAATGAATCTCTTAGCTTCTCCAATTGCGCTTAAAAGATTTAGTTACAAACCTTGTTTTTGCTTTCATCTAGATACTGGAAGTAGGAGGTTAAAATTTGCTCTTCATTTCCTAATGCCCAAGTCACTTCACTTCCGTTACTGAAATCAAAAAGATAAATCATGAATTATCATCGCCAGCAATATATTATTTTTTTCTTTCCAGATTTGTAAGGAAGGACTTCTAATTTTAGCTGCAAAACTCCCTGAAACTTATAAGTAGAAGTGTCACAAAATTAAGTCAAGTAAACGATAAAATAGAAGATTTTTAGGAATCAATTGACAACATTTTACCGGCCCCAATGAATGATCTAAACAATTTCCGAGTTGACTTTTTTATGTTTTAAAGTAAGACCTCTCATGGGAGAAACAGATTTCTAGATTTCCACCAGTCAGTGTGAAGGCTCTTCATTTGCAGAACTGGACAGCAGTCATCAAGCTTTATTGAAATGAGGTTGGTAAATCAGCTACAGATTTTAGATACAATATTGATGATGTAATAGTAAAAACTGTCGTGATGCAAGGTATCATGAGTGCGAAGTGGTGCAAAGGGTGTTGACAGTTTACCTCTTAAAAATCTCCAAAAAAGTAGCGTACTGAAGCGAGTAGTTTTTAGTTGCATAATAACTTGAGCTCCTTTGAGCCAATGACAAGATTTCCGTGATTTTCTCCTTACGATAAACTTTAAGCGATCATTTCAAAACAGCAATAAAAATTGAGAACATTTACCTTGATTTGTAATTTGATAACGTTTCTTTGAATATTCTGGTGAGATCCTGTGAAAATAGAACCTTTTTTGCCTCTGGGCAACCTAAAATCAGAGGAAAGTTCATATCACTCAAGTTTTAATGTATCCAGTGCTCAATGCAGGCCATAAAAAATATGCATGACTTAGATTTACAATGAACTTCAGAATTGTTTTTAGAATGTTTAAAAATTGAGTATGATAGATGACAGATTTCGATTTGGAACAGAATCAAAAGTTCATGCCTATCGTCACTTTCACTAAAATTTTTAGTCAGTTTTATTAGTGGAAATCTTATCACATATATTCAATTAATTTTTTTCTTTTAACTTTTCATTACAGGCAAAGATTTTAAGACCTGTTGCAAGTGTACGGGGCAAGTGACGGGAAATTACGAACAAACTAGGCATTGATATGAATAGAATTACGCAAACAAAAAGGAAGAATGAAAAATAATCGTATAAAATAGTTAGTATATTTCATATTTTATGATAAGTTCTATGTTGACGTGTCTTTAATTTAGTAAGTGAACTTTCAAGTCCACAAAGAAGAATCTGTAGGTTGGTAGCATTGGAGCTCAAGATAAATGAGCTACTTAAATGACATCTGATAAAATAATTACCTTTCATCGGTCTGGGAGGAGACTGCAGCGTATCGCAAGATGGCCTTTGGTTGTACCTAGCTGACCCTGGAATCGTTTTCCCAGTATCTTCATGAGCACACCAACAGTAACCTATAATACAGATTCATGCAAGCATTAAAATAGTGGCTTCTTTCTTTGTTGTTTCTGTTCTTGGTCGGTCAGAAATTACTGTCCTCAAACTAAAATGATGCACGTGAAGTTGTGTAAAAGAGTACATATAAAAAAAATAAAATTAAAACAGATTTGTTTGCCTTTTGAACGAAATGAAAGAATTGCCCCGTATTAAGAATGCATGAGGTCATGACTTTTTGTGGTGTTGCCAACTTATTGTACTACTTTCTTTCACTTCATTTTAACACTTATTTGTCATGATCATAATTTTTTTCTTTTTTTTTTCTACAGGAAAGAAATCAAATGATAAAGCTGCCCCCACTAAAAGAGAAGTCAAAGAGAAAATTCTCAGGAATTCCATCACGAAAGTATGATCTAACCTCTCTCTCTTCCCACCTAGTGTCCGGTGCCCTGTCTTTTGGTTTTTTTACAGCAATATTCCAAAAGAGTTAAAAACAGGTAAAGGAATTTCCTTTTTGCTCATTCATGTCATTCATTTTCCAGCTGATTTAATTTTAATCGCGAATTTTATTTTATTTTTTACTTTTTTATCTCGTTACTCAAGTGAAATGTCCTACACCATTTAAATTTTCTTACCTTTTGACTTGAAGCACTGCACCTTCTCGTACCTTCCATCGGGTGTACATTCTGGAACATAGTTTGGAGTAGGCCTGAACTGTAACTCATCCAAAGCAGTTTGTCTATCATAAAGACATCCACTTGCTGAAATGAATGAAACAAGACAGAGTCAAACTTTTTTGTATCTGGAAATGGCTAATTTTACTGACACCCTTGCTTGAACTTCCGAAAGATTTTTTTTAGAAAAGACAATAATCTCTTCATACCTCATGTATAGTCTCGTTTATTAGTAAAAAAAAATATTCACTTATTTATTGAAAATCATACCCTCCATCGGATCAGCTTCAGGAACAGATTCAATGGGTAGTTTAGAATCGTCGGAGTCCCCGTCTATCCCTCCTTCATAGGGAAGCAAATCTTCTTCGGCGTCCATGCTGCCCAACGCATGCGAGTCTTCCTCAAATTGATCGACCTCAGGTGTTTCCTTCTTCACTTCCTTCGCCGGTGAAGCTGAAGATTCTTTTCCTCCATCGTCTTTCTTGTTGGCTGAAAAGTATGGTCACTATTTTACATTATTTGGATGCACTCTCCGACTTTTCGCTTAGGAGAAGGAAATTTCTAAAACTGAATTGTATCATTTTTGGCATACCATTTTACCAAACGACATCAAAGTTGTGGTATATTCTCTGTATGAATGCAGTTTTGTATTGCTTCAAATGCTTAAGTATTTTTCCTTCAGTTTTCCAAAAGAACACTCAAACAGATTTTAAACGACAACTCAATTTTTGCTTTTTTCTAGTCAAAAATGAGATTGTAATTATTTCGAAACGTCCTGGTTTTATTTTTATGTTTTGTATTTTATTGCAGCCTTTCCCCAGAATAAGTTGTTATTTTCTTATATGTACAGATGATTGTTTAAGAAAAAAAACCAAAATAGCTTAATTGATGTTTGTTTCTGAGGAGACCATTTGATGACCTCTGTAGTAATCCACAATTTTATTTTCATCTCTTGAATTTCTCAAATAGGTACGGTATCAAGTCTCAGAAATTACAAATATTTAATCTTTTACTTCAATCACTAGGAAGGCGAATATTATTTTTTTTAAGGTTTTCTTATAAGCAACCTTGGAAAAGAGCGAGGAAAATAATCTCAATTTTATATGAGTCATCCAGAGACTTTATAATTTACGTAAAATTAAATTATTTACAATTTGCAATATACTTACTCTCATGTCCAAAACTAAGACATTTAATCCATTCAATTTCCGTGATGAAAGCATCTTTGTTCTCATCACAAAGGGGAATGAATGACTTGGCGCAACGTTTCGGTTTCACAACTTTTTTGACAAGCCGTCTTAAATTCCTGAACTCAGCTTTGGATAGATTTTTACTTCTATCAACGTCCAAGACAGAAAATTTCCACTTCACTGCTTCCTGCTTCAAGTTTTCTTTTGAAGATGGATTTTCTTTGCTAAAATCTAAAATCAGATTTACAAAATGCTCCATTTAGATATTTTAACTGACAATTTTTTTCATGATGAGGTCCTATCCTACGAGCAGATATATGCAGTGTGCATGCGCATTGGTTGTAATGCATGGGGTTTTTCAGGCTGCACATGACTTATAATATTTAATCATGTGTGGTGCCACCATCCTAAAATATAGGAAGGGAGAGTTTAGGAGTAGGTTCATCGGTTTATGTCAGCTGTTGCTTTTATTTTTCTGTTCAAAACATGTCAGTGTTAACGAAGTTACAAATTTTTAATTTATGACAATCTCAACCAAGAAAGAAAATAAGTGACTGGGCTTGATGGAATAATGTGTGCGAAAAGGCTATTGTCCAACAAGCGCCTCTTCATTATCACAAAATTAAAACATAGGTTGTTTTTATTAAAAACTTCATGAAGATTGCAACCCAAGATCTGTGTTAGCTTTTACAAACCTGTAGCATCTCTATTGTTTAGATTTAATGGGCATTTACACTTAAGACAGTCACTTGTACCACACAACAGCCTTGGATACTCTGATCTTAATGAGTGAAATCTTAGCCAAAGAAAATAATTCTGAGACTAGAAATTGATGAATAAAAATGTACTTACTGCTATTTTGAGAAATATCTCTGTTATATTCTGTGCTAAAAAAATATACAAGATTATTTACAAATTGCGCTCTGTCTCCAGCATCACAATCTGTAAGAGAAAAGAAAAATATAGTTAATCAGTCATCATTTTAGCAATCCATGTTTGCACTGAAAGAAGAACAAATTCTCAAGAATACTTCCATCAAGTTTTTCATAATTTCCTCATTTTTCAAATTCCCTAACTCATCCCAATTTTCTTTTCTTTTTCCCGAACTGCAAAGTTTCTGGATTTCCTTCCTGATTGTTACCGGATTCTTTTTTTCTGTAACCCTCAAACAGAACTCTCCTTCAGTTTGTTTATTTATTTATTTTTTTTTTTCATTTTATTTAAGAACTCTAACTTTTTCTGAACTTAAGCCGAAATTTCCACTTTCTAAGACTCATTATAAAAATCAGCAGTTTTTACTGTCTCTGATGGTATCAAATGAAGTTGCAATGCCCAACTGCCCATGTGCTTCCAGTAATTTTTTTTACCTTGCCCAAGAATTCTATGTCTCTTCCTGACTTTCCCGGTTTGCCAGATTGCCAGGAACTTTGATCAGATGTTTAGTGGCAAAAAGTTGTTTCTTCATTTTAATGGAGTTAAGAATTCACCTTTATGCAGCTCGCTTTTAGACTCCCAGCAAAACCTATAGCATTAGAAAATTTTGATCTTTTTTTCCAACAGCCATTAAATCAGAAGCTTTCATGTAACTGAAAAAAGTACGCATTAAAAATTAACTGAGAGAATACTCACTTCTTCTTTGGTTTCTTGAATTATTCCGGCCCTGCTTTTTCGATTTACCTAAGGAAACGAAAATAAAAACCAAATTATTTCACATTTTCGTTTATCCTACCTCAAATTTGCTAATTGACGGAAACCCTCTAGCAAGGGACACGTAAACCACTTAGCCGTGCATAATATGCTTGAAAATCAAGATTAAGAAGGTTTTTTTTTTTTGTGTGAGGGAAGGGTGGGAGGCCGTAGAGCCTCCTCGCGCTAGTCGATTTATTGGTGTCATGTTCACTCACCCGTTTCAGCGATTACTATTCGAGCACGGCCGTCGTGAAGTTGCCTATTCACTGTTCTGAAGGCGATTTTCACACATGCATTGCGCAGTATAAACTCACGTGAGTTCTCGTCAACGGTCAAATTGGTTTTCATCCTCTCCAGCAGTGGTGAGGCGTGCCTTCATGACCGCTCAAAAATCTATCACCAACCTAAGCTGCAAAATTTGTATCTCGTGTATCGGTCGAGCTAAAAAAGAGATCTTTTTTTAACCGCATACCAAGGAATCGCTTTTAAAATAGCTCATCGCTGCCCTAACAAATTTTCGGAGCATTGATGTTAATATTTGGGTCTTGGCTCAGAGTCTTCCCGAAATCCAATCCTAATTTTTCCCGTCGTAGACGATTTTGTCTCCGAATTTTTAAAGTGGCTTTGAAATCGGCACTTTCCGTGAATGAATGTTCACCTGTACAGTGCAAAGTCTCTGCACCGATTCACTTATTTTCCGTTGAACCCCTCTCTCCCCCTTTCATTCTTCAAGATGAGTGTCTCTCGAGGTCAAGAGAAGAGTGACAAGTTCTGGAAAATTCAGTAAACTTTGTCGGAACCTGAAAAGTCAGGATATTTTGTGCAGATTCTTGAATTGTAGAGCATCGTACTCTTTGCGTTTTGAGATAAGCGCGTCGAAAGTTTTTCGTGAAAAGACTGTCATGAAAAATTGTGTATAGAAGAAAAAAGAACCAACGAAAATTGTGTGAGCATGTGTGTTGTGTTTTTTTTTATGTGCATATGCATACGTCGCTCTTATATCGCGCTATGGCGCACCGCACAACCAAACATCACATGTGCCTGTCTTTTCTAATGGTCATGGAGCAACTAACAACGCACCGTCTTTACACTTGTCCAAAACCCCTAAAAAGTCAAAGGACTTTCAAGTCCAAGAAAACTTATCACCCTGAGATATCAGAGCAGGAATTCGCTCCCGGAAAGGGTATATACTCGAGCTCCCCATACGAGGGCCGTCCCTAAATTACTTAACGCTCGGGGGGGGGGGGGTGAGAAGAACGTTACGCCATTTTGTTTTTTGATGTTAAAGGGCAAGGGATCTTACGTCACAAAAGCGTTAAAAGGAGGGAGGTGGGGGGTCAAAAATGCCGAAAAGTGCGTTACGAAATTTATGGACGGCTCCTAACCACGAAGGCTCACCGTGGATCGAATTAATCTGAGAGCAGACATTAAATTTTTTACTGAAACTGCAAATTTTGATGTTTATTTCGTCACATTTTAAATTTTAAGGAGTGTCCCTAGAAGAAAATTTCATGAGGAAACCAATGAAACCACTTTTAGAACCTCTGAGTTTGGTATAAACGGAGCTTTCTAAGCATCTTAGCTTTTGAAGTCGCCAAATTTTGTCCGACCTCTCCTATTGACTCGTCCTCCGTGAGGCGGATCCAGACACTTCGAGCGGAAGGGGATGTCCGGCGGGCTTCTCCCAGAGAATTTGCGACATTTAGGATCTAATATGCAGTTTGGGTAAATTTCGTAATGAACAATCACCAAAACTGAGCGTATTCCACTGGAAAAAAAAACACATTGGATCTAGAGTCCAGACTCTTGAAAACATCGACGAGAAAAAGGACTCTTGATTCAATCAGATTTAAGCTTAAATCAGAAGGAAATCCGCTCAAATTAAGAGGCTTGGTTCTTGATTTAAGCTTACATCTGATTGAATCAAGAGTATTTTTTCTTGTCGATGTTCTTAAGAGTCTGGACTCTGGATCCAATGTGTTTTTTTGTTTGTTTTTTTTTTCAGTGTTCCTTCTTCTTTCCTCCTTTTCCCTTCTTCATTTTTTTTTTCGGGAGAGGGGGGTTCGCGCCCCTTAAGCCCGCCCCTCCGCTTCTCTCCCCTTTTGGATCGACGTATGCTTAACCATGGAGAATAATTCCCACTTCGCATCAAAACACGGCCAATAAATTCAATGAATAGTGGGACGGGGACTGGTGACTCGGGTGAACGCGAATTGCATCCCGTGCCAAAAACACTCCTCTGTCAAACATGGGAAATCCACCCATCGAGATTGGTCCTCGCTGCCGACCGCTATAAATTTCCCACGGCTTCTGCGGCTCGACTCGGCGCACAATGACTCGAGCTATTGGATAAAATCGGACATTAAAATTTGTCTACTAAATCTGCGAATTTTCCATGGTAAAATCCTCACAGTTAAAATCTTAAAGGAGTGCTGCTTATGGAACGTTTACAGGCAAACTCACGAAACCACGTTCAAACCTCTACGGTTTGCATCCGGTGAAGGTATAAACTTCTGAAGTTCCCGAACCTCGTCCCAACTCTCTCGTCGATTTATTCCAGTGTGCGGCGGCCCGCGGTGCAGCGCAGCATGCAACTTGCCAATATAAAGGCAACACCCTAAGGTTTACACTCGCAGGGTAATAAATATTTCCTCGTGTCGAGAAATCCCGTGAAACAATTTTCGGACTTGATACGTATTATCCTGACTATTTTTGCGAGTGAATAAGCGCCCTCGTAAAAATGGCAACCATGCTGTTCAAAATTTCCGTGTTTCTCTCAGAGTGGTATTTTTTTTCGTACAGAACAACCAAATGAACCTTGTTGATCGACCAAATTCTTGGTCAAATCGACCGAACTGTGGGTTTCTTTAGACATCTGAAGAAAAAAAAGTGTCAGCCTGCTGAACTATATATTTGTACTTATATTTCTCTCGATGTCACTTTCAGCGGAAGATCCCCGAACTCCCTTTGGTAATAAATATTTCCTCGTGTCGAAAAATCCCAGGATACAATTTTCGGATACGTATTATCCTGACTATTTTTGCAAGTGAATAAGCACCCTTGTAAAAAGAGCAATCATGCTGTTAAAAATTTCCGTGTTTCCCGTAGAGAGGTACTTTTTTTCGGCCAGAAAACCAAACGAACTTGGTTGTTCGACCGAATTTTTGGTAAAATCGACCAAAACCGTGGGTCATTCAAGACATCTGGGAATGAAGAGAGTGTTAACCTGCTGAACTATACACTGAAAAAAAATTCTCAGCGTTTTTACCAAGGTCCGTTGGTAACTTTACCATCTCACTTTTTTACCAATTATCGGTAATTTTACCAAGACAGACTGGTAAGCTTACCTAAAAACCGGTATTTTTACTGTTTTTTTCAGGTAAGAATACCACTTTTATTGGTAATCAATTCCTGGTAACTTTGCCATTTTATCTCGGTAATTCTACCACAGTTGATAAAAAATATTGGGGTTTTTACCAAGGTCCAGTAAAATTACCGAGAAACTTCAATAATTTTACCGAGATTCTCGGTAAAATTACCAATTCCGTTGATGGTAATTTTACCAAGAAAAAACTGGGAACAAATAGAACCCTGAATTCTTGGTAATTTTACCCTTTTCTTAGTAAATACACCGAAATTTTTCTTTCAGTGTACTGTACTCATGTTTCTCTCGATGTCCTTTTCAGTAGAAGACCCTCGAACTCCCTTTGGCCTGTGTCCGGCGAGACCCTCTGAACCCCTTTAACCTGATTTTAGCCCGGGGTCACGATATCGCCGATCCGTGCCCGTCAATAATTCGAAATATCGAGACACTCTGAACTTGGGGCAGAGGTCAATCGAATCAAATTGATTGAACTCCCCGGAGCGTGACGCGATGTCGGAATCGATCAGGCAACTTTCCTCATTGAGCTATTCTGAATATTATTGAAGTCTCCCGATGGAAACTTTCCGTCGAGCTTTTTCTGGTAAAGCAATCGGACGTTTAAATGGACGTATTTATGCAAAAGAAGTCTCTTTACGCGGGGAGATGAAGACACCCCTCTGCCTGCGGGATGGATTGGGTTTTAGGATTGAAGTTTGGAGGCCAAGTCGAGCCGAATTCGATGCTTAAAAGCTGCCGTAATAATGGGGGATTAAGCGGTAAAAGGAATGGACTTAGCCCGGTAGATATTGAGGCGCTCTTCTCAAGTTGCCAAGTTGTTTGAGTAAGTAATGCTCCAAGCGGAAACACTCACTGAAAAAAAACTTCGCCCGTGGAAGCCGTACTTCCGGGCTGTATAGACATATCGTCCGCGTTCCGGTCTCAAAGGTTGAAAATTCCGAGTGTAGCGGCCGGAGCAATCAAAGCTACGGTTCCAGCACCTGGAACTTTCGGCCTCTGAGCCCGGAACGGGCGGTATGTCTTCACAGCCCATAACTTTTTTCAGTGCTCTCACGTGAAAAACAAAGAGGTCCATCTGTGGGAGAATCTTAAAAACCTCTTTCAAAATGCACAGAAATGTGCTAATATTTTCGTTCGGAGTTACTCACAAATGACACTTGTGACACAAATGTATACTTGTCAGTATAATTTCAACTGGAAAAATCGTGCTCTACGTGAAATTTCGACGAGGGAATGCACGCCGTATTGATCAATTTGCGTATTTTGTTCGAACATAGAAAAAAGTTTGTTCATGCGACCCGCAGTTCAGGTCGTGTGGATCTCGGAAGATTTCTACTCGTGCACCCATCAATACTTGAGTTTCCCTGCCGCAGTTTGAGTTACACATCTGAGTACTCCAGTCCTCCGGTTGTCTGCACAGAAGTTCAACCGAAGTACCTAATTCTTTCAGATGTTTGATCAGCTTCACCCCTGGGACTTAAAGATTTTGGATGCTTACCGAAAATTTCACGTCCTGAATTTCAGGTCTCACGCAATAGATTTTTTTCTCCGTAAAGCGGTTAGTGGTCAATATATTTTGCCAAGCTTATTGTGTACTTTTTCCTAATCAGCGTGCCTACTAGTCCGGAATAGCACTGTTTTTTCAAGGACGGTCCGGAAGTACTGAAAGAGTGCGGAAATTCCGCAAGAAGGTCCGGAACTTTCTCCTCCATACTACGCGTGTTTTTTAATAAAGCCTGAAAAGTATGCAATCCCCTGCGCGTGGATTCTTAAGCCCGGGTCCCACGATCAAGTGAACTCATCAAATGCAAGATGGCGAGGGTGCGTACTGGTTTTCGCGCAAGTCCGCACGGGCTCTATTCATCAACATTTGACGGCCCGCCAACTTTTGATTGCGCAGAAACCAGTACGCATCTCCATAGAACAATGAAGCTACGCCTAGAATAAAAAGGCGTTAGCTTTATTCTTCTATGGCATCTCCGCCATCTTGCATTTGATGAGTTCATTTGATCGTCGGACACGGGCTTACGAATAATATTTGCCCGCAAGATCGCGATTGTGCAGTCCGATAATCTTCATGCTACCGATGAAATATTGTGTCTACGTCATTTAGTCGCATTCAATCGAGAATTTCAAATTTTCAACATTTTTCGAATTTCGTCAAATGGAGGCACTGGAAAAGCACCGACTCTTTCTGTTGAGGAGGTACTGAAATTTCTCGGGAATGTACTTTAAAAGCACTGATTTTCGGCCAGCCTGTTTTAGAAGATGAACATACTTTCGCAACATCGCCGGCTAGAACACCTTTACAACTTTTGAACCAAGCACCTTCTATCCATAGGTAGCAGTGGATGCAGTGGAAAAAAAATTCGATTGTATTTAGAGTCGAGACTCTTTAAAACATTGACAAGAAAAAAATACTCTGTATTCTATAAGACTTTTTGCTTGTATCAAAAGAAAATCCGCCTACATCAAGAGGCTCGGCTCTTCGATTCAAAGAAAAATCGGATTGAATCAAGAGTATTTTTCTTGTCAATGTTATTAAGAGTCCGGACTTTAAATTCAAGCGACTTTTTTCCAGTGCGCAGGAGGAGGGTTGAACTCCGAAGCTCGGAGAGGATCTCAGAGTTCCTCTTGATTCCCGTTCGACCGGAAACGGAAACGAAAGCGACCCGACGCTGGCAGTGACGGAGACACCGGGCGAGAGTCCCCCCTGCGAATCGTCAGCTTTTCCGGGGTGCCTTTGAGGGGGAGGGGGAGAGGGGAGGGCGAAACTCCCACATTTTCAATCGTTCATTTTGGCAAAGTGGCTGTATAGATGAGTCGGGGTGGGAAGAATCCATTAGATCCAATAGCTTCGCCGTGTCTGTTATCGATTGGTGGCCAAAGCCAAAAATGATGCAGATTTGAATACGACAGGGAAGCCTCCGTGCGAAGCGCTCGGAGAGTGAACCTTCCTTGTAAAGCGGTTAAGCAATATTGGCACCCCCGACGTTTGTTGCAATGTTGCCTAACCAATAAAAATTGGGGTATAAAACAACTTTTGGTTTTCAATTTTCAGGAATGAGTGAGTTGCGCTGGTCTCAGAATCGTGCATTAATGCTTGATTCTTGTTGATCAGCTAAAAATATTAAGATCCGTCTAAACAGCAGCCTCCTACTACGTTCATTATCAAGCGAGACATCGCGCTTTGAAAAATTCGGTTAATGACTTCATCCACCGCAACTGACAGCCTTTGTTTCTTCCACCTTGATTTCATCAGATCACCCAGAGGAATTCGGTTTTTTTACGGTTAAATCGTCCGAATTTCGGTTAAATAGTTTACTGTGAGATCTGGGAATGAAGAGAGTGTCCTGCCGAACTCATGTACCTACTCTCGTCTCTTTAAATGTCGTTCAGTTGTTGCGAGTGGCCACTTGGCCAGTGCCTTAAATTCTTGTCGATGCGATTCAGGCTGCTAGCGCTTGGTTTTAAACGAGGTTGCTAATTTTCATTTCTTCCAGAAATTCCTGCCGATTTCTTCGAGAAATCCATCTCCGTTGCTTTTAGCATTCACTGTTTCCGTTTCCTCAACTGTCGAAGTACCCATCTATCCTTGACTTTGGGCCAATTTGCGTTCCACCTTCCATTTCAACACAGAATATTGGTTACGTTTCCTGACGGTGCGGAGCATCGCTCATATGATATCATTTCGGCTCCAGGCCACGAATATTGAAGAATTTTAATTATTCGTTCTGTCAAACTTGTAACTTTGCAAGTTTGCCAGAAGATTCGAAAGAGATGGGAAAGGGTCTTACCTCTTGGAGGACATTTGGGCAAAGCGTGGGCGACCGAAGTGTTGGGGATGGTCTTGCCCATTGGCGTCACACACCAACAGAAGGCGGCCTCCTCGTGACACTGCACGGGAGCATACCGCCCATCGGCTCGACATTGTGGCGTGTAACCGTAATTTTTTTGATTCAGCACCTTCCAGCATGGCTGCTTCTCTGCAAAGAAACAGAAAATCAAGCAATTCAGTAGACGTAGAATTATAAACACCAAAAATAAAAAATGATTCTTTCAAAGTAATCATCAAGAGGTCCCAAATTGCTCGCTCTAACAGGTGTGAGATACTGAATTTGATGTGTGAATTACTCAAATTTTGGGACGAAATTGGCCCCATTAGAAACAGTCGACTCCGTTTTTAATCGAACCCAAGCGTTCAATTCATGAAAGCATCATCCTTTTTGGGGTGTAGAAAGTTTCTCGCTTTGACAACTTTCAAGCTTATTTGAAACTCTCTACACGCGGAATAACGCGCTTAATCATTTTCCTCTCATTTTTTTAGCGCGCTTGAAATCCCTCTGCACAAAAAACAGCGCGCATGGCAATCGACAGTTTCCTATATACGCATTTTTCAGCGCGCTGAACAATTGCCATCACATTTGTCAACACACTTGATATGCTTCCTTCGCGGTTTTCAGCGCTTCCTTCATTTAATGTAGAGTGCACTTGAAATTCATGCATTTCAGTAAAAAATACCACAAGAGTACTGAAATAATAATTCAGCAATCGTAAACCACACAAACTCACGGCGTCCACACATTTTTCGCGACCAGATCCGTCGTTCGGTCGCAAAAGTTTTGCACCCCTGCATTCCTTTTTTCAACGTAATGGTTTCCTGATGATCGCGTTTAAACAAACATAAATCGCGAGCCTCGATTCATGACGTCATTGAAACGGTGGCTGCAAAAATTTTGGAAGTGTCTGTTTATCAGGTCACTGTTTTTGGCCCCCGATCCGTTACTAATAAGTCATATGTGCATCCTCTATTCTTACCAGTGATGCATGTGTCGAAGGCAATTAGCCTTCGGCGGTAATTTGCAAGTCAACGGTGAATAATTATCTAAAAATCAAAACTAAGAAATTTGCGAACGAAGGAACAAGATTATGCAAATGATTATTTTGCCTTTAATTTGAATATTCTCCCGTATCCCTCAGTCAAAACAAGGTGGTAACTTTCATTCAGGAGAGCTCGAGATCCGTGCGGTCTCATTGTTAGTTGGGTTCAGATTAGACATGCAACTAAACTAACTTCGTGACAATGCGTGGAGTATGACAAAAAATGAAGGCGCTCCAAGCCGAGATCATGATTTTGATTTGAAAGCCGTTACCATCATAATGCCGATGCAGATTATTGCGCTTCGCCTAGAGAACACGGAAACCGGTTTCAAGTTCCTCGCGATTGCGAATCGCCTGCGACCTGAATCAATAAAATTTAAAGAACAAAAACTTAATTGCGCATGCAGAGGATAACGGGGCGTGAAGGTCGGAAGGGCAACACATTTTTTCAACGCTGAAACAAACATTTTTCAGACTAAGAGAACCGGAGCCTCTTGTCTCAACATCTCTGGAAATCGCAGCAAGGCGTTTTGAAATTATGATACCTGCGAACTTGCGGCTTCCTTCAGAATTTGTTTTCCTTCGTGATCTCTCGAGGGTCGTATGGAATGAAGCGGTTGCCTATGCTGCCGTGCTAAGGAAAAATGCCGTACGAACATTCTAGAGTTGCCAAATTTCCTTTGATAAAATGTTTATTTATGAGGAAAATTATGAATATTTTTCCTTGAAAATTTCAGGAATTTTTGATCAAAATACGAGCAATATTCTCTGAAAAATTGGAAGAAAAATATTCATAAGTTTACCAGAGAATTCGTGTTGTATCGAAGAAAATTTGGCAACGTCTGAAGGTTCATACGGCGTTCTTCCGTAGCACGTCGGTACGTATAGTATTATTTGGATAGGGACTCCGCTCAATTCGGCGCCCCTCTGGCGTAAGGGCGTATTTCTATTTTCACATGAGACCTGGAAAGCATAGAATCATATGGGGGACTTTGAATAGTTGATTGAATTTTCAGTAGATGATCAATTGTTGACGACGAATTGCAGCCTTGAAATTTTAATGCCCTCACACATGTATCATATTGACTTCAGAGTGTGAATAGCTGCAAAATTTCGTTTATATAGATCTCAATGTTAAAAAGTAAACAGGAGGCAGGCGGACTTTGAAAGACCCTTGATTTTTACTTTCTAAACTTTGGCAACACTTGAAGAGTCGAGGATTTGAACTTTTGACAGTGTAGTTTCCTTCGAACTCAACCGCGAGATAGTGACTCCCTCTGAGCCTAAGATAGTGCTTCCACAATGCACGCTAACTATCAGTTGCGAGGGGAAGTTCAAGACAATGCAACTCACGTAATTAGTTGTATGAACTCTAACTTTGCTTCAGAAAGATGAATTGCCGAGACAGCAAACTTATTCTGCTGCGGACTGTGCCGGAAATATCCTCAGAATGTTATATTGCCGCCAGCTCAGTCGTGCCAAATGGGGGCTCAAAATATATTGTGGTACAAGTTGGCAGTGATTTTTATGCAAGCACGCCGAGTGCAACCTTGCACTGCATTTGAACCCTCTTACGCAAAATATTTAAAAGTAAAATATTTTCAGTAAGTACAAAATCCAATCTCAGTATATTTGACGCGCACCGAGAAGCGACTATTCGCGGTAGGGTAAGAACTGCCCTCATTTTTCGGTGTTACCAAACCATGACTCCGTAAAATAATTACATCCTTCGCTCTCTTGGGTTGTACGTCCAAAGCTGTCATCTGATTACACTGTAGAAAAACTACCAAAAGCTAGTAATTGCCTTCAATTTTCGATGATACCAAATCGTGACACTGACGTTAAAATAGTTGTATCATTCGTTCTCTTGAGTTATACGCCCAAAGCTGCTATCTAATTACACTGTGGAAAAATTACCGAGGGCCAATAATTGCCTTCAACTTTCGGTGATACTAAATCGTGACACGGACGTTGAAATAGACGTATCCTTCGTTCTATCAAGTTGTAGCATTATAAGTGGGAAGACACAAAATACAACACATCGAGTTTCAGTGTAGTCGTCTGGATACTACCTGCCTCAATTTCCGCTGGCTCAACAAATCATAACCGCTGATTATCCCGGAATTTATTTTCACGCCAGTAGGGTGGAAAGTTTCGCCCACATGACTTTTCCTTTGGCAGCCCCATCGGGGCCCGGACAAACTCCGCTCTTTGCAAATATTGAGTGGGCCTCCATGTACCCTAGTAATAGGGATTTCTGCTCGGCCGAAATGAGGCATCTTTTCTTCTCGGTCGATGTCAAGACACGACACGGAAGGCAGATCACGGATCACACAAAATTAAATTAAAAAAAAAATAAAAAAAAATATCACAGTAAATTATCACAGCACAACTCGCAAACACTCCAAGAAAATAGATATCACAATAAATTAATAAATCACATTAATAAATAAATCACAGCACAATTCCAAAACCTCCAAAACAAAACCACTCGTCTGACTCGTCCTGATACCGGCATGTAAACAAAAACAAACCGAAATTTTGAGGTTACAGCAAATCTCCCGCCAATATTAATCTCCAACCCGCTTCTTCTTCTTCAATACGAGAATCAAGGACGGTGATTGGATAAAAACAAATTCCTCTTTTTCGGTCAATCATGCAACATTGTAATCTGCCGCCACGTTTGAAATAGACATACTGTCTATCGCTCCCTGTTCCATCGCCGTCCCATCGAGGTCCGTGGTCGCAAAAATTCTAGCGATGGAACTGCTATAGAACGAACCCGCACTTCCATCGCCGGGAGCCATAGAAGTCTGTGGTTGGGCTGCTGATTTGTTAAATTTCAACCCGAACGTACAAGAAAATGAATCGGAGGCCCGATTGTCAGCTTAAGTTAACCTAGTTTACTAAGCCTAACAGTGTGTCAAGTGGATCGTTTTAAGTGCGCATCTAAACGATAAATCACTTTCAGTGGTAGGTATCAAAGCCAAAATTTAAAGGGAACCTCTGCTGTCCTCAGCAAAATCGCAGCGAAAACCGAGATACGCGTATCTGCAGTTTCACTATCGATACGTAGATACGTGCTCTTCCAGAGCATTTTATATTTTGTGACTGAAAGGTTCTTCAAGTGGAAGTAATTTTTTAATAGGAAGTAGGTCCAAGAATAATGAAAGGTATGGAATGCAGAAAAATCAGTACCTGATTCAACAACTGATGTTGGTGTTGAAGCTTCTGTTTCTGCTACTTTAATGTACTGTAGATTTATTCCTTTCTTCTTTAGAAATCTTTTAGAATTATTGTACTTCTGGTACGATTTTCTCTTGGCAGAAATTTTACGTTGATGCCCCAGGTTAACCTGATGAACGCAATAAATGCCGGGCTTCTCGGCAGGAAAAACACATTTGATCGCAAAGGAAAGCTGTACGAACTTAGTTGGAGAGATTTTTTTGCTCGCACTCTCTGATAATAATGGCAGGGTTGCCAGCGACTGGGAAAACCGGGAAAAGTCAGGGGAAAAAAATAAACCGGGAAAAGTCAGGGAAAGTCAGGGAATTTCGGTGTTGGTCAGGGATTTTTCTGATTTTTCGTGGAATTAGGCGCGGGCGGTCTTGGGCTCGCGTTGCGGGATCAACTGACTACTGCGTTCGATTGCGGAGGATGGTGGATCCATACTTAAAAGTCAGGGAAAAATATTGGAAAGTCAGGGGAAAATATTGGAAAGTCAGGGAAAAGTCAGGGAATGGAAAAAAATAATTTGGCTGGCAACCCTGAATTAATGACCAGATGATAATCTGTACCAGTTTTTGTCGGTCTGAATTGGTCAGGAGTTGGTCTCGGGATTCGAGAAGTGCCTGACCATCGGAGCTTTTTTCCTAAAATACCAATGAGATATTTTGCAAGCTCTTCTTTGGACTTTTCTGGAATTTTATCAAAATTACATTCAGTAATCCAGGAATTACAAATAGGATCTTTTCCAGGTTCTTTAGAGGGAGAAGGGACAACTTTTTCGGAACTATTTTTGGATGGGGATCCAATTTTTCCAGGTTCTTTAAAGGGAGGAAGGACAACTTTTTCAGAACTATTTTTGGACAGCATGTGTGGAAGAAAAACGGGAAGTTTTGATTGGAGTTGCGGCGGTTTTCTTATGGACGGCAGACCTGACTGACAATAAAGCATTTCCTATTTGAATACACGTGATTTTGAACGATCTGGACAAGGAGATGGTCCGTTTTCGGTCTTGCGAGAGCCCTCGCCTGTTAAGGTTATTCGATGGACGCCATATTTTGTGTCAGAACGGCATGCGATATATCGCATCAATTGGTTCCATTTCCTCGGCTACTCGTCATTTTTCTCCAATTTTGAGATCGCAATTCTGTTGTCAGGAGACTAAAGCACTCACTTACCAATTTTAACAAAAAAAATTCAACGTAATAAAGGCGTGGTTTTTTCGGAGAGAAAATATCGCATTCGAGTGCAGTTTCGATATCAGTATCGAATGCGATGTTTTCTCTCTGAAAAAACCACGCCTTTAATACGTTGAATTTTTTTTGTTAAAATTGGTAAGTGAGTGCTTTAGTCTCCTGACAACAGAATTGCGATCTCAAAATTGGAGAAAAATGACGAGTAGCTGAAGAAGTGGAACCAATTGATGCGATATATCGCATGCCGTTCCGACACAAAATATGGCGTCCATCGAATCACCTTAAAGGTTACCGTGGTCGTGGCGAAAAGGAAGAGGGGTGGAAAGTGATTGCCGGCTATTGAAAGCCGATTAACTCCGAAAAGGTCGCGGCCGGAGCCCTCCGTGAGAGGAGCTGCCGAAGAACAACAAAATAATAGTAGTCGAGTTTGACACCGGTTGCCGGAACCGCAGAGCTTCCCGCGGGATCCCTAGCCACCGCCGTCGCTTCTTCGCCCGATTTGGCAACACCGGAGGGTTGGGAGCGGACTTCAAAGGACTCGTTTCTTGTAAGTAGTAAATATTTTGGCGAAACACCTGTTCTCCGCAGCTCGAGATCCTTGGAGGTGTGAGATGATGGCCTCTGAGAAATGACTATGGTCTCTTGCCAAGTCTCACCGAAACGCCATACTTTTCACGCAGAATCACCGTGACCGGGTTACACGGTTTCGGCCCAGCGGGCTGATTGTTGAAATGGATAGACAAAGCTGTAGACGAGGAAGATATAGGGAGTATGGAGCGATCCTATTAGTTGAAATGAGTGACTCTTATAGACAAAGGGCGAAAATGATGGACTGGCTTAAGCCACGGAGGAAAAAACATCGTGCGTGAGACCCGAAGTTTAGGTCGTAAGGATCTCTGAAGTTTTCGGATCGAGCATCTGAACACTTTAGGTCTAGCTGTCGAGGTTCGGATCACACATCTGAAACTTCAGTTCTTACATCTGAAGTACTTCATGTTCCTAGGAGTTTTTCGGATGTGAGAACCGAAGTACTTCAGGTATGAAAACCGAAGTACTTCAGATGTAAGAACTAAAGTTTCAGATGTGTGATCCAAACCTCAGCAGCTGGACCTGAAGTGTTCAGATGCTCAATCCGAAAACTTCAGAGATCCATATGACCTAAATTTCGGGTCCCACGCACGAAGTTTTTTTCTCCGTGAGGATCTCTTGTGGGTTGCCGATAGTTAATCTATTACCCATGCCTTTGTCCATTGCAACCACCCGCTTCCACCAACAGGATACTTTCATATCCTTTTAGTCTTATTTGTCTATCGCTTTGTCTACCGATTTCAACAATCAGCTTGCAGTGTGGCAGAAGCTGTGGAATCTGTCCATTGCTGTTTTAGGCAAAATTCTATCCAAGTTTACTAGTTTGTGTTGCGCCAGTTGTTGCGCGAAAACGAGGGTCGACAAGCAGAGCCGCTAATAGCAACACTTGAAAAAAAACACATTGGATCTAGAGCCCAGACTCTTGAAAACATTGACAAGAAAAAGGACTCTTGATTCAATCAGATTTAAGCTTAAATCAAAAGGAAATTCGTTCAAATTAAGAGGCTGCGTTCTTGATTTAAGCTTAAATCTGATTGAATCAAGAGTATTTTTTCTTGTCGATGTTTTTAAGAGTCTGGACTCTAGATACAATGTGTTTTTTTCCAGTGAAACATCTAATTCTGTTTTTTCCTTAATTTATGGCTCATTGTCATTAACCGCTTGCTTTCTCGATTGTCGCACGAATTAAAACTCTCACAGCCTTTTTCAATTTATGAGAATACAGGATAACCTTGCTCATCGCTCCTCAAAGATCGATGTAATGAGATACGTCGTCAGTCAGACTGCAAACATTTGAGTTTCGGCACAATTGATTTGTTTAATGCAAAAATTCTACCTGACGTCACAAAAATTAACTTTTCTTTACTCTATTGAGCGGTTTCTTATTACGTTCGGACGCGTTTCCTCTACTTCGAGCAACCATCAGCAGCTTTTCAACGTCATCTCTTCAAGATTTCCCCGATACTCATTTTCTACAAGAAAAATAGTTCGTGGGAATTTCAAGCTTAATTTTTGGTCTCCTCGCCTCTGATCAAATAATATGAGGTCGGAGATTTTGAAACGCTGCACCCGAGATTCGCGTTTTTGCAGTTTCACTGTTGATATTGATTTTATCTCGGGGGATCTGAAAATGTTCATCCCTCTGTCTGTCTACCTTCCTGTTCGGAGCTCCGTTCTATTATTAAAGTTAATTTAGCCCAAAGAATTTCGAAACAACGCTGAGTGATTGATGTCAAACACACGTCTGAACGTTCCAGTGTGGTACACATCAATATGCCATTCGGCCAAATGTCGGTAGTTTTCCCGCATCCCGCATGCATTTCCGCGTTTTTTGCGTTTTGTATTTATTTTGGAGAGTTGAAACGAATCCGTTTTTCATGCATTGTTTTCACTTGCGTTTATGAAGTATGGAGTAGGTACCTAATCTTTTTGATGCACTTCCGTCTCATTTTTTGAAATTCATGCAGACGATGCAATGAAAACATTGACGTGATTGTTCCATGGGACTGTAACATAGTATACCAAAAACAAAAGTCATTCCTAATAGGAATTAGATGACGGAAGTTGTTCAGTCTCTTGTGCCGTTTGTTTTGATGTTATTTTCGAGCGAAGATGATGATACTTTCGATTGATATTGGAATAATGAGAGGGAACTTAAAACCTCAAAAATATGTCACCAGATGATATGCCTATACGCTTCGTGGATCGCACACCTTCTTCAACGTGGAAAAACTTAATTACCGCTACTGCATCTATAAACTTCTCATTGAGAATTTCTCTTCGAGTTTAGCATCTCCTGATTTTCTTTGGCAACCACAATGCCATTCATTTAGAAACATTTCGGCGGTTGAACTGAAAATACTCTCGTGTTTCATTTTCTCGTATGCTTTGTTTCAAATTCATTGCTTCCATTTTTTTTTTTATCAAAGAAGAGCGAATCATCACTTTGCATCGCGGACTATTCGTAGTTCAAAGAAGTTTGCAGCTTTTGAAACCGACCCAATTACCCAACACAGGTTGCAATAAACTGCATCCTCATGGTAAAATTACTGCTATTGAATCTGAGTGTTGTGTATGCTGTCTGTTCACTGATTGAAGCGGCTCTTCTTGTTACAATATTGCTATAAAATCAAAATTAGTCGCAATTTTTTCTACCTGGCGAATTGCCTACAACTCTAGCACATGGAAGTCATTTTATTGATAGTTAAATAACTGCATTACTTTACAATATGATATAAGAATATTGCAGTTGTATATTATTGCGATGTTATCGCTTGGAACTGCAAAATCATATCAATATTTTCGCTGCACTTTGCTACTTTGAGAGATAAGTGTTTTTGCACTTTCACAGTCATATTCGCACGATCTCTGCAACGGCCTCAACTGGTTTTGAATCTCCGCCATAACACGTTGAGGGCATTGGACTGTGAGACAAGGAGAGTGCCTATATAGAGAGAGTATGGGCACTAAGTTACATGGAGCTCTCGGGATCCAAAAAAATGGCGGCGACTTAAGGTGGGAGCGGGTGAGAAGGGGTTGCTGCCAACCTTTGACGTTTATCTCCTGCTTCACCTATTACCAATCGAGATTGGTAACTTCCTAACCTCTACAATGGCGTGGTCCAAGTTGAGAAGCCGTTTTCAAATAAAATTCACAATATTGGATTCGAAACTGAGTAAATACGCCTACTCTCGGAATTTGACTACACTTTCTGATCGTATTTCTGCCGAACGGAACTATGTGCATTATGACGTTAGATGCATCGTTATGCACATCGTTCCGTTTGGCAGAAATACGTCTATATATGCAAATAAAACCTCATTATCTGCACTTGGGAATGGTCTGCAAGTGACGTTTTTTGGATCCTAAGATGGCTGAGCCAATCTTAAGTGGAATCTTCAGTGGCCACACTCCGTCTTTAAAGGTAATGGCACAGATACACTTGTGAGTTACAAGCGCTTGTTGAAAGTGAAACACCAATTGGAAACCAGGATTTCGATCGCTCGAAGTCGACCTATCGAAATCCTGGATTCCAATTGGTGTTTCGCTTTCAAGAAGCGCTTGTATACTGCCGTGCTAAGGAAAAACGCCGTATGAACCTTTGGGCGTTGCTGAATTTCATTTAGTAAATCGCGAATGTTTAGGAAAATATGTTAACATTTTTCTTTCAATATTTCAGATAACTTTGTTCGCAATTTCACATTAAGTTTCTGAAAATTTCGAGGATTTCTTTAAAAATAAAAATTTTCTCGAGCGAAATTTGGCAACTCTCGAATGTTCATACGGCGTTTTTCCTTAGCATGGCAGTATATCTCGTAGGTGTATTTGCCGCTTAAGTCCTCTGGGACAAGTGACAACGCTGGAGATGGATTTGTTACGGTGGGGAGGCTCACCTCTACAGCGGCCCTTGTGTTTGACGGTGACGTTCTGTCTCTGAAGACACTGGGCCCGGAGCAGGGCGCATCTGTTCTGGTAGGTTTGGTTGTTGGAGCCGCAAATCGGACGCCGCGCCGTCGGGTTCTTCCCTTCACATGCCGCCAACCGCGTGGCGCAGTCTTTCTGCAACAAAAACAAACCCACACTGTAATCAGTACTCCGCATCTCGTCCTTCGCCGCGCACCGCAAGGGTTCAGTACCCCACGGTGACCTCATTGCAGTTACATGCATGTAGAGCCGCTTTTATAGCGCTCTCTGGCGCTCTGCGACACCTAGCCGCCAGATACCCCTATTCTCTCAAAGCTCCTCAGGGAGTTGGCACACCTTCATTTGGACCGCGTTTAACTGAAAGGAACCAAGCCACATCAGCTATTGCCAGAGTTAACTGGACAATTTAATTTTTTACGAGAAAACGTTTGTGCGGATTCTTTTGAAAATTTTAGGGCATTTGCTTCGTACTATGGAGGAAATCCACTGAAATTTGCACGAAAATCCACACAACCGTTTACATGTAAAACATTAAATTGCCCAATCAAATTTGGCACTAGTCGATGTGGCTTGGTTCCTTTCTGTTTGACGAGGTCCATTTCCTCTAAAACCCCCTCTAAACCGTATTACAGTTAATTCAGCTTAATCGAGACAGTGCTTTATTCGGACATAATCACCTGGAACGGAATCTACAACATCCAGCAATGTTAAAATAAAAAAACTCTGCTTTATTGGGTCAGAACTTAGGTTTATCGGAACATTTTTCGCCGTAAAAACGTTCATAACCTTCCGACTCCTTGCTTCGGCTCGTTCGAAAACGCCCGTTGTCCAGTACAGGGTTTCATAATTGAATCAGTATGAGTTCGAAAACACACCAACTCGAAAAAAAAAATTGTTCAGGAAACACCTAAAACTGCGCAGCCGGCGAAGAAGTTACTTTAAGAAAACACTTTTTGGTGTCAAAGGACAAGTACTTAGAGACTTTGTAAAGCACCAAGTTGAAATCTATACACCATGTTTGGTGACTGAGAATTAAGTATTTAAACATTTCCGAGTTGGTGTGTTTTCGTTCTCACCGACTTTCAGAGACTGATATTTTTCATAGTCTGCCCTGAAAAATTTATATTTTTCGACCTGAATGACACTTGAATATTTTTATAACTTGTTGGTACAAAGTATACTGAACCGAAAAAAGAAAACCGCAAAATCGGATGGTCACGCGTTTCCCTTGAAATGGCCAAAACTTGGTATTTCCAATGAAATACTTCGATTCCTCACTTTTCCCGTCGCTGTTTCGAGCACTTCCGATTGCAATTTCGAAATTTCCTTTTGCGTGCAGAGGCTTCTATCCATAAGTGTTACTAAACCGTAAAAAAGTGAAAATCGAAAAAAAACCCGAGTTGGTGTGTTTTCGAACTCACTTATTCAATTGCAGTAGTTACTTGTGCCCCACGACACTGATGCATAATATGGATCTCATTAGTATACGTTAAATTATACTGCTGGGATTTTTTTTAAAATATGAGATCTACATTCCTAACGTCTTAAACCATATTGTGTCTGTAAGTTACAATCAAATCATCCACTCAAATTCTGGAACACTGTATTAGAAATCGGACAGTTTCGCACGAGCCGATTCATTTAGCAGCACTGCAGGGGTAATGGAAAGTGAAAGAGATTCCCGCACTAAATGTGTGTGCCCCACATAACATTGCTTTTCTGAGTTGAAATGATGTTAAATGCCTAAGAAGATTATTTGCGCAAGAAGAAAGCCAGGACGCCCTTACGCCAATGCTTGAAGGGCTAGATGTGTGTTCTGAGCCTGGATTCAACGATAGAAAGCACGTACATCAGCAGTGAAGAATCAGCAATCAGTTATGAACCCAGTAATGGATTCATTTTTTTAAAAAGACTTCGTCGAGGAAGGTATGTGTTTTATATTAATTCCTCAATTTTTACCATTTTCTAGTTTTTTTCGATGTTTTCAGGGAAACTTTGGTTTATCGAGACATTCGCTTAATTGCGGGAGAAAATTGTTCAGTCAATGAACAGTTCCCGTATTAACCAAACTTCTGTGTGTTGAGTTTCATCTTTCACGAGACACTGTTTACTTTTTTTTAAAGTAGTGATCGGGAGTAGAACAATCACGCGAGTGGGGAGATAAACATATTCTGCGATAAACAACGGTGACCCTCAAAGTTGTGGAATTAATGTTATTCTCGCTCCCTCCCCTCCTCTCTCTCTCGCCGATGATCGGATCTCACTTTTCCTAGTTTCTAAATATGAATGAAATGTGACCCTGGTCGGGCTCCTACTCCAAAGGATATCGTATGAGGAACAAGATAACGTATTTGCAGGCATGCGCGCAGGATATAGTAACGGGTAAATCTATCGCAGATTATTCTATTTGTGTCCAGCGCGTATGAAATTCATACCAGGGAGAGCTTGCCACACACGCGTGGGCGCGAATGTTTTAGCGGTAGCTTAGGGTCACGCGTTTCTGGCGCGGTGAAATGATGAGTCACCAAATTGACGTAATTAATGTCCGGTGAAAAATTCGGAATTTAACACATTCGGGGCCTCCATCACTGAGGTCTCGGAGTTTCGGGACCGTCAAGTTAGAATTTTTTCTGGTCGCTTGCCGTCGGAGATACATTTTTCCGGGGCTTTACTGCACTTTCACTAAATGTTATGCACTAAATGCTTTGCACTCAATTCCAGGTCACTTCCCTGCATTTTTTCGAGAGGGGCTTTGTCTTCCAATTTCCTGGATCGTAATTTCCTACAGGGACGAGCTGATTTGGACTTCTCATGTCGATTTTGGCTCCTTCCGCATTTTCCATTTCTACAAATTAATTTCAAAATTATAATAGGAGCCCCGCTTGTCAAAGTGAAAATCTCCCTTCTAGCCCCCCAGGGGAGCCTCAGGATGTCGCAAATCATCTTCCTGACCTCGGATTTTAGGGTCAGTTCACGATTCGCCCACGTCCATCGGACCTAAAATAGCGGAGGGAAAAACCAGGTACGGGTAGTCCAGAACACTCTGTATAATGACACTTTTACTTTCAATATAATAATAATTTTAGCCGTCGTTTTAACTAGTTCCCCCAATTGAGCAAAGTTAGTCGAATCAGACTCGTGCGAGGTATGCCTTCTAAGATCATTCCACAAACATACTATTACGTTATATTTCCGGGTATCCCAGTTCACTCACCACTCGCATTTAGTGGTTAGTTCAGTCAGCGCACTACCCATGCATGAGTTCCGAGAACAACCGCAGGCTGATGCAAAAATTTTCCCGCCAAAAAACCGTGACGATGCGCAGTTGTCAAACCGTATCGTAGATTAGTAGATTTTCCACGAGTCCATCCTCATGCGGAAATCTGAAAACTTGAAGCAAGTGTAAACACAACGCTTCTGCGCGGGAGGAAATCCATTTCAGGCCTTGAAATTTTGGGAAAAGGCGTATCCCATAGTGAGGAATGACGTACTGAAAATTGCTCAAAATCCACGAGGGGGAATTTTTTTTGATTTTGCATACACTCCTCTTTCTGACAAAATCCCGTTTTTTTTTCATTTATCGTTTATTTATTTATTTTTTTTGTGCCTTGTTGGTCGGCTCTTGAACCATGTGATTCAGTTGGCGTGAAAGCGATGCAATGCGTCACGAGCGGAGGATTACCACACCGGTCGGCTTTTGGAACTGGACACTGGTCATCGGAATGAGTCACGGTTAGCGGGCCGAAGGGGGGGTGGGGGCAGGTGGGGCGCGTCGTGGTTGCACTCGAGCGGCGCACAGTTGATCGAGTCGATAGGAGAGGTCCAAAGACATAAAGACGGAGCGCCAAAAGCAAAAAATGAAGCTTCTTTTCAATCACCTCTACTATTGGCTATAGGATTGGCGGCGAAATCGGGACACGTTTGAAATTCAAATGTAGGGCGGGAACAAAGTATTTTAGGTTGATTTTTGCCCAAATTCACTTACACACTCATATTTGTATAACTTTCGGTTAGTTTTGGTCCGTCGTCGACCGATTAATTTCATTTGGGAGTAACTGTCATCTACGACTGTAACGGCCTGTTTGAACCGGCAGAACCACCGTGAGCAGAAGAAAAATTAACTTTATCTGATATTACTGCCTGTTACCGAGCAAAAGTAGGTGTATTATAATAGGACGCAGTCCCAACTTTCTTAATATATTCGTTTTAGGCATTTAAAATACGTTTCGTAGAAGAAAAGTGGAAAAGTCAAGAGGACAAGTTCAAATCAAATTTCTGTTTGCCGCCATGGATTCCCGCGCTCATTTACACACTCACACAAGCACCCAGCGCCAAACCAGGCTTCAATTTTTCCCCGTGCTTTTAGATACGAGCACTCCGTCTTTATGTCTTTGGAGAGGTCGGACCAAATTTTGAAACTTTAAAAGCTTATAAACAATCCCATACAAAACTTTCATGTTTTAAAAGTGGTTCCATTGGATTCCTCATTAAATTGCCTCGCGAAAGCACCCCTTAAAATTTAAAATGTGACCAATTAAACATCAGAATATGCAGTTTTAGTTATAAGTTTCATGTCCGACCTCTCTGATTGACTCGATCCACAGTGCGACGCGCGGCGGGCGCATGAGTCAACGAGCGTGGAGCATTGCGGTGCGGTGGTAGCACTGTGCTACCGGCTTCAGGAAAAATCCCCTATGAACCTTTGTCAGTTGCCAGATTTCCTTTCATCAAATACAAATCTTCCGGAAAACTCGTCAATATTCTCCGTTCAATTTTTGGAGAATTTTCTTCGTAATTAAATCTAAATTGGACCGCGTTAAACAGAAAGGAACCAAGCCACATCAGCTATTGCCAAATTTAATTGGGCAATTTAATTTTTACATGAAAACGGTTGTGTGGATTTTCGTGCAAATTTCAGTGAAAATTCTCCGTGGTGCGAAACAAATTCCTTAAAATGTTCAAAGGAATCCGAACAACCGTTCTCTCGTAAAAAATATAATTGCCCAGTTAAACTTGGCAATCGCTGATGTGGCTTGGTTCCTTTCTGTTAAACTCGGTCCAATTATCTGATTTCGAGAGGAAATATTCAGGTTTTCCTCAGAAATAAATACTTCATAGGAGGAAATCTAATAACTCTCGAATGCGCATGCAGCGTTTTTCCTCAGCACGGCAATATGTCGCATATCCCTCTGCCTCACCGTGTAACTGCCGTTGACTGTCCGATTCCGGTGAAAAACATGAGATGCTCTTTGAGCTGATTCACCCGTCGCACAGTGGATCGCGTCAATCAGAGAAGTCGGACATCATTTATTGCAACCGTAAATTTTGATGTTCATTCCTTCACATTTTAAACTTTGAGGACTGCTTCTAGAAGAAAATTTTACGAGGAGACCAGTGGAACCACTTTCAGAACCTCAAAATTTTTTCTAAACGGAATTATACGGTTTTAAAGTGTCCAAATTTTTTTCCGACCGCTCATATCGATTCGATCCACTGTGCGTCAGCTTGTCTCACATTCCCTGATCCGGGATCCGATCCAAGACGATTTGATGACTGCGGTTTCTCAAAACGACCCAGGGAAGCTATCATAGCCGCTATTCCAATCAGGGTTCCCAATTCTGCTGAAAAATTTGCTATTTTGTTAGTTTTTCGTCGTGTGCGTTTATTATTAGAAGGAAATTTTTGTTAATTTTTCAAGTTAAACGTAATTTTTCCTCTGAAGAGACATAAAATTCCGTTCTTAAGCTAATTATATTTAGAACTTGCACCTAGGAAAAAAGCCCCCTGGCTCCTGAGTCTAGACTCTTTAAGAATTTGACAAAAAATAGTATCCTCGATTCTATCCGACTTTTGCTTGAATCTAGAGCCAACCTTCTTAATTTAAGCTGATGTCCTTTTGATTCAAGTAAAAATCCGATTGATCCAAGAGTATCTTTTCTCGTTAATTTTTTTAAGAGTCTGGACTCAAAATCCAAGAGACTTTTTCTCAGGGTGCGCTTAAAATTAATATATTTGAGACATAATCTTTGTCGGATTTTTCTAATATTGGAGCTGGGAACCTTAGCCCAATCACGAAAAACCCGTGGTGCCAGAAGATTTGTTTTGAGGAGACAAAATTTCATGAGATGCTCAGAAGTCCTGTAGAAGGACAGGAATTGCTTAAAAGATTGTCAAATGTCTAACTCTTGGTGTCGGAAAATCATGGACTGGTCGTATTTCTGCTTAGCGGAACCCGGAACAGGTGGGAAAAAAGAGATGTGCTCGTTAGTTCTCGGGCCGAAAGAATGAATGGGAATTGTAAAGCGCCAGTGACGTCAGCGGCGACGCGACGATGGAGATGCATACAGGCAACTCATCTTATACGATCTCTTTAACTCATGAGCCCTGTCCAGTGTCCACAACGCTCTTGTCATACACTGGAAAAAAAAAAAAAAACATTGGATCTAGAGTCCAGACTCTTGAAAACATTGGCAAGAAAAAGGACTCTTGATTCAATCGGATTTTTGCTTGAATCATAACGAAATCCGCTTAAATTAAGAGGCTTGGTTCTTGATTTAAGCTGAAATCTGACTGAATCAAGAGTATTTTTTCTTGTCGATGTTTTTAAGAGTCTGGACTCAAGATCCAATGTGTTTCTTATTCCAGAGTATGCCCGCGGCTCATGAGTTAACATACACTTGGCGCCTTGTTCCGTTCGGCGGAATGTAAAATCCCGCTTTTCCCAGCTCACACACCCCATCTTTCCCGCACGTCTTAAGTTCCATTTAGCATAAATACGTCCAAATTAGTATTTTGGTGGTTCTGGGGGTCTACCCAGCGACTGAAGTGGGATCTTTCCCTCTGTTTGGAGAAGTTCTCGGGATTTTTCAGCCTAAATCTGTTATTTCGAGGAACTTTGTCATAGACCTCTCAGACAAAGACATCCACGTGCAAAGTTTGAACGCGCACTCAAAAGAATTCTCAGGAGTTCTTCTGTAGGAGTTCGCATTCTCGAAACTTAACTTTCGCGAGAAAGTTAGCTCTCTTGGCCCACCTCAGTTTTCTAAGCAACGCTCGGGGGAGAGACTGTCGCACTTGTCACTTAATCCTGTTTGGTGCAAAGCTTTTTTCAACAGCCATGCTTGCATTTAAATAAAACTACTGATGAAGTATCATGAAGAAAAGCATTACCAGCCCTTCCTACATAGATACACAGGTACACGCGATTGTATCAGTGTCACATCAAAGTGCCCCTGAATGTTACACTTCCGTCAGGTCTGGATTTACCGTGTCGTTTCCCATAACTATCCAGGTTTTATTGTTTCTGGTAGAACGTGGCAGACACACTGATATGAGATCTGGAGAGACGAATTTCAAGATTTCTGTGATCAATTTGGTGAAAATAATGAATAACCGCAATCAGCAAAAGTCGTTAAAAATTCATCTCGTTTGATTGGTTCCTACGCTCGTTGACATCTAATGTTCGTTTTCATGTCGGGTACGTCGTGACAGATCACGCTACAAACCATTTCGATTTTTTAAGGGATGTATTCATCAATAATATTAAAAAGATAAAGGTATAATTATTGACTTTTTTTATCTCTTCAGCGGATGCGAAAATTGTTAAATTAATCGTGCAGCTTAAATGATCTTCTCATTCTGGAAAACAATATTGACTGTGAAACCGTAAAAACGGCGCATGTCGCTCAATTTACGACGCGGCTGACTTTCTTTCATAATTGATTTTCAAAATGAAAAAGTTAGCGTTACGCTGGGAAAAAAAACACATCGGATCTAGAGTCCATACTCTTAAAAACATCGACAAGAAAAAATACTCTTGATTCAATCGGATTTGTGCTTAAACGAAGAACCAAGCCTCTTATTTGAGCGAATTTCCTTTTGATTTAAGCTTGAATCTGATTGAATCATGAGTATTTTTTCTTGTCAATGTTTTCAAGAGTCTGGACTCTAGATCCAATGTGGTTTTTTTCTCCAGTGAATCTTTCGAAAACTTGCATGGTTATAATTCTCCGAGCAAAGAATATTCCATGGAAATTTCTTGCAAAGAGAGCAATAAGTACTGGCTCGTTCTCTTGTAAAATAAAATTTTAAAAAATGATAAAATAAGAAAATAAAATGGATCTCTTGATAGAATAAAATGGGGACGGATTTTTGTTTTTTTGAAACTCTGGAAACGAGATACACGTTTTTACACTTGCACCAGCGACGATGTTGCAAGTTCGCAGTATTGTTTTTCCTTCATTTAAATCATTAAAATAGTCGATTTTTTTCTCGCCAAGAATAGATTTTTTTACATACATTTAAACATAAGAAAATGAGTGTTGCCAACTGTAAAAAATCGCCTTTGACGTGCACCGTAGATGTGTATATTACAGAATACCCGGAGGAGACAGCACAATTTTCAAGTAGCGCTTTAAAAAATACCGTGGCGCGTTGAAGTGAAATGTGGCCGATACTTATTGACTTAGTTTGGCAAGACAGGAAATCTACTCGGGTGGTCAAGCGATTGATCACCATTGATCAGCACTGATCTGCTGACAGTCATCGCTTTCTTCATTCCCTTCGCCCATCTTCGTATGAGAGATTCAATCCCGAGCGAACCGCGCGTTTTTGCATCAATAATATTCATTTCATTACTAATAATACGCGTCTCTAAAACGCAGTCAAAATGAATAGAAATGAGTCAGTGGAATAGAGGATTTATCTCTGTTTCTTAATCTTGCCCTGATACAGGTATAATACACCTATATTCAACTCAGAGAAATAATATTCATATTGTAAGTTGCTGCAACTATTGTAAGACGCAATATTGCTAAGTCACCTATCCACTTGTGGAACAACGGTAAATGGAGAAACACTTTCTTTACAAAGATTGATCTTCGCTTCATAAGACACACTACCCAAGAAGTTTTTGACCCAGGTAACTGAAGTTTTCTCTGCATGTAACTTCAGTTCAGATAACTGAAGTCCTAGGTTGAAAAAAAAGAAGAAAAAAAATCCTTCGAATGCCTCACAAAAATTTTACTCTTTAGAGCTTATTCGCTAGAGCTTGCGGAAATCCCTATACATATAGAGATTCCCAAGGATTAGGAGTTGGGTGTGTCTCAACGAAATTCTGCTAATCCCAGCGAGACTCGTACCTAAACTCCAAACTGGATTTCCATTTTGGATGTAACTGCTAGCTTGTGAATCTTGTTAATTTTAGAATATTTCTGAGATTTACCCTGCACATTTAAATGCAAGCCTGAATTATTTCCACGAAAAAGTTTGTTAGAGCGTATATGAACTTAACGTTCGGTGGTATCTGGTAAAGTAAACGTCCGAAAAACCATGTATGAAGTTTGGTCTCCTTGCCCGGAAACTTCGTTCACCGGGAGTAATGAATGTAATGTTCCATCGAACCGAAGTTTTCTCTCCGTGAATATTGCTTGAGGTTATCTCCGAAAATATTGCAGTAAAGTCGCTGAAATGTTTCTTTACCGAGTGTGATCATCATCGAGGTATGTCATTTGAAAAATCTCGAGATTCCCGACCATTTTTCACCCGTGTCCCAGAATCAAGAGGCGGGTCTCGCGAATGAGATGCTGTGAATGCCAGTGCCGGTGACCTACACTCGACGAAGTTCAGTGCTTCACAAGTGCACCAAATAGCATGACGGAATAAACGTCTTTGTTTCTTTTCGTCTGTTTACAAGACGCCTCGCTGGCCCGTTGCAGACCTACAGCCAGGGGCGCTTTTAGATTGCCTCCTTGTTTGAATAAAAATGAGAGTTACTGAACTCAGGGATGTCAAACTGTGTACTCAATTTCACGCTTCCTCATTTGTAGGTGTACGGCAAATGGATAATTTATCATTAAGACATGACAAACATGTTGTGCACTCGCGTTTTGACTGTAAGAGATACGATTTTCAACACTCAACACGTAAAACAGCGTGATGTACAGAGTCCTATCTTCCAGCTTTTCTCACACCCCTTTTAGAAACAGTGTTCAAGTATGCAAAGCAAAGTACCTACCCAGCCTCTGGTCACTTGTTGACGCAATTCTAAGCGGACGCTTTTAAGTGTTTAGGTGTGCTAGTATAAGGTGCCGTTTCGTGCATGGCCGACAAAATTTTGAACTTCGTTGGTTTTTTTCATCTACCGAATTTCTCGTTAAAATCGAGGTTTAGGTACGGTTGGTTTGGGGTTTCGCCTGTTTTCTACCCGTTTTCGCTGTTTCTGTGTTTGTGTAATTGTGAAGTTTCCTTGAGATTAACTATAGCAATCCTGCTGAAGGGTTTGCCTTAGTGTCTCATATGAAAAACGTTTCCCAGACTTCCAAACTGTACCCTTTCAAAGAGGAAGTGAAAATCTACAGGAATTCACAGATACATCTAAGCGATCATAAGAAATTTTATTAAAAATCATATGGTTAAATAAAATTCCCCACCAATTATCTTAAAATTACTGATTTTTACATAGGTACATTCCTGTTTATCATTAATTGACAGTCAATGCTAAAATTTACCGGGATGAGTTTTTTAGCACGAAAATTCCAAATAATGTGTGCTCGCAGCCAAGTAATTGTGTATTATACTCAAAGTACATTGGTTAGTCGATATTCTTCTTTAGTCTTTCTCAAGTAAGAGGGACGTGCGCATAGAATACGTAACGCTGTAGGGAGTTCGCCTGATTTTTTTTAGGACCTCTGTTACGGGTGCATTAAGGGAGGAGGTGAAAAAAGCCGATGTGAACTTTTATGAGCGGCTGTATAAGAAAGGATTTGCCAAATTAAATACTCCGCTGTGCTTAGAGGAAATTCATTTTTACTTGACACTTTAATATACGCTCCTTTAGCTCAGTTTACGAGTCACCGCACAGAGGGTCAATTAATTGAGAGATGTCTTACATGACTTTTTCAACTTAAACTGCGAAGGATGCTTAATCTCGCCACCTATTTAATACGATGAAGTGTACCCTGTAGGGAATTTTGAAGAAGAGAAAATAAACCAATTTGAAGCACCTTTATTTGGACCAAGTTTATCAGAAAGGAATCAACCCACATAAAGTTGAAACCAAGGAAATGAGGTTTGAGGTTTTATTCCTCCTTAAAACTCAACGTAGAAAATTAACTTAACTCCTCTTTTCACCGACTAATTTTGTTTTCCGACTGCACTGGTAAAAAAACCTCTTGGACCAATGCCGCATTGCATTGACTTGAGAGTGCAGTTTCTTGTCGCCGGATTTAAGAGTCTTGAACTCTTGTCTCAAGCGGATTTTGCATTGAAACAAGAGTCCAGACTCATAAATCCGGCGACAAGAAACTGCACTCTCGAACCAAGAGGTTTTTTTTACCAGTGTGTGAGTTTTTGGCAGGAGAAAGGATACGATTGGTGGAACTCAAAGACGTTTTTCACTCAATTTATTTGAAAATGTAGGTTGGTTTCATTCTGATAAACTCGGTCCATTTCACGTCAACGAAAATATAATTATTGAAAGTTTCCACATGCGTGTCCCGCCTGCATGCATTGTGCGGCGAGGTTTAATTTTCCTCGGTGCGAGAGAAAACGGGGCGTTTTTAGCGTTAAGCGTGGCAATACCGGTCAAAAAAGCGGCAAAAACGGGCGATTTCGCGGGGTGAAAGATGAAAGCGGTCGGATTATGGAGGTTCCGGAATGAGCTTTAAATTCAGCGGTATCGGTGATTAATGTTGGCGCATCTTCGCCTCGAGCTCCCCCTCCCCCCGCCCCCCTTTCGTCATCCTTCCCGTCGACGTCGATCGGTGGACGTGGTGACGCGAAAGTGCTCGAGACCGACCCGGGTTGACGAATGCAGATTTCTTCGCACTTCAAATTCGAGGCGCGGAGAGGCACCGCGCTCTATGTCCTCCTTCCGTGCGCGGTCGGAATGTTGCGGGAAATACATTTTCACGATTTTTATTTTCCTCTAGTTTTGATTCTGAGCCAGGGTGGCAAAATGTCATGAAAAATAAAATCTTGAAATTTCACGTGAAATATTCAGTATATATTCATAATATTGTTCAGTTTTTGAGTTCGGATGGTCTCTAGCATATTCAGAGGATACAATAGACTCAAGAAACCATCAAAGAATCTTATAGGCGACCGATAAACCCGGGTGTCAAAACTATCAATTATACGCCGAATTGGCAACTTTGACCCCCCAAAATGGGGGGTAAAACTTCGAGATAGGAAGAAACGCCCATTGACACTTTTGATCAGTAGGTTAAGACCTACAACATATCAAAACACCAGCCGATTTAACCGGGCCCGCTTTTCCCATATGACCGGTCCGTCGTCCTTTCAAAAATTTATGAAAGGTTTTGAAAAACACCGGTTCCTTTTCATGTTTCGCAAAACGTAAAAATTGTGAATTTCTTCTATTTCCGCGTGTTTGAGTACGGGTTGCATACTCTAGCCCCTGAAAATCTGAAACGTTTCACAGTCTCGTGAAATTTCATGAAATATTTCGCTGAAAGTTCCAATCTTTCATTTCTTTCTTACGTTTTATATCACACTACTCTGAGCTTGTAACTTTTTCGATGGATACGGCCCTTACCCCGGAAATTGAAGAGTCGTGGAAATCCTCTCCAACAATATGGTAAAACGATTGAAAAAAAAATCGAGCTACAAGCCAAAAATAAATTAAACGAGTAATATTTCGAGCTACATAGAGATGAGAAATAATTAAAAACCTAACGGACCTTACTTTACATATCACGTGTTTAATATATTTTCGGCTTGTAGCTCGATTTTTTCAACCATTTTACCATATTCTATGCAACTTAGCCAGCCAAACTTGGCATTAAAATGCAAATGCACGATATTGTCTTAAAAATTTGATAACCTGAAATGCAAGCCGTAAATAATGAAGTCGTGGTTCTCGCCGTAGTCGAAACGCTCTTTTCTTGCTGAATAAAGATGTCAGATTGCACGGTAAAATCAGTATCTACATTGATCCGTAAGGAAAACGTATGCCCTAACTGACTACCGTGAGCTCCGTAGCCGGTTAAAAGGGACACCGTTAAGCGGTACTGTTACCGACTACATTAAAAATTAATTTCCATGCTTTAATAGTCCCATACTCCCATACTATCCGTAGTGATTCGTTGGAAGGTAGGAGCCACCTCAAGGGATCCCGTCGAACGAGGAATGCACTCACATAGAAAGCCCGTATCCACCTTTTTCCTTTCACCCTGAATAGCACGGTGGTATACGCTCAGTATGACTGGTCTCAAAATTCAGTTATGTCTTTCTGTCAAGTGGACGACGAAAAAGCAGGAAATGAGGGGTATCTCGTGGACGTCGACGCGACGTGGCAACTGACGTGACGACATAGGTAGACGTGCGCTGTCAAAGGTTACGCGAGACCGCCTCCTCGCCCACATCTTTGCGCGGCGTTGGCGCATGGATGCGACGATCCCTTAGGCCTCCATTTTTTATTGCATATTTATTGGAAGTACCTAGAAGCGAGTGCATTGATATTGGTTTCATTTATACTATAAAGAACTTGTAAGACGTAGAGCCAATTTTAAGGTGATTCGATGGACGCCATATTTTGTGTTAGAACGGCATGCGATATATCGCATCAATTGGTTCCATTTTTTCAGCTATTCGTCATTTTTCTCCAATTTGGAGATCGCAATTCTGTTGTTAGGAGACTAAAGCACGCACTAACAAATTTTAACAAAGAAATTCAACGTACTAAAGGCGCGGTTTTTTTAGAGAGAAAACATCGCATTCGATAGTGATATCGAAACTGCACTCGAATGCGATGTTTTCTCTCTAAGAAAACCACGCCTTTATAACGTTGAATTTCTTTGTTACAATTGGTAAGTGAGTGCTATAGTCTCCTGACAACAGAATTGCGATCTCAAAATTGGAGGAAAATAACGAGTAGCTGAAAAAATGGAACCAATGGATGCGATATATCGCATGCCTTTCTGACACAAAATATAACGTCCATCGAATCACCTTAAGCTAGCTTTCTTACGAGGGATTGCAATCGTTATTCTTTTCTTACACTTTATGGAAAAGTAACAGACATTTTGGGTTCATGTGGGGAGTAGAGCACGATGTAACCTGGACCTGCTCTTAATATCTTCGAAGTGGTTATTCGGCGATATCCTACTGTCAAATATAAGGTTATTCGTCAGTAGCATATCTCCACCCTGAAAATCCCCCCAGAATTTTGTACTGAGTCATACTGTAATAATTTCAAACCAACAGATATTTTACAGTACAGATCAAATGTCTAGAAATCACACTAAAAGTAGATTAATGGCATAGGCACGTCAAGGAAAAGTTCCCTCGTGCATCAGTAAATTACATCATCATGATTTTCTCATTTTAAAATAGATGAACATGACCATATCTATGTAAGCAACTACCACTGCTCCTAAGCCGCTCACATTGCCTACGTTAGAATTGAAGGCGAACTAGTCAGAGCGTGCAACGATGCGATGTTGATAGTATAGTCAACCACTACGTCCATTAATGTGACCTAACGTGGTTACATTGGTTTTTGCTTTACTGCGCCTCCAAGATTTCCGTGTTTACCTATTTCCTCAATAGATCAATTAATATCTGTCCATCAACTAGATCTGACGAATTCATCGATGCGACAAATTCTAGCCATAAGAGTGGCGTTTCACATGCGATTTTACATTTTAAAAATCTTCCAATCAAATAACGTTCTGATGTGACGTTCGTCATCACGTCGGAGAAATTATTTCCACAGCAAGTGTAACAGACAAGGCAACGATAAATGTAGCACCTGAACATCATTACACGTATTTGAAGATTTTAGAATCGTCTGGAGTCTTACGTGATTTTATTGTGCGTTAATAACACGAGAAGTGTTCTGTTCTACGGCCACAGATCGCACGAAAAACTTCTCTCGAATTTGAAGAACACCGAGAAAAAAGAGTAGTCATTCCTTCACGCTGAATTTCACACAGCGTCAATTCAGAGTCAATTCTGCCAGATGAATGGTTACCTGTACCAGTATATAGTTACGTTTACCTTTCTTCTGGCAGAATGACTCTGAATTGACGCTGTGTGAAATGCAGCGTGAAGGAATGGTAAATTCTACCCATCTTTTTTCTCAGCGAAGGTGTGATTTGTTTATGTTTATCACCGAATTCTGTCAATAGTATATAGTTCTAACAGGATTTACAAAATCAAGGGATCATTTAAGCTTTACTTTTAAGCGCTTGAGGATGTAAACTTTGCATTTCAATAAGGCGCGAGCAACTGTTTCTAGGTGCTTACATGCCTCAAACGAACGCTCCCCCCCCCCCTCCAATCCAGTCCACAACCTGTAACGAGCACCTCTTGTCCTCGTGTGCGAAAATCTCAGCTCTGTAGCTGCTCGCCGCTCAACCACTTGCAAGCTCTGTTCTTCTCTTTTCGTAAATGGGAGCAATCTCTTCGTAGGCTGATTCAATTTCCTGTCATCTCAAGTGACATAACCCTTCCTGCCGACAGGGATCAAACGGAAATCGCGTTATCCTAAACTTTCCTCCACCCCCGCGCACCCCCTCTTTTTGACTTGTCCAGACCCTTTTGCCATCAACCACCTGAATTAAATTGATTGAGGGATGATATGAACCTTCCAAAGGGAAGGCAGAATACATTTTAGAATGAGATGTCCAAGCTAAAAAGTTGAAAATTAGCTTCTCGGTGTTCTAAAATAGCAAAATAGAGGTCAACCCTTTCGAAGCTGTGGATATAAATTAGACGCAGCTTTAGAGTCGGTACGCCACGCGTAGTAGACGGTTTTTCGTATTACACGTAATTACACGTAAGCTCCTCTGGCGTTAATCTATTCATTTTGTCCGCAGCGATCGACCGAAGAGTTCACGTTTCATTCGGAGGATATACATTATCAATTCGTTTATTTTTCTACTTGTAAAGGTGGTTTATGAAAAAAGGGTATTTTACCTACACTATTTCATACAGAGAAAAATATGCGTGTTCTTGTGCTATTTTTGGTTAATACAGAAAGTGAAACACAATCCAACCCAATTTTTGTGTTGATTTTGGTACAGTTTGCGGTGAATTCAGCGCAGAAAACAATGGAGGGACTTGACCAGAGTCAACGGGCTTGGGTTTTTTGGTGTTTTACTTCCCGTATTGACTAAACTATTTTGTTGAATTTTCTCTCTGTGCAGTGCAATAACTGTGCAAATACTGTATTGTGTTACTGTACTACAGGTTAGGTATCCATCAACCCGATCCATTGGCGAATATTAAACCGATGCTGACTGTCGGAATACTGTTCAGTTAATGTTTGAAAATCTCTAATAGTAGACAATTTTGCGTGTTTGCACCTTCCATATCTGCAGTGCTATCGTATCTCTCGATCTTCCCTTTAATTGAAACCAGGCTTTTTTCTCACGAAGCCACTTCCGCTCCTGTTCCAATCTTGTCAAAAATACATGCTCTACTTGTTCTTCACACTTAAGTTGCACGGAATAGCTTATTGTTTTATGGAAATGGATACGAAGAAAAAAGTATGAAAGATTGCATAGGTAATTTTGATGTCACTGATACAGTTAGAGCTAATTTTATATGTGCTAACAACTTAACAACTAGTATGTGATTTATATTTTTTCAACCACACTGAAAAAATGAGCACGTAATATAGTGCTTGCCCTTGGCGGTCTTAAATAAAAACTATTCGTAAGCAAAATTTGACTGAAAACTGCTGAATAATCAGCGCGAATAAATTTTCGTTTTCAAATCGACAAAAACTTCTTTAAGCGAGGAAACAGACTTGTCCCTTATTCACACTCTTCGGGAGGAAACAATACGAGGAACATTTCTCGTGGGAGAGATCTCGACCTCTGAATTGATAAAAACAGAAGCTAATCTAAGGAAATGAAGAGGAACACAAGAAATGACGTATAAGGTGGAGAAAACTAAGATAGATCGCAGTTTTGGAAGAATCGGTCCATAAATTCGTGTGATCTCCTTCCTTACAAGGAAGATAAACGACGGAGAATAGGTAGCGGAATGAGGGGTGGACGCATAGCATCGTATATGCTCCGCGCCCTCGCCGGGTAGCAAGTCGACGCAGTTGTCTAAACCAGGAAAACCTGGAAGAAATTCCGGAAAAGTCCAGAAATATGCTTGGGAAAACCGGCAATGTGCACCTAAACACTTAATCTTAAAGCACATTCACGAATTCAAAAGGTAGACAGGGCGCAAAGCGGAGCTTTTCGCAAAAGCGTTTTTTTTTTGTTATGGTATATTAGAGTTGGCACAGATCGCCGGCCGCGCTTCGCTGTGTAGCATGCGTCCCGCGTCACTACGTATCGCCTGGCTTTACATAATAAAAACAACGTATACCCGCGAAGTTCCCATTTTGGTTGGGTCGCTCTTCCTAAGAGCGGTCGCCTTTCATTGAGCCTAACGACACCGAAATGAGGGCCTTTCAGCAAGTCGTACACTGAAGAAAAAATTCCGGCCGTGGAAGCCGCAATCACGGGCTGTATCTCTGAAAAAAAAAGTATGGTAACGACTACTATAATTCCACTTAATTTTTTATACGGTGATACTATTCAGTGAAAATGACCAGAAATACAGTAGTATTCGTCAGAATTCAGGTGATTCTTAACCGCAGTATGGTAAATGTTACCATACAATCTAGTGTCAATTACCATCCTCAGATCACTGTGTCAGAGTATGGTAAAATCTTTTATATTTTTTTTCAGTGTAGACATACCGTCCGCGTTTCGGGCTCAAAGGCCGAAAGTTCCAGGCATATCACCCGGAGCAATCGCAGCTACGGCTCCAGCAACGAAACTTTCGGCCTCTGAGCCCGTAACGGACGGTATGTTTAGATAGCCCGTTATTTTTTTCAGTGTAGTGGCAAACTCGCAAGGATTTGCTGCCCAAAGGTTGCATGGTGCTTCAATAAGGTGAACAGAACCGCTGAGGCTATATCGGACTTCGAGTGAATGAGTAGATAGCTATTTCCGCACGGCAGTGATTTCGGCCCATTCATAGTACGAAAAAGTAACCAAAATTTTGTGTTACTATGGAAAATAAAACACCCCAGTGCAACCGTATAGTCGGAAGTTTTTCTCATGATCAAAGCATTTAAAAAAAGACGTGAAGTCGGACCTGTCATTAAGTAAGAAGAGCTCGTCATAAGATTGAAACTGTATAATTCCTCCGTGTTCAGGCCATTCTTAAGAAAAAAAAGTAATTGACGTGTAATTCCACCTGCGATTAATCGGATTATAACGAGATTAAGAATTGGCACCCACTAAAGAGAAAAAACTCAAGGTCCCAGCCTTCGTATTGGCGCCCATGAATTTGTAAGGCTGATCGCATTTTGTGGTGCAACGTTTAAAGCTAACAATTCTTAAGACAATTCTTTAGTGGGTGCCCACACCACATCTTTTTTTTTAAACATCGGAACGTAAATTACTCCTAGGTTTCAGTTATGCTAATTCAAGCGCGTTAACGAGCAGCTTTAATGTCTCAACCCGCCGACATCACACCTCGCCAAGTCCTCGAAGTCATCGAATACGTTCGGATGATTTAGCAATTTAGCAGCCATGCCTGCCAAGAAAAGAAAAAGTATTCGTGCAATTTGAGTCTTATCATACCCAAATTGGGCCGAGGCAATTTCCAGCTTATCAGACGCTCAACAAACAGTTGCCACCGAGCTGCATCCAACACCTCCCAGGAAGTATCTTTTTGTACTCTCAACACGCTAGAGCTGCTTTGTTCTAAAATTCACACACAGAATTAAGAGACCCGCTTTGTGCTCGTTATTTTCACGAATGTTTAGCTGTGAAATGACTTCAAGAGATAGGAGAAAATTATGGAAAACTTGATACTCTCGAAGAGTCAGTAGGTGCAAGTTGATACAGAGAATCCCCCTAAATTTTTCCATTCCTAAGACGAGTGCTGCCGTGCGAAGGATAAACGCCGTATGAGCCATGAGGCGTTGACAAATTGCCTCTCCGAAAATGTTTACTTTTGAAGGAAGTTCCGAATATTTTTCCTTGAAATTTTTAGCTTTTCAGGCTCGAACTACGAACGAAATCCTCTGAAAAATCGAAGGAGAAACATTCGAAAAATTTCCCGGAAACGCGTGATTTGCAGAAGAAAATTTGGCAACGCCTGATAGCCCTTACGGCGTTCTTCCTTACCACGGCAGAGTGCTCCGAAGCTTTTTCCATGTTTCGCTGGTCCTCGAATTTCCGATGGAACGGTAAAACTGCCTCGTTTCTGCCAACACCAAGTATTACCAACATCGGTGAATACACAAGCGGGAAGCCATCATTTACTTACCAATCAATGTAAACAAGTGATTGGAGCAATTCAGTTCTGATCTAAAAATAAAATAACAGCCATGTGCTTCGCATAAGCGCCTCAACTTGTTTCTTGGACAGCAGTATCGTAGCCGTGCATCCGTGCAATCGGAGGCTGAATCACATTTCAATTGAATTTGATGCCATCGAACATCGCAAATAATTATAAGCCCGAGTAGCAAATAATAACAGCTTAAGGCCTCTGATTATCGCGAATTACCCGGGTACTTAACGCTCCCATGATGGGAAAGAGGTCTGATTACTCCTTCGCGATGACCGCTTTACACTTAGGATTAGGGACGAGAGTGTTTCAAATTACGTAAGTCAAAGACACGTGAAATGAATAATTTTCTTCTCTCCATTTCGATCATAAAAGATCAAACGGCGGGGTAATGAGCGGAAAATTGCTTTTTTCCTCTTTCTCCCATTTAAGTAGATGTTGGAAAGAATTTGCATTCGTACAAGTCCCAAGAAATAATCATTTAAAACACTAATGGAGAATTTGCACACAAAAATTTCATTGCTTCATCTGAAAGTGCCTAATGAGCTGAGTTCGCAGTATTTATCTATATTATACAGCTACAAGCAAAATCTTGGAAGCACTATTTCTGACGAACTGCCGGACCGATAAGGATGATCTTTACATTTATGTCATCTGTAGTAGATGTAGATGTGCAAAAAATTATGAAACCCCGAACTTTTAATGTTGGAGAGCTTCTGAAGCTCATGTCACTTAAGTCCAATGTTAATAGCGTGAGAGATATGTCGTTTCCACTAGAAATATCAAGGTGTGGGATTCTACCTGAGTGACTCGAATAAACAATAAAACAATGGAAAAGCTCGTGAAGGGATTCTCATTCGAAGAGTTGAGGAACGGTGCATCGCTCAGGGTTCAAGGTTTAAGGTCCAAGGTATAAGGTTCTTCCTCAATTTTTCCTGCATTCTTCCGGCTTCGATTTGTGGCATTGGTCAATTTACTTGATTGCTGAATTTCTATTAATATTTACACCAGATAAACAGCATATACAAAGTGAGAAGGCAGGCGCTGCGTCGCGTCGCACATTGGTTCCAGAGCCCGATCTAGGCGGCATTAATTCGAAAAAATGACTTTTGGAAAAATTGAAAAATAGTACAACTGGTCGACACTACATACTCTGGAGGGTATTTCGGCCAAATATCATGATGATTGGATGAGTGATAAGGAAATGATAAGCTCCTAAAGGTGAGCGCGCAGGCCGTTCTCTCTGCGGCTGTATCCATTTCCTCATTTATCTCATTCGAGTGATGTTCCTAATAGAGGTTTGTCGCCATTTTGGGCAAAGAAACAAGGTTTTGAAGGTAGAATTCTAATATTCAAGTGAATTTGAAGGTTTGCGATGTTTAAATCATAACTTTAGATTAAGTCTATGGCTCTAGATAAACCATTAGACATAGCGCTCTTTTGCGTTAATTTCACGTAATTTTCCACATTAATGGCTGAAAACAACTACTTTGCCGGCCTTCGCCGGGTCTCAAGCCGCCATTTCTAGTTAGTACTAATCCTAGGCATGATGTAGATATAAATATCTTTTGCCAGTTTTTGCCTATTTGTGAAATACAGCCTTTTAAAGGTCGCCCGCTCAGCCCTCATGAGTACTGTATGTGGGACGTTACGGGTGGGCGATATCGTTCGACCACTCAGGCAATGTCAAAAAACTACTTCTTTCCATGATACTCATTCAGAAGGAAGTTTATTCAATCGGTTTTCCAAAGAATTACATAAAAATATCACTTCCACGGGCGTGCAAAACTCTGAGGTGATCAAAACTATTCGTGTTAAAAATGATCTAATACTACTAAAACGGCCAAAAACAACTACTTTGCCGGGTCTCAAGCGGCCATTTCTAGTTAGTACTAATCCTAGGCATGATGTAGATATAAATATCGTTTGCCAGTTTTTGCCTATTTGTGAAATACAGCCTTTTAAAGGTCGCCCGCTCAGCCCTCATGAGTACTGTATGTGGGACGTTACGGGTGGGCGATATCGTTCGACCACTCAGGCAATGTCAAAAAACTACTTCTTTCCATGATATTCATTCAGAAGGAAGTTTATTCAATCGGTTTTTTTAAAGAATTACACAAGAATATCACTTCCATGGGCGTGCAACACTCTGAGGAGATCAACATTTTTCGTGTTAAAAATGATCTAATACTACTAAAACGACCAAAAAAAACTACTTTGCCGAGTCTCAAGCGGCCATTTCTAGTTAGTACTAATCCTAATCATGACGTAGAGACAAATATCTTTTGCTAGTTTTTGCCTATTTGTGAAATACAGCCTTTTAAAGTCGCCTGCTCAGCCCTCATGAGTAGGTATTGGATGTGGCTCGCGTGACGGGTGGGTGATATCGTTCGACCTCTCAGGCAATGTCAAAAAACTATTTCTCTTATGATATTCATCCAAAGGGAAGTTTATTTAATCGGAATTCCAAAGAATTACCCAAAAATATCATTTCCATGAGCGTGCATAACTCTGAGGAGATCGAAATTTTTCGTGTTAAAAATGATCTAATACTACCAAAACGGCCCAAAACAACTAGGTACTTTGCCGGGTCTCAAGTGGCCATTTCTAGTTAGTACTAAGTAATCCTAGGTAGTAGTCCCTGTACAGAGACAAATATCTTTTGCCATTTGAAGCGAAAAAAATATATCACAACATTTTAAATTTAAGGTTGCTCTGGAATTAAAAAATCAACAGGCATTGCAGTTTCGTGAATTTTTTCCTGCTCACTGGGCAAAATGGTTTGATAAGGGCGACACCCTTTTATTGAATTTGTATACCTACTGCCATTTCTGAAACTGCAACCAGAAGTAGATTCCAAAAACAGATCGTGCTGACTGGATGCTTCGTGAAGTTATTCAATGTAACAACACCCCCCCCCTCTTCAACAAAAATAACCATTAGGGTCTAAATATTAGTAAAATAGTAGATCGCTTTTGATGACCATAATCATTAAATTTGTCAAGATTATCATAGTTCAAGCACAGAGCCACGTTGTCAAATTATTAATCCCGTGTTGAGTGCGAATTTGCTATTTTACGCATATTTACCACATTATGGTTAACGATAGGGTCAAATCGACTTTAAATTCTTCATCAGCGACCCAAAAAACACATATAAGCAGATGTTGCATGCTGGTAAGGGTGATATTCTAATTAATGCCGCCTAGATCGGGCTCTGGAACCAATGTGCGTCGGGGCGGACCAAATATTATTAACTCTTAACGGTCGAAATCCAATTTTTTTTTTTTTTTTTTTTTTTTTTTTTTTTTTAAGTTAAGTATTTAAAAATAACGTAATAAATGGAAATTTCTCCAGTAAGTGGAAGGACTGCAAAATTATGTACATCCAGCTATTCCTCATCATTTACAAATCTGAGTGTTACGTCAAAAATTTTGAAATCGATGCAGCTCGAACACAAAATGGACTGCATTTTGCAATTTGGAGCTATAAATTCTGGCTCCTCTAGAAAAACACCCATGTGCATAGGGAAACTAACGGCACAGACGTTGTTTTTAAACCGGGCTAGAATTTATAGTTCCGAATTGCAAAATGTAGTTCAAATGGTGTATTAAAATGGAAGAACATTTTTGCCTATACATACGCGTATAGGGCCCGCGAAGCGCCCTCCCGGGGGTTGGGCCGCGTAGCGCCAGCGGTCAGGGGGCAGGGCCCCGTAGTTTCTTATAATTTTTTTCTGGCATGTGAAATTGGATGAAAATTGATTTTAAAGTGAGAAAATGTGCCGCCTTGTGACGTCATCTTGCGGCATTTCCCATTTAGACACATGTATTTTAGCAGAATCGATTTTTTTGTCATATCTCCATCAATAATTCCTCAATTTATGGATCAAGGGTATCTTCTTGTATTCCGTTCAATTGGTATATTCCATCTAAACACGAAATTCACCTTTCAGACCCTTGCAAATTCTCTATTCTGTATTGCTTCATCTGAGAGTGGTTCATGAACTGAGTTCGCGGTATGTTCTATTATTTCTTCTGAAATGGGCAATTGTATAAAAATAGATTTGAGAGTGAGTAAATGTGCCGCCTTGGGGCGTCATGCTAACGGACGATCGATCTATTTTGTTCCGTTTTATTTACGAAGAGGGTACTGGTGCGGTTAATTTGAGCTCCTTAAGTAATGATTGAACGCGGTTAATGTGCTGTTGATTGACGAGTGACGATTCCTCAACGAAACTGATTCTCATATTCTCTGAAGTGCTCTATTGATAAGCAACAGATCACTCGCGAAAACCAATCATGCGTCCTTCGATTCGGGCCACTTCAGAACTTCTTCCCGCAAAGCGAAGGCGGTTGCAATTTTCGTCACTCCTCTGACGTAAGGGCGTATCTCAATGTCCTCATGAGGCCCAGAAATCATGGCGCTATACGGAGCACAGGGGTCACGAGGAAATCGAGATACGCCCTTACGTCAGAGGAGAGACGTTTTGTCTCTACGCGCGCCTCAGAGTCTCTGTTCCCCGATCCCCAAAATGCCACAAAAGTAAACCAAAATTCTTCACTTGCCGAAGCACACTTGCATTATCTTAAAGAAAATTTTTCTTTGACTTCTTGTTCAAGTTCTTCCCCATAGCTCATAGCGTCTTCTTTCTCTTTTTGAGAGGCAAAAATTCATCAAATTTTGCTAAAATTTCCATCATGTTCTTTTTTCAAAGTTTTATTTCACTAATTCCATATTTCCTGTGAAATACAACGCAAGTACAAGCAAAGGATAAATTAAACGCTACACCTGAGACGAGACTTATTGAGTGTAAATAGCAAAAAACAAAACTTTTTTTTTTTTTAAGGATTGAGGGGGAACGTTCCGCAGTGAAGAAAACATGCATGGACATAGAAATAATCATGGACATTTTTATTTCCTCTACCTCATAAATGAGGACTTAGAAAGCAATACCTGCTATATCCAATGCCTCCATATGGTGAAAATGTTTTTTCCTCCTCTTTAGGGAAGAATTATGTGAAGCATATACCAATACATTCTTTAGTTGTTTTTGTGGGGGAAAATAAAAAGGAACCGAAAAGCTGAATAGTGTGTGTTATTGTGTTTGATTGCCCCTGTGGCGAGTGAAAAAAACATTGGCATTGTCTAAAAAGGTTGGATAATCACCTGCAGTTGTTGCTTTTGACAGCCTTTAAATGCAATTTCAATTCTTTCTGGGCAACTAAAAGGAGAGGACACACATTTTGTGCACATCTNTATTTCCTCTACCTCACAAATGAGGACTTAGAAAGCAATACCTGCTATATCCAATGCCTCCATATGGTGACAATGTTTTTTCCTCCTCTTTAGGGAAGAATTATTTGAAGCATATACCAATGCATTCTTTAGTTGTTTTTTTGGGGGAAAATAAAAAGGAACCGAAAAGCTGAATAGTGTGTGTTATTGTGTTTGATTGCCCCTGTGGCGAGTGAAAAAAACATTGGCATTGTCTAAAAAGGTTGGATAATCACCTGCAGTTGTTGCTTTTGACAGCCTTTAAATGCAATTTCAATTCTTTCGGGGCAACTAAAAGGAGAGGACACACATTTTGTGCACATCTGAAATGAAATATAATTTTCTATAAAAGATGCATGGTGTTTGCTCTGAACAAGCGCGATTTGCACTCCGTGAGGTGCATCTACATAATGGAAATGAACCAACTCTGAAATGTTATATACATTTTGCTGAAATTCTGTTTGTTCCCTGTTTTTCTTACATGAACAAAAGCAAGCATTAAAAAACGAGAAGTATCCGTATTCAATGTCCAAATAAGGGTGATTGCACTAATCGCAGTGAAGTGAGTGGCATGGTATTATGACTCAAAGATGAGTCATTTCACGTAAGAGCACTGACTCAAAGCTATACGCACGAATACACACCGCGACTCTCTTGGAAGCTCATGCCAAAACAGTGAGATGATTTTCAGAGTGCAAAATAATATCTGACGTTCTCATTTGTGCATGGAAACTGACTGCAATAGTCGCGATGGGAAGGGGGGGAGTCGATTTTTTTTTTCTCTTCCTTAAGACACATAGTGGCGTATTTGGCATGAACTTTACAGTTCACAGTGAGAAGAATGCGCACTGGCTTTTGTTAAGAAGTTGCTGATTCTGAAATCGAGACTGAAAAAACGTGTGCTTTTCGTCTGGCGCTTCGAATTAACTCAAAAGTGGTTAATCGCCACAAGTCCAAATTTATTCGTCAGGACACTTTGAAATGTAACTATTATTTGGCGTTTTAGCTGAACTATTGGTACACAACAAATTCTGTCAGTATGTATGTTGATCCTCAACACCTTTTAAAAGGAAATGAGAAATGACACCTTAAAGAATCAACATTTCTCTGATAGAACGCAACGACCTGGTATTGTGAAGGATGCTTTTGCGCTCTCCTGCCCTGACCACCCTGTTCAACGACCTAGTATTGTGAAGGATGCTTTTGCGCTCTCTTGCCCTGGCCACCCTGTTTCATCGTAACATTTAAAACTATATTTCAAATACTAGCTAATCAAATTTAGCCGACCATCCAAATGCTAGCCGCAACATTACGTAATATCATGACGAGAAGCCGTTCCTTCTGGCTCTGGAATTACCGACGATTTGTAAAGGAATTAACGTTACATTCCTCGAACCAGCTCGCACCGTGCATAAGAAATCGTCATTCTATCACAGATGAGAAGTGATAGCACCTGATTTTCGCTTATTTCTTCCCTGCAAAGCTGCCGTTTCCCAAAATTAAATGTATAATAATCTGCGAATAGCATCTCGCATTTCACTTCTCACTAAAACCTACGATCAGTGCGGGGGCAACGGCATGTTCTGGGGACTCCTATTATTATGTTCATAAAAAAATCGTCCTTTTGGTCAAGTTATTCTCTTTGGGGGCAGCCTTAAAGTGTTCCAGAGCCTCACCTAAACACGACAGTGCTACCCAACCATGTCGAAAGTTCAATTTCTGCAGCACACACCGAAATTGCCTTCAAAATATTGTGTATGCAACCCCGTGACAACCGTGCTTGAATAGTTATCGCTCGGTTTAGATGCCAGCTTATCATAGAAAGCAAAGGAATCAAGTCATTAAACATTAGCATCTTGGGTGCCTTCGAAAAAGTGCGAATTGTGCCTTCCACGCACAACGATGATTGAAATAGAAACGATTGATGCTCTCTAGAAGCGCACACAGTGAAAGCGTTCATACTAGGAGGTGCAAGTTCGAGGATTAGGACATGCCTTCAACTTTCAGGGCACTCTCTAAGCTTTGCGTATCTTGTAAATCTGTCAACACGCAAGTGACCAAGCGCCAGTTGTAACGGTTTTCGTTCCACCCGAAATCAAAGGCTAGGGCCCTTGCACCGACCATTCGGCAACATATTCAAGTTTCGGTGCGCGTAAATCCCGATAGCCCTCTGGCATTGTATGGATTTCTCTGACTTGTCATAAGAAGCTGTAGACAAGCGAGACGAATTGGACTACACTTTCCATTAAGGTACCACTATTCCTTGCTCATTTTAGAAACCACATATAGACAGTATGTTGGAAATGGACCCCGGGGGGAAAAAATACACATCGGATCTAGAGTCCAGGCTCTTAAAAACATCGACAAGAAAAAGTACTCTTGATTCAATCAGATCTAAGCTTAAATCAAGAACCAAGCCACTTAATTTGAGCGGATTTCCCTTTGATTTAAGCTTAGACCTGCTTGAATCGAGAGTCCTTTTTCTTGTCAATGTTTTCAAGAGTCTGGACTCTATATCCAATGTGTTTTTTTTTCCAGTATAGCCAACATGCGTTAAAATCCAAAAACTGGAAATCTCAATGCAGAGGAGAAAAGCTCAATCGAGTACACTGAGAAAAAACTATGGCTTACAAACCTATTAGAGGTAAATATGGAACACCACTAATAGTAGTACCTCTACATATAATAATAGCACATATACCTTAGTCATGGTACGGGGTACCTTAATTAGGTACAGAGACCTTAGTATGGTTCACAGACCGAGAATCATTAGTTTATTTACGACTATTATAGGTGTTCCATATTTACCTCTAATAGGTTTATAAACCATAGTTTTTTCTCAGTGTACAATGTTCCCTCAGAGATTTAAGCTGTCTGGTGCAACGCTAGTTACGACCATTCAACTCATTTCCAACTTACTGTCTCTACGACTCGCGCATCTACCGCGATCAGTTTGTGTAAACAACGTACATGACATTGGATTCCCTATGCAGGAAGGCGCTTTTATGGAAGAGCTAGGAAGAGTGGTTCCTCATTGCAAAATGTAATCCAATTCTCGGTACTGAGGAGTGGGATTTGCTGAGACGGAGCCGATTCGTCTGAGCGGACTGGGACTGCGGTTGTTCCCCGGGTGTCGTGTGGCGGGAGTTGCTTACCTTGCACTGAGCGGCCGAGAGGACGGTGAAGACAACCAAAAGGCACAACAAGTATGGAGGCGACACCCTCATGTCACTGCGACAAAGCACCGCGGCTTACACGGCTCCACTCTAGAACACATGGGATTACACCTAAACGCACTGAGCACTCGACACCGGACACTGGACACTGCTAACGACGCGAAGACGAGGTGGCAACTGGCAACCGGGAGCGGAGGCAGGTTGGCCGGGGCCGGCCGAGGCAGTGGCAGTGGTAGACCCCCTGGCCCCACTCTGCACTCCTTCGGCGGAACCGGACCAATTCCAGAGTCCTTGTCCGCGGGCACTCGGGATCCCCACCCCGCGCTTCCCCGCACCTGCCATCGCGCCGCGCCGCGCCGTGGCCGATGCCGTGCACCCATCTCCCCGTTACCCACCCCTCCGCCGCCACCGCCGCCACCCTTGGGCCGCAGCGACCACCCGCTGCCCGCTCTGCCATCGCCCAGACTCACAGGCACTTCACTCCTTCTCCCGACCATGTTGCCGTCTTTCGTAAACATTGACTTTTTCTCGAGACAATGGGTCGGTGCCACTGCGGCTGTCCGCAGGAAAAACGATGGGTCGGTTCTGCCGTGCTAAGGAAGGACGCCGTATGAACCCTCAGGCGTTGCCAAATTTCCTTTCATAAAACGCGAATTTGCGGGTAAAATTATGAATATTTTTCTTCCGATCATTCGGAGAATTTGGTTCGTATTTTGATCTGAAGTTCCTGAAATTTTCAAGGAAAAATGTTCATATTTTTCCTCTAAAATGAACCTTTTATGATTGGAATTTCGATGACTCTCAAATGATCATACGGCGTTCTTCCTTAGCACGGCAGAGATGCACCACGGCTGCGTTCACCGGAAAAACGCCGCAACTCCGATCAAAACTTCCAATTTTTCTTCCATACATCACTGGGGAAAAAGAAAAAAAAAAAAACATTGGATCTAGAGTTCAGACTCTCGGAAACATTAACAAGAAAAAGGACTCTCAATTCAATCGGATTTTTGCTTGAATCAAAACGAAATCCGCTCAAATTAAGAGGCTTGGTTCTTGATTTAAGCTTAAATCTGATTGAATCAAGAGTATTTTTTCTAGTCGATGTTTTCAAGAGCCTGGACTCAAGATCCAATGTGTTTTTTTTTTTTCCAGTGTACTACGAGAAAACCTGGACACTATGATGCTTTATTTTGTGAATTTGACCTCTCAATGGTATGCCACAGTTATTTTAGAATTTGGAAGGATTAATGGTCGTTGGATTTTCCGTAATAAAACATTTAGTCAGTCAAAAGCTGACAAAATAGCTCTTACCCAAAATAATCGGTCAGCTGCACCTAGTAGTCTCAAAGATCGTGCTTTAATGGTTTAAACTTATTTATCATAAATATTTTTCTCTCAATATGAGGGAAGATTTTGCGCACCGTAAATCGACGCCATCCACCGCTTCTCTGCACATACCAGGATTTGTTTCACATTGGTTCCATTCAGTACGTAAGCGATGCACGCATTTCTATCGGTTGTTAGACATAAACGCGGAAACCATGGTGGAAGAAAGCACGGTACTGCGACGGTGGATGATGCCACCTACATGTGTTTTTCGATCAGCGACTTATTTCTTGTATTAGACGCAAAAATTTGCCGTTTAAGTGGATTTCTTACTTTTTTGCGGAGTGTATGCGTTAATCATCTGATGTCTAATGTCTAATATGTCTAATGCAACTGACCCATTAAGGTAAACTGTAACGTACGTGAGTATTCTTCCGGTCAAAAATGAGTCACAGCCGCCCGTCTCCATCCTTGGTTTTTTATTTTCCTTCAACGTCAATGTCCCTCCAACGTCAACATCAAGTTCTTTTGCCAAAAATGTGATCCTCGCAAGTCCATTTCTTAGGATGCGACTATTTCGACACGACTCTTTGCCTACTCTTTGAAATGAAGGCGAATCACACTCTGCGGCATCAGCACACTGTTGAACATAATAATATTCCGTCGCCACGTTGAAGATGCGATCGAAGCAACTTGGACTTTTCTTTTAGGCGAACTTCACCAGACTGTATTTGGTTATAAATGACTCTGATTTACTCAAAGTAAATAAAAATTAACTGTAACTGACTCTGAATTACTTGAATATCTTCTCAGTTGAAGTCTCATTCGGCTTGATTCCCGAGTCAATTGATGGGACTGATTTTCTGTGTGAGAGCAGAATGGTATGATAGTGTTGTAAAACACTAAGTAACACAAGCTGTTGGTTGATTTTTTTTATGTGGGTTAGTTTTCCCTGTGTCATATCGACCAAATCTTTGTGTTGAAAATCTGCGACCTCCTTAAAAATTAGTCACCAATCTCCAGGATCGGAATAGGATCGCATCGGTGTAAATCCAGTGTGCCAGTCGCAAGTCGCAGCCTCTGAGTAGAGAGAGGAAAACAAAGAGTACACAAGTTCGGCAGGACACTTCCTTCATGATCCGATGTCTGTGAATAGCCTATAGTGTGGGTAGATTTAACACAAAACTGTGTTGAGCAACCCAGTCCTATAGGTTAACCTGGGTGACACACTGGCACATACCACACTGGGTATAGTCATTTGCCTGTTGACAATCTCGCTGTGTTCAAGGATGCTCCGAGATTGCTGACGGGGGTGCTGTCTCTCACGTGGCTTTGTCGCCCAAAGCTCGAAGGAGTCAAATAAAAAGTCCGAACTTTGGAGACCGAGGGGGTCTTATGTCTTGCGTTTGTTATGTGCTCATTGCACGCTCGTTGGTTCGTGCGTTGATAGAAATATTTGTATTCTTGTTTTACTTTTGATTAATAGGAAGTGAAACACAAACCAACACAAATTGTGTGTTAATTTTGTTTGCGTTGAATTTAGCGCAGAAACCCAGGAAGCTTCAAAATCGCGTTAAACACAGCACAGCGTCCCAACATTGAGTCGTAGGAAAGTCACAAAAAATATCGAGCGTACCGCACAACGAAATTGCCGTTTTCGCACAACCCAGGAAGCTTCAAAATCGCGTAAAACACAGTGTCCTAGCGTTGAGTCGTTTGAAAGTCACAAGAAATATCGCGCGAACCGCACAACCAGATGGCCATTTTCGCACTCTTAGGAATCTTCAAAATCATGTAAAACACAGCGTCCTACAGTTAAGTCGTTCGAAAGTCACAAAAAATATCGCGCGAACCGCACAACGAAATTGCCTTTTTCGCACAACCCAGGAAGCTTCAAAATCGCGTAATACACAGCGTCTCAGCATTGAGTCATATGAAAGTCACAAAAAATATCGCGCAAACTACACAACCAGATTGCCGTTTTCGCCCAACCCAGGAAGCTTCAAAATCGCGTAAAACAGAGCGCCCAGATTGAGTCATATGAAAGTCACAAAAAATATCACGCAAACCACACAACCGGATTGCCGTTTTCGCACAACCCAGGAAGCTTCAAAATCGCGTAAAACACAGCGTCCTAGCGTTGAGTGGTTCGAAAGTCACAAGAAATATCGCGCAAACCACACAACCGGATCGCCGTTTTCGCACAACTCAGGAGGCTTCAAAATTGTGTAAAACACAGCGTCCTACAGTTAAGTCGTTCGAAAGTCACAAAAAATATCGCGCGAACCGCACAACGAAATTGCCTTTTTCGCACAACCCAGGAAGCTTCAAAATCGCGTAATACACAGCGTCTCAGCATTGCGTCGTAGGAAAGTCTCTAAAAATGTACAGCGACTAATAAATCGCTCAGCGCACATGCGATCTCTCATTGCGAGAATGAGATCAATTTTGAGATTCCGAACGTGTCAATGACGTCTGGAGAGGCAAAATCTCCGGAGGCTAGCAAGATTGTGACCAGCACAGACGACAAAGAGGGAAGTTGCAGAATTATCTCCAAAAATAACGAATCAACTGAGAAAAAACGTACGGTAATTAGTTTTGAGAGTTACAATCAGCACGATGAATATACAAGTGGAGGGTAGTGAAAACTAAGGAGAAAGTGAACATTGGAATGAAGGTTAACAAATAGCCCTGGAAACACTCTATTTTACTAAACAGGACAGATTTGGATTTAGAGGAGGTCCAAACCGACAAATCGAAAGAAATTTCTATTCAACAAAATGAGACTCGGGAGAGGAAACTGGTGAAATTGTTCGAGAGCAAATGCCGAGGATGATACAATTTGATGATATTAAAGATTTGGAAGCAGCTTTTTACCATGAGAAAGCGACTCCTACAAGACGGACAACAATGTTAGAGAGTTAGATACTTCAATATCTCTCTCAATTAGTGTAATTTTCAACCAATCTTTGAACTTTTCTTACCATTCCCATAATTTTACTTCCTTGAATCAGCAGCATAACTACAAGGGTAATACTTTAATTTTGTACTTACGATGTGTCACTTGAGTTCGGTTTTTTTCCCTTTTTCGGCTTCTAGTTTTTGGCTGATGTGATTTATCAGCATTTTCTATATATGAACATCCTGGTTCTTTTGCTGGATGAGATACCTCAGAATCATTTGCAGATATGTTGTCCTTTTCAATCTCAGTGTTCACTCTGTACAGAGAAAAAAGGTGGTTAGTTTCTTTTAAATGTGGATTGAGATCCCTTTGCGTTGGATGTAAGTACCGTTGGTCAAAGAAAAAATCACATTGGAAACTTGCATAGGGTGGCTCTTATTTTTGAAAGTTGAGGAAAGTTCAGGTGAAGTTTACTCAATATATGCTACAATGTTGCCGAAAGAAGAATCTTTTTGTTAAAAATAAATTAAACGCATTTTTAGATGTGTCTCTGGCGCCTTGAAGGAGGCCCATCTAAATGTTGGTATTTTGGAAAGTGGATTGTTTTTTCTCAAGAAAAATAATCAAATTACAGTCGTTCATAAGTGAAATTTTGTCGATTTACCGTATCAACAGTTGGATCGCCGCAAACGGTCGATTGAGGTGCTGAAACCATTCTCTGACGCGAAAAAAAAACTTCAATAATCGGCTCACTGGACTCATTCTCTAGTCCGAGAAAGAAGAAAAAGCGTTGAAGACTCCATTGAATATCGATCCAAGATGAGCCGCGGGCTGATTGTTGAAATTGATTGACAAAGCGATAAACAAAGGAGACACAGAAAGTATGGAGCAATCCTATTGGTTGGCATGGGTGGCACCTATTGACTTAGGGAGAAATTGATGGTCCATCTATGTGCATGGTCTCTCGTGGGTTACCGATAGTTAGTCTATCACCTACCTTTTGTCCATCGCAACTACCCGCTTACACCAATAGGATCCCTCCATAGCCATTATTTCTTCTTTGTCCATAGCTTTGTCTATCAATTTCAATAATGGACCACTAGACAAGGTACGAATTCAAGCAATCTGATACATGATTCTTAACCAGAATTTTACGTAAAACCCGATTCTTACAGCGAAAATTTCTGAAACCAACTTGTAACGAAGATAACGTTTTTATTACACATTTGTTACGAGGAATTTGAACTGCCCGCTGACAAGAAACTCAAAGCTCTACGTGAGTCCAATCGCGCACTACAATGGTTTCAACAAGCTTCTCAATTGAGTACTATTCATTTCCCACCATGTGTTGCTCAAACTATAAGCAATTTGCTACAGCTGAGCCAAAGCGTCAAGATTGAGGTTGCCAGATTTTTATATCGTAGAAACTGTCATGATGACGTTTAGCGCACGATGTGAATCACGCAGAGCATTGAGTTTTCATGAGCGGGTGCTTTGAATTCACGCATCAAGAATCATTAAATATCTTTGGAAGGAGTTGATTTCGGTAATTTTCGTTGTGCGCGTCGTGCCCTATGTGAAATTTTAGTTAAAAAACATGTATCAGAATGTTGAAATTCGTACCTTGTCTAGTGGTCCATGAGCCCGCTGTGCATCATTTTCGGTTTCCTGATTACTCGTCTCGATTAGCATTATAAATATCGTTGGTTTCATGCTGTTTGGCAACGTCGGGCGGGAAGGTATCTGCCACCGTTGAGAGGATGGCGAAGCGAGCTCGCCAGGACTGGCCTGCGGGCCTGACTCGGGAGACAGAGCGTCATCGCGGAAAAAAAGGGAAATGAAGGGGAAAAAAGCAGATAAGCGGGATGGCGGGATCGGGATGCAGGTAGGAACCGCAGGAGGCAGCGCGCGGTCACTCATCTCTCTCCCACCTTTGTCGTGGCGCATTCCCTCTCCTCCCTCGAGATGAGGACGAGGATCCCCGGCAACCGGCACCGGCACAACAGAACCAATTGCTCCTCTCGTTTTGATCGGCCATTAATGCCTACGGTTTTCGGCTCGATCTTCCGCTCACACCTGTTTCCAGAGTCAAGGTGCGAGGCGTGCGCCGCACAGTAAGGAAAAGTAACAGACCTCTGATGTGAATATCCACACTTCAAAATTGGAGGGTATTGATTCGATCGATCAGCAATCCCGTGAGTCGATCGGCAAACCCGTTAGTTGATCGACAGACCCGTGAACCGATCGACAAACCCGTGAACCGATCGACAAACCTGTGAATCGATCGACAAACCTGTGAATCGATCGACAAACCCGAAAATCGATCGACAAACCTGTGAATCGATTGACAAACCTGTGAATCGATCGACAAACTATTGAATCGATCAACAAACCATTAAATCGATCGACAAACCATTAAATCGATCGAGGAACCCGTGAATCGATCGACAAACCTTTGAATCGATCGACAAACCCAAAAATCGATCGACGAACCTGTGAATCGATTGACAAACCTGTGAATCGATCGACAAACCATTAAATCGATCGAGAAACCCGTGAATCGATCGACAAACCGATGAATCGATCGGCAAACCCGTGAATCGATCGACAAACCATTGAATCGATCAACAAACCATTAAATCGATCGACTAACCAGTGAATCGATCGACAAACCCGTGAATCGATCGAATTTTGTCGATTGCGGTTTACGTTTTTGTCTTTCGATCGATTTATGGCGATCGCATCGACATCGGTTTTTTAATCATTTTTTGGTCGATTCACGTTTTCATTTTACCTCGATACCCTACTAGTAATCGAGCTTCATGTTGTGAATATGCACAGTTAGAAATTTCCGTGTTTCATGTCACTCTGTGTTACTTTTTTTGTGTCAAGCAGCTTAAAGGACTTAATTTCTCAACACCATTTTGTGTTAAAGTGACCCTAATCGCAGACTACTCTGAGACATATCATGAAGAAAGTGACCTGCCGAACGCATGTACTCTCGTTTTCCTCCACCCAATCAGAGGTGGCGACTGGCGAGTGGCTAGCGCGTTGGACTACCACCGATCTGTGGTCCAGGTTCGATCCTGGGGGCTGGCTCCACATTTCTATACGAGGTTTTCAACACGAAGATTTGGTCGATTTTACGCAGGAGAAACTAACACACAAAAAAATCAACCAACAGCTTATGTTGCACGTAAGCGCACATCCTCCGCGCTTTGTGTGTTTGAAACTCACAAGTGAAAGATCTCGAATCCCATGATGCGTTCCAACGAATAGCTGTGTTTGCACCCCCAGGGATCTCCAAAAGCACATAAGCGCACATCTTCCGCGTTTCGTGAGTAAGTGAAAGATCTCGATTCGCATGATAAGTTCGACCGATTAGCCGTGTTTGCACCCTTAAGAATCTCGAAAAGCGCGCAAAAACACATCTTCGGCGCTTTGTGTGTTTTAAACTCACAAGTGAAGATCTGGAATCGCATGATGCGTTCGACCGAATAGCTGTGTTTGTACCCCCAGGAATCTCCGAAAGCACGTAAACACACATCTTCCGCGTTTTGTGTGTTTTAAATTCACAAGTGAAAGATCTCGAATCGCATGATGCGTTCGAACGACTAGCCGTGTTTGCAACCCCAGGGATCTCCAAAAGCATACACAGAGGGAAATTGCAACACAAAAGTTCGGTTAATGCGGGAAGTAAAACACTAAATGACTCCAGCCTTCGGTTGACAACGGAACGGTTGCAAACTTTTGTCAGAGCAAAAATTGTTTCTTTAAGTGAATGTCTCAAAAATCACGATGAGCGCATTACCGAAGTCTGAAATGCACTTTTAACTTCACAATCTGCGTAAGAAATTCGCGTTTTTTTTAGCTTCCTGCTTAAAAAACTATACTACGGCACAGGTGAACATTCCGTTAGAAGTGTCGTTCTATCGAACCCTTGTGCAGTAGGTATCTACACAATATTCAACATGGCCAACAATAATCCACCAAAACCCATGTGCTTGGACGAGATTCCAACAATTTTTGTTTACAATCCGGCGTGTTTACATTCACGATTTCTTCGTGTTTATAAAGATCCGCTTTGGTTGATATGCGCTCCCGATGTCAATTTGCGCGCGGAAGCGTCCCCTGTGTTCGGTATTGCTATTGCGAGAGGGTTGAATGGATCGACTCATCTAAAAAAAATGTTCACCTGTGTTGTGGTGTCATTTTTGAAGCGGGAAGCTAAAAAAAAAAAAAAAAAACCGCAAATGTCTTTCACAGATTGTGAAGTTCGGAGTGCAGTTCAAATTCTGCCGATCCATCGTGACTTTTGAGACACTTACCGATAGAAACAATTTTTATTTTTGCTCTAGCAATAGTTTGCAAGAAGCCCATAAAAAAAACAAGCGGGAAAGTTCTAATACTGTCGTATTAGAAAAGCGGTCAGGTGTCAGTAAATGTATTTAATGAAGAAAGGACGTATAAACTCCGTCGACTTGGCTGGGAAATGGAAATAAAACATCAGCTGATAGCAAACAAAGGTTACCAAGGAAACCGTAAACGCGTATTTTTGTTTCCCGAAAATGAGCTCACCGTTGAGCTCATCAGGCGCGTTTTTTTAAGGCTTCATTGGAGTTCAACGATCAGTTTCGATAAGAATTACTCTAGCGCTAAGAAGTTTTCTTATAGACAAACGATCGAAACTACCCTGCGCATTACGTTCAAAGCATAAAATACAGTTTTCACAGCTTTATTTATTTTAAAAATGGACTCCCCCAAAAAGCCTACACATCGATGAGCTGGTGCGCCATTTAAACGCATTAGCACTACTAGTATACTATACTCAGAGGCAAGTCGAAATCAAAAAGCGCTGCCTATCGGCTGAGCGCTTAAAATGCCAACTAGGTTTACACATGTCCCAAAAATCAGGAAAACATTCAAAACGACCCTAAGTATTTTTTCATTAAGTTACATCCCGACAGGAAGTCTGCACTGTTTTAAAAAAATGCGAGGATGTGCAGGTGACTTCGGCGAGAAGCAAGGTAAAAAGTCTTCATTGAGTCTCACAACTTTTGTACTAAAAGAATAAATCACTTCCCTTTGAACCCTCCAGTGTGGTAAAAATGGGAACGTTTTTTTGGACATGGGTTGAATATGGAAAATCTGTCATTACTTCGCACAACTTGCACGAAATTTTAAAACCTTTAGCTTGTCAAAAAGCTGAGGCTATGTTTGTTCTAAAACCGGTCTGGTTTTCTTTCTAAAATCAAAAATTTAGAGACAGTAATTGGGGAAACTCATCACTTAAAAATTCACCCTTGTAACATGAAACACGGAAATCTTTCTGTGTAGGAATGGGCGTACTCCTCTTTACAGGTACTCTACGTCAGCGACGTGACGATCCAGCGTGATCTTAAAGAAGCCTCCAGGCTGAAAATATGAGCGGGGGGGGAGGGCTTAGTATCCCTCTGGTTTTAATTTCAATAATTTGTTAGAAAGCTGAGGATATATGGTCGTTCCAAGACAGGTCTGATTTTCTCTCCGATATCGAAAATTTAGAGACATTAAATGGATGAACTCACTTTAAAATCCACCCTCGTAAAATCGAACACGGAAATTTATAACTGTGTAGGAATGGAAATACTCCTCTTTTCAGGTACTCTACGTCAGAGAAGCGGCGCGACGATCCATCGTGATCTCAAAGAAGCCTCCAGGCTGGAAAAGTGAGAGGGTTGGGGGAGGGGCGGCGTAGTATCCCTGGTTTTATAACCAATAGCTTGTTAGAAAACTGAGGGTATGGTCGTTCTAAAACCGATCTTTTTTTCTTTCTAAAATCAATAATTTAAATTTGTGATCTTACTTGAAATCCACCCTCGTAACATCAAGCACGGAAAGTTTTACCTGTGTAGGAATGGGCGCACTCTTCTTTGCAGGCACTCAACGTCAGCGACGCGACGATCCAGCGTGATCTTAAAGAAGCCTCTTCTCCAGGCTGGAAAAGTGAGAAGGTTGGGGGGGAGGCACGGCGTAGTATCCCCGGTTTTAAAACCAATAGCTTGTTAGAAAGCTGAGGATATGCTCATTCTAAACCCAATCTTTTTTTCTTCCTAAAATCAATAATTGAAATTGGTAAACTTACTTAAAATCCACCCTCGTAACATCAAGCACGGAAATTTTTACCTGTGTAGGAATAGGCGTACTCTTCTTTACAGGCACTCAACGTCAGCGACGCGACGATCCAGCGAGATCTTAAAGAAACGTCCAGGCTGGAAGAAATTTTTGAACATATAGCTCGTTAAAAAGCTGAGGATATGATCTTTCTAAAACCGGTCTGGTTTTCTTTGAAAGATCAATAATTTAGAGACATTAAATAGGTAAACTCACTTCACAATCCACCCCCGTAACATGAAACACGGACATTTTTACCTGTGTAGGAATGGGCTTACTCTTCTTTACAGGTACTCTACGTCAGAGACGCGACGATGATCTTAAAGAAGCCTCGAGGCTGGAAAAGTGAGAGGGTCGGC
>NW_017547257.1:2064267-2156150 GCF_001854935.1 Bemisia tabaci
GGTTGGCAGGCTGCTATGAAGTACAATCTTTCCTCTCTGGTCGTCTTCTAACTCATTCCTGGCCATACCAACCATTAATTAATCATTGGAAAAAGAATGCACCAATTAAGTTTGTATGTTCCAAGGAAGAAAACAATCAATGCAATCACAATTTTAAAAGGCCAGATTTTATCAAGAGCGGAAAGCAAAATACCAGAATATTCTTCAGTCTTACAGCTTACCGATTAAACTGCTGATCAAAATCAGTGGTACATCGTCTTCGAAATCCTGCTGGATTGAGCAGCACCGCTTGAAGTGTCTGTGCGCCTCTCGATACTCCTATATCGGCCAAAAAAGAAAATATTAAATAAAAAAGACGAAGAAACGAGTTCATTTATCCGTGTTTGAACTTACATGATATAATTTCTTTCTTTAAGGAAGAATATCATTTTCCTACTTCTAGTTTGAGGAAAAGTGACTGCAGCATAATTGTATGATTGAGAAATTTATATTCTATAATCAAAATTTGCCACAACTGGAAAAATTAGGGCCTTCATTTCCCTGATGTAAATTTTGATGCTGAGCCATCTGCTTCCATTCGACCCTGGTTTCTGCAGATGCATTTCTTCTGAATCATAAAATCAAAATTTTTGTAAGCCTTATCGTGGTCGTGGTCACGGTCATGGCACAATAGATTCATAATTTTAGGTTTTACAGTACACACACATCATGCACTGATGGAAATATTTTTATTCTTGTGTTACTTTTGGTTAATACAGGGGGTGAAACACAATCCAACGCAAATTTTGTGTTGATTTTGGTACAGTTTGCGGTGAATTTAGTGCAGAAAACAATGGAGGGACTGCACTGAAAAAAAACTCCGGCCGTGGGAGCCGAAATTACGGGCTATATATAGATACCGTTCGTTCCGGGCTCAAAGGCCGGAAATTCCGGCTGCTGGAGCCGTAACTTCGATTGCTCCGGGTTCAGAGGCCGAAGCTACGGCTCCAGCAGCCGGAATTTTCAGTCTCTGAGCCCGGAACGGACGGTTTCTCTATATAGCCCGTAATTGCGGCTCCCACGGCCGGAGTTTTTTTTTCAGTGTGGGAATATGTATTCCTCCGATTGCGACTGTGGTTTACACCATTTGTTCTTTATTAAATTTATTTAAGATAACTAGTTGGCATATCCTCTTGCGTTTTACTTTATCAGATTATCATTTTACAATTATCAGAGCACCTACCTTCCTTTTCTGTAATCAGATCATACATGATAATCTAGCGTGTACTTCAGGGCTGTGACCTCTAAGGAAGTCTACTTATTGTACTCTCCACAGTCTTCTTTAATTTAACTGATTGATCTTTCTTTACTTTTATGATTTGGAGTATATGGTAGCCTCAATGTCACCACCTTGTTTGATCAACACCTAAATTACTGCACTTTTATGAGTTGAATTACGGAACTTGGCAGACACTGTCAATGGATTCGCGGAGCACCCCAAGTGCTGACGTTTCTCGGGAAAAAAGACTCTCCTCCACTATACGTCCTTTAACTTCCTTCAAGAGAGGATGATTTTTTTACATTTAGAGTTGCAAAAGGAGAGAGACCAGTACTTAGATAGTCATTGAAACCAATAATCAGTAATTATCCTTGTATTTTTGTAAAGTTTTAAGATAATTACTCTGTTTTACTAACTCTGTCCTACAATTTTTTCCTCTTACATGTGTTTTGTAGAGGCAATTATATTCATGTTCATCTTTTAATTCTGAAAAAAGCTAGCAAGCCGTCTACGTCTGCGGTCTCATGCTTTGGTTTCACCGAGGTAGGTACTTCATGCATCTGCTTAAACGACACTCTAGTTTGGATTCTTCCACATATGACTGTGTCTTGCAGTCTGTCATTTAGATAACATCTTTCAGTGAACTCCAATCTGAAAACCCTACTCATCAGCGAATAATTTTTCCCATTTTCAAAGTGAGAATATTTCACTTCACTTCTAAAAAGACTGTGGTCGCCTTTCAGCTAAACCTCCTTAGTCAACAGCATTTCGTGCCGTCTAAAAACTGGAATACTGACTTGGAGGTCTCCCCCTACGACTTTACGTTTGTTTGAATTAACAATAGACTTACATGGGAAATTTTCCTCGTAGATGTACAGAGACCAAAGAAATATCCTCAGGATAATTTTTCATAGGTTCAATCGCAGCCACCCTATTCCTCTCTTAAGCCAATGGATACTTCCTGATTCTTCCTGCCCTTTGGCACATACCTCACATTCATACCTCAATTTGCAAGATTATCACTGCCTACTTCAAGTACTTAAACCAATATGAGCACTCTAAAATCTGTCGATATTTTTCCCAAAAATGATGAAAAAAATGACCAATTGTTTCATTCAAGTCTATTGGTATACTTTCGTTAAAACCGGAGGAAGAAGTTAAAATGGAACCCTTGAACTATCAAAAGCGGATCCAAAATTGTAAAGCCCTTAAAGTAATTGACCGGAAGAGTAGAAAAAGTGGCAAAAATAAACTGACTGACAACCTGTGTTATTTGATGTTCGCTTTTGCACTTTTACCCTAATGATGTAAAGATAATGAATTTAGATTACAACCCATGACATGACTAAGAAGTTTTAAGCGGAGGTAAATAAGCAAAAAATAAAGCCATGAAACCAAAGGAACTCTCCCAGCAGAGGAAGCAGGGATGATTCCCAGACATGCTAAAAGTGAGCCATACTCTGTATTTTGGGTGCTGAGTTCGAAAATGACCTTGTTTTTCCTCATGAAGAACCAGCTTTTGATAAAGAAAGTTATGGTTTTTTGGATTTGACCAGCAATATTAGTCCCCCTTATCTCTCTTGCTCCCCCACCCTAGTGTAATAAATTCATGAGCTTTACACCAAATTTAATACAGTAAGGCCTCAACTGATCAGCTTTCACAGGACTGACAATTGATGCAGAGTCCATTAGCTTGAAGCCCTTCAAGCAACCGGAACATTGTTCCTTAAAATAGCTATTCCATAAATTAATGTCTCACTGTATTTACAATACAAAAATCAGTGTTTAAAAAACACGTTATTCGTGGAATAATTACATGAAAATTATTTATTTCTGACCGTAAAAAGGAACAACATCAACAACGAAATTCCTTCAAAATTAGTTAGTTTTATTTTACAATAAAAATTTAACAATGCAAAACATGGAAACAAGTTTCGATATCACCTAAAATAACGAATGAAATTTCTCTCAGTGTGTATCGAGGAAACTTGTATGGCATACGACTTACCGAAGGACTTATCAACGTAAGAACTATACGTTTCATCAGGCAGTCTGACTCAGCCTAGAGTCGGTTTTACCCCTTTTTACTATAAGGAGACTGCATTGAAAATGAAATAATGATCCGAGCGTTTGGTTTTCCATAAAGATGGAACTATACCTATTCTATTTGCCAAAGCGAAAAGGTTCGTACGATTAAATGTCCGTTCATTTGACTGAACTTCCTTCCTCGGTTCAAGTGAGAGTTCAGTTGACGAATTGGATAGTTCGATCAATATGAAGTACTGAAATGTTCCCGGTTTATTTTTTTATTGTATTTTATTTTTTATTTTTTTTCCCCGGTGTGTTTCTCCAAGTCATCTCCAAGAATATGGGAAGGCTAAATCAGACTATCTTTTCGTCTCCAACGCGATCTATGAAGATTGATTCAATCAAGTCGAAAATTTATCCACATCATGGAACATAAAATAAGCGATAAATACACTGAAACAAACATACATATACTATGATAGGCTAAATGAAGAAGGAAAAAAAACAGCTAAGGCGTTTCAAGCCAATTACATGCCCATTCTCAACCGGAACAAAAACAAAATGAAGATGAACATGTAATTGAAACCTCCTTGCTGTGCTTATTTCTATTATCGAGCCTTGTCATACTCGTTTTTAATGCATTTTTCTTGTACGTGGAAAAAAATTGATTGTTGATGTAGCATTTATACTGTTGAAAACATGCAACAAGCATATCAAATACTGATTTTACATTTTGAAAAAATGGTCATCAACATTGAATGTGTTCATTTAATCTTGGACGTAGTTATCATAGCTTTTTTTTAAATGTAAAATCAGCATTTGTAATTTTCGCACATTTTTTAAAATTATAAAGGCTAAAACAACCTTTAATTTTTCCCGTGTTTTTTATTGATGAATCGGAGTATAAATTTGTGTCGTATCATAGAACCTACAAGGAAGCGTGCGGTGCTTCATGGAACGGTCTGTCACTTCGACCATCCGATGTTGGTCCAGCGTCGCGCCGAGTGACTGGATGTGAGCTCAACCATTGGATCGGTCTCCGAGTATGTGTTGAACACGAGTGCGTGCGGGGACTATGAGGTGGACATTTGGCGTGGTTCGATGACAGAATGTCGGACAAAGGGGGGCCACGGAGCCGCTGGTCCCTGTACGACATCTTCAAAGGCGGGAGCGAGATCCCTTCGAGCGAGTTCCTGCTCCAAGAGGAGCCGTACCGGACCCCGCCCATCGTCCGGGTCAACTTCTCGCCGGGGATAGAGAGGCCGCCCGGGTCCTCGCGCCGCGCCTCCAGGGTCGTCCAGCAGCTGAGGAGGACCTCCCGAAGCATGAGTGCCTGGAGCGACATCAGCCGGTCCAGCTGGAAGCTTGATGACAGGTAAGCCCTTGCAGTACTTCTGAAATTAATACACGAATATAACCTGAATGATTTAACTAATGAACACAAGAAAAAAGGTGTACTCCTACTAACAAGTCGCTCTCATAGCACTTCTGTGCGCTCTGCAACACCCAACCGCCACTGATAGCAATCCTGCCCGAGCTCCTCCGGCAGATCGCATCTCCTCATTTCCTGCCTTATTCCCTCAATCCACGATTCGGCAGGGCGTCCTCTACATTTTCTGCCAGGGGGCAGAAAACGTAACCTTCTTAGGCAACCGATCATCTGGCATCCGTTGCACATGACCATACCAGACAAGCTGTTTGGTGAAAATGTCATGCACTATGTTGTCTTCGACGTCCATAATTTCACGTATCCTCTCATTCCAAACGTGATCCTTTCTCGACACTCCGGCCGATCTACGCCAGTAGTCCATTTCGGTTGCCTTAAGAGTGTTTTGGGACTGTTTCTTCAACTGCCATAGGTTAATTTGCTTTTGATGATGGAGTTATAAAGTCGGAAAAAAACGGGTAACCAAGGCTAAAAAAAAAAAAAATCAAAATACTACTCTAACCTTTGATTTTTATGCATGGGTAGCACAGGAGAATGAAATTACTTCTCAAAACAAATTCAAAATTTCCTTCGAATAATATTTTTCATTAAGAAAAAATAATGAAGATATCAGAGGAGCGAATTTCGTTCTGATAGATGGTTACAAACTAATAGTGACGTATGCTGCGAGGGAAACTTTCTACTTCGCTGGGGTACATTCGTTTAAATTCACCTGATGCGAAATGTAGCCGGGATTGTTTTACGCGTTTTTTGCCTTCATTTCGTCGCAAGTACTTGTTCGTTGGTGGTGAAGTGGTGGGCGTGAAAGGAGAACTAGAAAGTCATTTTCGCTTTGAAACACGTTTATTCATTTAAAGTGACACACAACCATCTAATGTAAAATATCACTAAAGAGGACACGCAATGCAACGTCCATGCCGCCATGATGGCCGGCTCGCGAATGAGGGCTGTTGTCGTCGATGGCTAGTGAGCCACCGACAACCCCAACAGTCCTCTTTCATTATGGCTTCACTATGTGCGTAGTGATTATTTCGAAGTCCTTATCTTTTGGACGCTCCTTGGGCTCTGTTGTAGTTAGATCCATGATTGGTCCTTCTACTGTATATGCCGGGGTTGGTGGAGGAAACATGTAATTTGAAGTGAAGCAAGGCTTAGGTGGATACCTAAAGGGTACGGGCCGGTTAAGTTCCGTAGTTCCGGCGGAGAGGGGGGTCGCTACCTTTGCTAATAGTTGGTCTTTGATGACAATTCTGAGTTTTTGTCCTACGTTGCCCTCGTAAGGCTGAATGGGTGCCCTGCGAACTAATGCCTCTGTACATGAGTATAAAAGCGCTGCAGTTGCTTAGATTTTCTTGTTGAGTCACAGACGCTGCTATGTGCTCCACGTGGACCCTGATACCAGCCGTGTGCAGGAATCTCGCATTAGAGAGAGAGGGACATGTTGGCCGTCTCGTCATTATATCGAATCCATGTAGATGATTAGTTTGCTTTGAAAATCGGTGCATTCCAAATACTAGTGTTGCCTGGTCGGGCAATGCACTGGGACAGTAAGCAGATCAGGAGCTAGAAAATTTTAGCAAGATGAAACAAACCTAGTAAAATTAAAATAAATCTTCTGAAAAAATACAAGTAAGAAAATTGAAAAACAGACATGACAGGCTAGGATTAAGAAAGTAGCTGATCTGGTCGATTTGAGAATCAGAAAATTATGAGAAAAAAATTGAATTTTCTATGTTCGAGTTAATAGAATAAAATATAAATAATGTTTTAAACAAGCAGCAGGGTGATCCAGGGTTAAACGCCCAGACTGCAGGAGCGTGTTCTATGGGTCAAAATAATTATGCAGATGGCCCATTAGAAATAATTATACAGATATCACGGTGAAAATCAGACATGGAAGAATTCTGGATGAAAAACTCTGTGGTGCATCGAGTCCATTCGAACGGCCGGACTGTCTAGAGTGAGAAATCCGCCAGAAGTGGACGGCATATTGTCGCTCGGCTTACAAAAGGACGTAACTACAAAGTAAGATTAGCCCCAAAAAGCTTCAAATTGTGTGGTCGATAGGGTTATCATTGCAGAGTGCTGTTACGCCCTTTAGCCATGAGGGTGACACAATTTTACATCTTAGCTGATAAAGAAAAATGAAAAGCAAAGCATTAGGGACGCGTTTGAGACAGTACACAATTTAAAAAGCATTGAATTTTTAACACAAAAGTGTCCAAGATGTGATCTAAAAGTAGGTATATTGTGATTTCGGAATTGGGATCAAATATTTTGATCGGCCTTCCTCTTAGCCAGAAAGCTCACGAGCACACATCAATAGGTTTGCATATTATGTCGATTGAATTAAGTTCGATTTTTCGTCCTCGTAGTTCAATCCTACTGGTAAAGTGCCGATTCTAAGTAATGAGAACATTTAATTTGTTTTTTACGCTGTGAGTAAGTGCTTCTTAAAATAGGAAAAAAATCGACCATTATACCTTACTGTACTTATAATAGAAAATCATGAGAGTATTGCCCATTGCGCCATCGCTTTTGAGGTTGGACCGCAAAGTGATCAGGGGGCATAATCCTAGTAAGCTGAAAACAAAGTCTTCCGCCTCGATTTCGGAAAGTGGTAAACAATAAGTCTGATTTGCATGTTTCTTCGTATAAAAGGTCGCTTGAAGTCAAGCTGATATAAGCCTTTGACCTTTTTATTTGAAACACGCTCCTGCGGTCTGACTTTATTTGCGTGTCGATTAAATTGACTTCAACATTAGAGTATCTCGGGTTCTGAGTAAATTTCCTTTAAAATCCGTACACAAATTTAAATGGGGTTGCGAGGCGTGACTGGCGTCCGATGAAGGACTCGATGAAGCATGTGTGGTATTGATTCAGCCGGAGATGCCGCCGGCAAGCAGGGTAGCACGGAGGAATTAGAGGCATTAGGGTCTGCTACGGTCCAGCTCACTGCAAGATCATTTCGGGAATATTAAGTAGGGTATGCCGCCGCGCCACAAAATAACGTAAACGTAGCTCTCAGGTTGATAAAGGACTCCGAGAAACCGCTCTGCTCCGAGTTGAAGTGCATTCTACGTGTGCTAAAAATGACCGTATTACATCTCCATTGTTGATAAACGATTCCGAGAAACCGCTCTGCTCCGAGTTGAAGTGCATTCTACGTGTGCTAAAAATGACCGTATTACGTCTCCATTGATGTTTTTTCTGACAAAAAATGGGCTCAAATTAAACTTCACTGGAAAAAAAAAACACATTGAATCTACAGTCCAGACTCTTGAAAACATTGACAAGAAAAAATACTCTTGATTCAATCGGATTTTTGCTTGAATCAAAACGAATTCCGCTTAAATTAAGAGGCTTGGTTCTTGAGTTAAGCTAGATTCTGATTGAATCAAGAGTACTTTTTCTTGTCGATGATTTTAAGAGTCCGAACTCTAGATCCAATGTGTTTTGATTTTAATTATAATCATACTCGATGTCTAAAAAAGCCAATAAATATTAATAAGAGTAACCTTGTGTTTTCTGTAGTTGTAGCAGCGGTATTACGGCCTGAAATGACGTTTACAAGAAGTGCAATATTGATATTAGAAATAAATGAGGGCATCATGGCGTTCATGGCGAAATTTTATAATCAAAAAAGTTTTATCACCTATAAAGTTTGTTTAATTGCAAACACTTCCCGCTGCGGGCGGGCCTTTCCTACATTTCTCCGAGGGATCAATGCTTCAGTGCGAGAACACTCCTGTTTACACCGGTGCTAAGCGCCACTTCATCAAAAATTGCAATTCTTCAGCTCCGAAGATGAAATTTCGAGTTCATGTGGAATGACATTATCAATGAGCTCGAGCTCGTCCTTTTACCTGACTTCTAAAATTAATTATAAGCCAACTTTTAGGAGCTTTTTGCCGTTCTATCGGGAATTCATGACTCAACTTTCGCGCACCCGAGGATAATTACGAAACTGAGAAACGTGCCCCAGTTCGGAACTTTCTTTCCATTACCAAGATGTTTTCTCTGGCTTCTATTATTTTGTTTGATTTTCTCGTCCGAGCTCAGCCGTCGAACAGGCATTCGGCTTCCTGTTGACGTGGCGGTGCTTCATTCCCGTAGAACTTTGCGTATGCCTCCTCGAAACAGAATTCAGGGTTGCCACAGTCAGGGGATACCGGGAAAAGTCAGGGAAATTGACTAAAATGTCAGGGAAAAATCTTCAAATCGCCTTCATTTGCATGCTCGAGTCGATTTGACGTTTCGAACGACAAATTTTCCCTGAAGACTGTTTCTAACTGTCTTTTTAAAAATCTGACATTTTTTCAATTGTCAGGGAATTTCACCAAAAAGTGTCAAGGGAATCAGGGAATTCAATTTTCCAAATTCTGCGGCAACCCTGAGAATGTCAAGCACAAATGTCTCATAACCCCGGATGGCAATTGAGTAGGAGCTGGTGTCTGCAATCGCAAAGGGATTGCTATAATTTTCATGAGAACTTTCTTCCGAGGGTTTTTTTTTTTTGTCTTCGTCCAGTTTTAATAGAAGGATTCAACAAGTGCTCTGCTGAAAATCGAAGAGTGAACTTTGGTACTTTAGACAGTATTTGGATCCACCTATGTTAACAGTGTGGAGTGTAATCCTTTTTCATTTTCTAATGGGTCTGAAAATATTGCGTGAGCATTAGTTTGAGGGACTCTTCATGTGAAGTTCGCCTTCTATTTCTATGTAGGTAACAAACCTAGACCATTATCATCAAGTAGTGAAGTGGCGTAACTTGCCAAGCGCGGACCTGCCCCCAGAGGCTCTGACTGAATTTCTAAGGCCCCCTTAGTACCCAGGCGTGATTGCGGGATTAAATTTAAGAAAATTAACAATTCCAGTTGGTGACTTGGCCTTTTAGATCCGTGGGCCCTCCCACATCGAGGGGCCCTACATTTACGCCACTGTCACTACACTGGAAAAAAAAAAAAAAAAAAAAAAAAAAAAAAAAAAAAAAAAAAAAAAAAAAAAAANGAGAGTCCAGACTTTTAAAACATCGACAAGAAAAAATACTCTTGATTCAATCAGATTTAAGCTTAAATCAAGAACCAAGCCTCTTAATTTGAGCGGATTTTCTTTCGATTTAAGCTTAAATCTGATTGAATCAAGAGTCTTTTTTTCTTGTCAATGTGGGTTCAAGAGTCTGTACCCTAGATTCAATGTGTTTTTTTCCAGTGTAGGTAAGACGGAGCAAAAAAAGAAAAACAAAAAGAAACAATGGCAACTCCCGGAAAATAAATTCTGAAACTGACGCAGAGGTTCGATTTGTTGACCAACACGATGGTATCGGATGGAACTAACCAAAAAGCCGAACATGTAACGGTGACCAACAACTGTTGGTTCGGTCGAGGCCGTTGAGACGCAATGACTGGATAGCAGGGAAACAGGAGGTCCAATCTCGAAGTCGCAGGGAACTGAAGTTCCCATGCCGGCCAGGTTGGCCTAGTGGTCAGCGCGTGTGACTCTAGGTCAATAGGTCCCGGGTTCGAATCCCGGTGGTGGCGTCTAATTTTCACGGAATTGACGAGTAGATATGCTGAAACAGATTCTCCTCGGCCCTAATCCCTGAAAATTAGAAAAGCCTGGAGCATGGAGCCTGATGTCTACGGACACTAAACATTGTCTAAAGTTGGCTAAAGGTGCTATAGACACGAAGCCATTAAACCAGCAGAAAAAAANAAAAAAAAAAAAAAGTTCCCTTAATAATAAGTGGCGATGTGACAATCCGCTAGCAATCTGTTTTCTCAAGAAGAATGTAAAAGTCCGAAGTTGGTGTTCAGTCTCGTCTCGGCGATATCTCTACCCCCTTCCCCTACAACCCCCGCATCAACGATCTCTCTATCGTTATTTTACTTCTCGGGTCAGGCTGGTTGTTTTTTACTACTGAATTGTCCCATGGAGACTCTTTACAACGAGGCGTGGCACAGCTTTAGTTCGCCCAAAAGTACCATCTGCGAACGTCGTCTCCCGTATAAAATCGCGATTGATCCATAAACAAAACGTCGTGTTGCCTCAAATTGCGGCCGTGGCCATCATTCTCCAAGCCCTCTCGATAAAACGAAATCTCACCGACGCACAGTGGATCAAGTCAATATAAGAGATCGGGCAAAATTTAGAAACTTTAAACGGTTATAACTCTGATTACACAAATTTTAAGGTTCTAAAATTGGTTTCATTGGTTTTCTCGTGAATTTTTCTTCCAGAAGCACCCATTAAAATTTAAAATGTGAGGAAATAAACATCACAATTCGCAGTTTCCGTAAAAAATTTAATGTCCGACCTCTCTGATCCACTCGATCCACTGTGCGACGCGACGAGATTGCATGCAGATCTCGAGAGTAAAACAAAATCGTAGTATTTTCGTGATTTCATCCCTTCCGTCTTCTGATCACGTGAGCGTTTTATCGTTCAGCTCGACCAGGTTTTCTTCGAATTCAAATAATTAAGGTGACTTCCCATTTACTTCTTCCGTGGAGTTCTCCGAAAGAAATACAGAAAGACCATTTCCCCTTTGACCTTTGGAAACTAATAGGCAGGCTGCCCGCTGAGCCTCGGTGAGATCGTTAAATGCACCGAGTGCGGAGTCCTGGGCTTCTCGTTAGTGATTCCATGCATGTGAATATCTCGTCTCTGCCTCTCGGCTCCTTCCACGCCACTTAAAAAGAGTTCGCGAAATCTAATATTGACGGTGGAACTTCCTAACCGCGTATCTCATTTTGCGATTTTGCCAACCTCCTGTTATGAAGCCGGCGCCGCTTTTTCGTCGTTTTCCTCACGAAAGAACGTAATTCCATTTCATAATTGCAAAATTTCCTTGCGCAAATTACTTTTTTACCAGGAGTATCTTTGGAATTTCAAAAATTGCACTGAGTTTTCTTCTGATATCGTGAAAAAGTTGGGCATGTTTTTAACGAATATTGCTCGGGTACGGTTTTGTGAAAAATTGAATTATTTGAGTAAATTTTGCAACCTCGGAATGGAGTTACTTTCCCTCGTTCGGTAAACGACGTATTCTGCCGTGCTAAGGAAGAACGCCGTATGAACATTCGAGAGTTGCAAAATTTTTTTGGATAAAATTGTTATTTTTGAGGAAAATCATGAACATTTTTCTTTGAAATCATCAGACTTTTTCGGTCAAACTACGAACAAAATTATCTGCGAAATTGGCGAGAAAATATTCAAAAATTTTCCTGAAAATAAGTGATTTGCCAGAGGAAATTTGGCAACGCCTGAAGGTTCATACGTTACCGGTTCATACGGTTTTTTCTTAGCACGTCAGTATTATGATCAAAATAAGTTTGATTCTTTTCAGTGGCTGATTCCAAAGAGCGACGAGGAAAATTAAAATGTGAAATTATGTAAAAATATACTCACGTCTATTTTCTTGTGAAATATATAGTTGATTTTCAGATCAAGGGAGGAGAGAGGATTAACTTTTCGTCACCTCCCGGCCAAATTATCACAAGCGCCATGCGACACTTCAAAATTTCGCCGCCATTTCATTTTTTTACAGAGAAATTGTTGGTTGAATCTGTTCGATAATTTCACTGAATTTCATCGGCAGCACAAAGAAAATTCAATCGAATTTTCGGACAGCTTCGTTGGATAATTTGTAAAAAAATAAAATGGCGGACATTTTGGAACGTCGTATGACGCTTGTATTACTTTGGTCGGAAGGTGACGATTTGTGGTTGGAAACGGTAGCGAAAACGGTAACGCTAAAGATAACGATAACTATTACGTTAGCGAGAACGATGAGTATGCATTTTGCATCGTTTGTCAGACCGTCCGCCCAATCAAATCGTAAAATTGAAACTATCCGTCTGACAGTGTTTAATGGGCCTCGAGTTGAAACCGATTATCGAAGAAAATGCAGGGAGTCAATGAAGAGTAAAAGCTCAAATTATCGAGGGGAACAAAGGAGAGAGGTGGAGTGATCGGCAGGAGCTTTGAAGTTTAATGAGTATAAAGGAGTGCTCGACGATGCTAAACTTATTAGCTGAGCAACCCAACACCAACATCGACACCCCGTCCCGCATTTTCCCGGAATCTCCGATCCACTTCAACTTGATTCTCCTCTCCACTTAATCCTCACACAATGCAAGGCAAATTGAGAATATATTAACTTCAGCGCTCACTGAGCGTGATCTTCGAGATTACCGTCTCAGAGAGCAAGAGAAGCACGAGTATGTCTGATCAATTGTTTTCGAAGCACGATACACAAACGAGATCGAGCGATAACTATTGATTTATATGTATATGATGAGATAAATTTTCGTAGCCCGAATATTACATACAAGAAACACTCAATGGTACAGGCTCAAGGCTAAAAACAAGTTTAAAATATATTACGGAACGTTTCGGGGCTGAACAGCTCCCATCATCAGCCGAATTTTAAAAAATATATTTATAAATATGTATAATATAAATATGTATATGTATTTTATATGTATATTGTATTGGCGACTAAAAAACACAAGGACAACAAGCAACCAAGGCTAAAAACAAACAAAACCTGAAACAAGCGGGGCGCATACGTTTCGGGGTGGTTTGAACCCTCTCCTCGACCAGGAAACAATTAAAATATGCAACATGTTACTATAATCAGAATACTTAGACCCCATTTAGTGATAGCAAAAATGTCATCACTAAACAACATTTTTTGTCCTTATGGGCGGCATGAGGTGACCGTTCCTGAGCTCAACAATTTTGGTTTTTCCTTTGTTGAATCATCCACTACATGTACATGTTAGAGGTGTGAGAAATGAAGAAGTATTGGAGTTACGGTATATACGCCAGGATGTCTGTATTCAATGTGCCGCTTCGACATCTGCCCTGGCGGCTAGGCTTACATGCAGTGTTGCTAGATTCCGACCCTGGCAACTCCCTTCCTTTGAAAGGACCAAAAAAGGGAATGGAAAAAGTTGCAAAAAACAGATTATTGTTTGGCAACAACCTCGTCCTTAAAATTATTCCTATAACTAAATATAAGATCAGACAAGCTTGTGGTGCGTTTTGTCTGTGTCGCTTGGAAGTGCCAAAACTCCCTTCTTTTGAAAGGGCCAAAAAAAATGAACAGACAAAGTTGCAAAGAAACAGATTTTTGTTTGGCAACAACCTCGTCCTTAAAATTATTCCTATGACTAAATATAAGATCAGACAAGCTTGTGGTGCGTTTTGTCTGTGTCGTATGGAAGTGCCAAGTTTTTATGAATAATCACTTTGGAGAATATTGTCAGGATGTCAGGTGGAGAGACATGGGAAGGATCTGGAGGTGGACTGGCTTCCTTCACTTCCTGCTGCAGCCTGCCAGGCATTATCTCTTCATCAGTGTCATCGATGTGTTGACATCAGTGTCAACCTGTTTCTTCCGCTTCTTCCTGTTCGTCGACTGTTCGCTTCTTGATCTTATGGAACTTTTCTTTGACTGTTGGACCTTTGCCTCTTTTTTGCTGTGTCGCAAAGGCATTTCTCGATATTTCCTTGGGGTCAGCAAATTCCATCAGTATGTGTTTTAAGTAGAAATTATCCAGCTTTGGAAGCATTTCCTTCCACATCTGCTCACCATAAAGAATTTTCTCTATGTGACAGTCCTTCAGGGTCCACACGACGAAGTAGCAGAATTTCATGTCTGTTATTGCCAGTTGCCCTTGGACCTGGTGCATCGATACATAAGATATTCATTCAAAATGTAAAACATAAAATAAAAAATATAAACAAAAAATATCATAAAAAATATAAAAATAAAACAATATAATAAATAATATAAGAATAAAACATAATATAAATATAAGCACATTTCGGTTTGAGCTTGAACTGCCGCTGGGTTTGACGATCTTTGTATAAATAGGTTACCTTCTTGTTGGTAACAGCTTCTTCTGTGGACATGTATCGAGCGCTGTAAGGGCATTCGTCTTCTATGATGGCATCTTCTCCGACGACGACTCTGTCAGGAGAAGCTCCGAGGTACGGTCTCTATATCCATAAATATGCCACAACTTTTTGTCGATATGGCAACTATGTGCGCCTAGGCTCCTGTGGAAGCGGCCTCTTCAATACACTTCTGTCATGGCGTCCTATCACCAAAGTCGGTCTTCTTTCTTTCTTGCCATCTATGGTGTTAAGCCTCATCCAACGTATTGACAGTTTTAGTCTGAAGTCCAGTTGGGGTGGTGAATGCTGCACAGGCGTCACTTTTGTAGTATTTTTCCCATTGCACCTGCATTGGATTGAAGCGGGCTCTGTATACAATTTGCTCCACCAAATCTCCATCAAAACCGATACGACAAAAACAGATGCAGTGGCCCTATACAATTTTTCTTGTACCCATCGTCCACGAATATTCTGGTCTCTTGCGAGGGATTCTATTATTTCACGCCTTTCTACGTATATCAACCTTCAGCAGAGCGAGTCTGCGAGCCAAAGTCTGATGCATTGGCCCTATTCGACTTTTCTTGTCCCCATCGTCCACGAATATCTTGGTCTCCTGCGAGGGATTCTATTATTTCACGCCTTTCTATATCAACCTTCAGCAAAGCGAGTCCGCGCTCCATTTGTTGCTGGAGCGAGGCTTGGGGCAAATCAGGCTTTTGACAGGTTTTGCCGTGGTAGGCGGAAGGATGTGATGAGAATGAATTTCTTAATTTACTAATTTTTAAAACATACATTGTGTAATAACTGCACATATAATTATCAAAGAAAGTAAAAGATAAAAAATAAGAAGAAATGAGAATATATTGAAAGGGAAAGATATGAATTTAAAAATAAATTAAAATTCATAATAATCAATTTTACAGATTGTAACAAAGATAGGAATTTCTATATCTTTCTATATCAACCTTCAGCAAAGCGAGTCCGCGCTCCATTTGTTGCTGGAGCGAGGCTTGGGGCAAATCAGGCTTCTGTCAGGTTTTGCCATAGTACGCAGAAGGATTTGGTGAGGATGAAGGTTCATCGGGATCCGATATAGGATCGGCCAATGAGTTGTCGGAGTCCGACTCTGATGCTGAAGAATCAGCGCCAAACATTCTACTTTGGACCTTCAACGCTCGTTTCCGCTGAGCATTCCCAGACGCACGCTTGGCTCGCTTGTGTTCCATTTGCTTCAGTAAGCTTGGTGGACTCTCTTTATATCTGAAGCGGTGCATTTTTGACCTCCAGTGCAGCCCATTGTTGAAATTGAGGCCTGCGCCATGCACACGATATGTGTAGGACGACCTCCTTCCATAAAACACCTGTTTTGCACCGGTATATTTAGAGATAAGACTCATCAAAGATTCACAAAGATTAGTTGTCTGGTACTCCATAATACTGCTAGTATGTTCTGTCGGACGCCCAATTATATCACTCAGTTCAAAGAGAAAGGCAGTGCTTAGGTTGTAAGTGTTTTGTCTCTGACCACTCTTTGGACAATATTCAATCCGGCACTCAGTGTGATCTCCAGTGCAGTGAGCACTCAAGTTTCGAATAATAGCAGATTTACTGTTAGCTTCCTCATTGCTTTCGGATAGGTCCTCCACTACGCTCCGTACGGTTTTCCCTATTTGCTTTACTCGGTTATCTTTCAGGAACTCTTTCTCGTAATTTTTATTATCTTCTCCTGGTACCTTTTCTTTGCTCTTAGACCATTTTGTCTGCAACTCAAACAAGTCTTTCGTTCGATTCTTCAAAAGGTGATTCACACACTCTACTTTAATAATCTGTCCACCGTACGGGCACCTCTCAACCAGTTGTTTCAAAACACTGGAGTCTCCATCGCCGATTAATTTTTTGTAGCGGATACCATGAAGCTTCTCGCTTTCTAGAAAGCCCTGTACAATGATATCCGCCTCCATCGCCGGTGAACTTTTGTTCCAATTCTTGAAACACGTATGCTGGACATGTATCGAGCGCTCTGTCGATGCCGATAATTGCATAAAAATTGGGCTTTTTAAATAAAAGTTTGCCCACACTATCCAGCTGCTTCAGAATTGAAGAGCATTCCGGAAAAGGGGCGCATACGCATTAGGGCATTTGTCCTCTACGATGGCATCTTCTCCGACGACGACTCTGTCAGGAGAAGCTCGGAAGCAAGGTCTCTCTATGTCAATAAATATGCCACATTTTTTAGTCTGAAGTCCAGTTGCGGTGGTGGATGCTGCACAGGCGTCTTTTCAGGGTCTTTGCGCCATTGCACCTGGACTGAATTGAAGGGGGCTCTATGTACCATTTGCTCCACCCAACCTCCATCAAAACGGATACGGCGCTAACAGATGCGGCTAAAGTCTGCTGCAGAGGCCCTATTCAACTTTTCTTGTTCCCATCCCCCACGAATACCCTGGTCTCTTGTGAAGGATTCAATAATTCACGCCTCTCTATATCAACCTTCAGCAGAGCGAGGCTTTTGACAGGTTTTGCCGTAGTAGGCGGAAGGATGTGGTGAGAATGAACTTCTTAATTTACTAATTTTTAATACATGCATTTTTTAATAATTTCATATATGTATAATTACCAAAGAAAGTAAAAGATAAAAAATAAGAAGAAATGAGAATATATTGAAAGGGAAAGATATGAATTTAAAAATTAATTACAATTCATAATAATCAATTTTAAAGATCGTAACAAAGATAGGAAAGTAGATAAAATTAAGTCTTCTAATTTGAGTAAATAAACCATTCAGCACCAAAATTCAAATAAAACTTAAGTAAAATTTATGAATTCTAGTAACTTTTTCGATTATAATTACACCACATGTGTAAGCTAAAAGAACTGTAACACCCCTTATAAATAATATAAACAGTGCATTTCCATAATCGTATCTTCATTGGGATCCGATGCAGGATTGGCCAATGAAATGTCGGAGTCTGACTCTGATGATGAAGGATCGGCGCAAAACAGCTTTCTATGGACCTTTAGCTCTCGTTTCCGCTGAGCATTCCCTTGGCTCGCTTGTCATCCATTCGCTTCAGTGAGCTTGGTGGGCTTTCTTTGTATCTAAAGCGGTGCATTTTCGACCTCCAGTGCTGCCCATTGTTGAAATTAAGGCCTGCGCCATGCACACGATGTATGTCGGATAACCTCCTTCCATAAAATACCTGTTTTGCACCTTTATATTAAGAGACATAAGACTCATAAAGATTCGCAAGGATTAGTCGTCTGGTACTCCATAATACGATAATAATATAATACTTCTATAATAATATAATACTAATTCCCCTCATTTGTTGCTGGAGCGAGGCCTGGGGCAAATCAGGCTTTTGACAGGTTTTGCCGTAGAAGGCGGAAGGATTTGGTGAGGATGAAGGTATTGAAGGTTCATTGGGATCCGATGAAGAATTGGCCCATGAGTTGTCGGAGTCTGACTCTGATGATGAAGAATCGGTGCAAAACAGCTTTATATTCTATGGACCTTTAACTCTCGTTTCCGCTGAGCATTCCCAGTCGCACGTTTGGCTCGCTTGTCATCCATTTGCTTCAGTTAAGCTTAGTGAGCTTTCTTTGTATCTGAAGCGGTGCATTTTCGACCTCCAGTGCTGCCCATTGTTGAAATTAAGGCCTGTGCCATACACACGATATATGTAGGACGACCTCCTTCCATAGAACACCTGTTTTGCACCATTATATTTAGAAATATAAGACTCATAAAGATTCGCAAAGATTGGTCGTCTGGTACTCCATAATACTATAATAATATAATACCACTATAATAATATAATACTACTACAATAATATAATACTACTAAAATAACATAATACCACTATAATAATATAATACTAATTCCCTCCAATTCACGGAAGAAGTTCCGTGTCAGTCCGAAATTTATTTTTTTGCAGGAAAAACTCATTTCACCCATTCCTTGACGCCTGCCGTGAATGAGGATTTTGTGGAGGGTTGCAGTCATTGGCTCATCAGGGAATAACTGCATGTAAAGTCTACCAGTTTTACACCTACCGATTGCGGTGAACGCACGGGTCAGCATATCTCTCTGAGGGAAAATTGTGCTCGTGTGAGCTTTTTCCCTCTCTAATGAGATTTCAGCTTTGAGCTGAACTTTCTACGCACGTTGGCTAAAAAAAACTCCAACGTCCCGTCTACTAGTTTCATGACAATATTCCTTGAAAAGTTCAATATTTAGTGGCAATTTGCAAGAGATGGCTACCAAGATGGTTTGCAGGCGCTCTATCAACCGAACATCGACGTTAGTGATTTTGGAAAACAGTTCGGGATTGCTGAATGCTTTTCTGGCTGTGCTGCCTGAGTTGGTGTTACCTGATCCTCCACTTTTGGGAATATCCAATCTGAGGTTCATGTTCTCCCAAAAAAGGCTCTGGATTCTCTTCTTGTTCAGTGCATACGCTTTTTTTGCCACCCAGCTATCCCGTCTTTGTAGCCCAGATGGAGGATGCATTCAAACAACCGGATCAAAGCATGCAGAGAACTAATACCGAACTCAAGGGAGCTTTCTCGTGGCTTAAACTTTGGAGAGTCAAAATACTTGATGTCTCTAAAATCGACAGGGGTGGCACCGCAAATAGGACACGATTGCGTTGATAACGTGTCGGTCAAATAATTTAGAATTTTGCCATCGACTAAGGTCATTTTTAGACGAGGCTGAATAACAAGGCTTCGTTCATTATTTATTTTAATTGTGACCCTCTCGAGACTCCCCATTTCTTCACCCAGCTCCTCTTTTTCTGCCATCACCAACTCCTTTGATTCCTTGGCAAATTGAAGTCTTATGGGTCCACAGAATCTGACAGATTGTGGTGTCATATTGACCCATAAAATATCCCCCGAATCTGCAGTCAATCGAAGAGGCACTAAGGTAGTGGCAAATAAAGATGAGTCCGATCTACTAGAGCTTTCATGAGAAGTTTGGAATTTTTGGCAGCAAGTGGACTGACTGGTGGTGCCATCAAAACCATCGCTAAATGTCATCTCGGCGTTGACCTCCTTACAATCTTTACACTTTCCCTCAAAGAATGTTTCAAGGACTTCAGATTGTGACAAAGCGATTCGTCTATATACACAAGCGACACGAGGTAACACATGATAACGTGCACTTTAAATTCTCACGTTTGTTTACTTACCTCGGGGGATGTGAAGTTCGCCACCATATATCTGATCGTAAAAACAATTACATTAGATCTGACAGGTCATTTCACACCTACTAAAGGATGTAGATAAGGATTATATGCTTGATTGCCAGATTTTCGTACTTTCAAAAATCAGATTTTTGGCCACGATTCGGCGCTCCCAGACCTTAGTGCAGTAGGTGGACAGTTGGACATCGTCTGGGCCCACACAATCATTCGGCTTAAGCGAGCAAATGGCATTGCGCACAATCTCCTCTGAGATGTCTGGAAAGTCGACTAGTTCCTCAGTTTATACGATGTTACATACTAATTTGTTTATTTTTTTTCTTTTGACCACTCTTTGGACAATATTCCATCCGGCACAGTGTGGTCTCCAGTGCAGTGAGCACCCAAGTTTCGAATAATAGCAGATATACTGTTAGCATCCTCATTGCTTTCAGATAGGTCCTCCACTACGCTCCGTACGAGTTTTCCTATATGTTCTATGCGGTTATCTTTCAGAAACTCTCTCTCATAATTTCTGTTATCTTCTCCTGGTACCTCTCCTTATATTAGACTTTGGCATTGGCACGGCATGATTTACTGACAAAATTGGATCTCAGAAATGGACTCCGACGTTGCATTTCAAGGAATAACCTCAATTTTAAGAAGAGGTGAAATTAACGCTGGGCTTGTCTATACCATCACCTACCGGCCGGAATATCACAAGCTCCATGGACGTTGCAAAATTTCCGGGGCCATTTTATTTGTGTGCGTAGAAATTTTTGGTTGAATTTGTTTGAGAATTTTACTGAATGTTATCGGCGGCACGAAGAAAATTCAGCGAAAGTTTCGGACAGCTTCGTTGAACAATTTCTCTGTAAAAAAAATAATTTGGCGGCGGAAATTTTTAAACGTCGCATGGCGCTTGTGATACTTAGGCCGGAGGTTGACGATATAATGGATGTGGGCTGAGGTGAAATGCCCCATGCACTTAAGCTCATTCGATATGTTCTCTGTCTAAAAATATACTTGGTTACTGTGCGGGTTCTCAGTGCCCGTATCAACTAAAATTTGCAAAAGTTGTCGCGCACTCTCATGAACAAAGATTCACGGAGTTCATTTCCGACAAAGAATACTGTTTCCTGCAAAAGAGAAAATTTGTCTAATTTTACTTAAACTTTGAACTCATTTTTAATGTTAGATAAAAATTAATTAAAAGATATACACACACGCTTATTATGAAGAATTAACAGAATATTTTCCCGGATGCATTTCGGCTGAAAGCCATCTTCCGCAAAAAAAAAAATTCACAAAAACACAAGAAAGAGCACTATACAAAGATAAAGATGTATCATAATACAAGTTAAAGACTATAATAAAAAAAAACTAAGGAAAAGTAACGAAAGAGTTATCAAAAAATCAAGCACAGACAAAAGTGTGAAATCAACATTCAGGTGGAACAACGAGTGATAAGGATCGAACTATGCGAGCACTAAGAGGGACTTATCAGTAAACATAGTGCAGTCGGGAAAGATCTAGCTATGCAACACGTGCTACAGAGTAGTGAACGGTTAATTTGAGAGATCCTCGCGTAGGTCCGTTAGGCTGGACACACTTTTCTGTAAGTCCTTTTGTGCGTTTAACAAAGGAATGTTTCTTTAACATAGCACGCCTAATTTCAATAGATTCTAGTGGAATGAGCGTTTTCTCATTGTTATTCTCATGCAAAATTGTTAAACTATTTTGAATATCAGTCAAGGCATGGTTGGTCTCTATCAGATGTTGGTAAATGTTCGAATGAGGGTCTTTCAAATGTTCCTCAAAACGCTTAACGCTCATGTTTAATGTAAGCCTCGCACGCGTTATAATTTAAGTATTGTGGTTAATGTATATTACGATCATTGTTAGGGAGGCGTCGGATGCTATCAGTGGCCGGCCAATGATAGCATCGGCCGAAATCGAGGGCCAATGACATGACCGACCGGCCAATGATGTCATTGGCCAAGAAGCCCGGTCACTGTTTTCATTTTTATCGCGAAGTGAACAATCGCCGGCCAATGATGACAGTGGCCAAGGAGGAACGGCCAATGTTGGTAGGCATTTTAAAATACTATAAAACTGAAAAACATACCGCACGGGAGACTGTCGCGTTTCGAGGGGGAAATTCGGAGGACCAGGTCCAAATGGAGGGCCCAATTGGGAAAGGATGGACGCTCTCAGAACTGCGGACCTTTCGGTCATGCAGAGCGGAGAGTCATCCCTGAGTGCTCTTAAACAGCAAGACCAATCTGAAGCCTCCCACGTTTTCTTGAAGATAAAACTGAGGAAAGCTTTTTACGCTGAATGGACGCTCTGGGAAGCCTAGTCGTTGTATATGCTGTCCTAAACTATTATGAGGTGTGACCTTAGATCGATTACACTCATTAGCCAATGCACATTGCCAATATTGCAGGAAATCCGAATGAAATCTAATTGGTGTATATCTACGGCCCTAAAGCGGCCTGGCACATGTCTAGGGCTGTTTTGGAGATAGCTCGAATAGAAAAAACTGTCCACCACGAAAATCCGCGGTAAGCCCGGATTCTGGCCGGCCCTCTTTTGTAGTAGCGCACCGTATGCGTTTACGATCGAATCGTTTAACCACTCGTTAAGGAGTAGTTTGGCTGTATCTGGCTGTATTTGGGAATATCGCTGGATGAAAGCTCCATTTTTAACTTGCTCTGATCAAAGTGACTGTGAGCCCAAGGGCAGAGTTTTCGTAAATGGACCGCGTTTAGCGGCATGGAACGCCTTCAATTGATGCGTGATACTTCACGCATTCCGGAGAGTTTGAATAGTTGTATCATTGCGCCTTGTTAAAGCGACGTAAGATTCAAGTTAAACCGTATTAAGTAGAAAGGAACCAAGCCATATCAGCTCTTGCCAAAAACTGGGCAATTTAATTTTTTAGAAGAGAACGTGTGTGCGGATTCCTCTGGAAATTTTAGGGAATTTGCCTCGCACTATGCAAAAAATGCACTGAACTTTGCACAAAAATCCGCACAACCGTTTTCACGTAAAATTAAATTGCCCAATTAAATTTAGCAATCCCTGATGTGGCTTGGCTCCTTTCTGCTTAACGCGGTCCAATTGAAGATCTGCTGTCAGACCACAATGAGCATGTCACAATATTGACCAATTGAGCACCAAGGTGGTGATAACCTCACTTTTTTGTTTTGCACCGCCACGCAGGGCACTTGGGAGCACCGCGGTGGTGATAACCTCACTTTGCACCGCACTTTTAGGCCACGCGCATATAGGTTATGGTTATGCATATAGGCTATACCATAGCTTCAAATGGCGAGATATCGATAATCGATCATTTACGCCACGCCACTGCTTTCCAGGGCTTATGAGGAAATAGAGATACGCCCGTACGTCAGAGAGGCGACGATAAGTGGGGTTGCGGAAATGTAACTGTTGTGCAAAAACACAGCTGTAACTGTTGGACCGCGATTGAGTAAATAGCACTGTCTCGGACGAAACAACGCGGTCAGCTAGGTACCTAACTGGTCAATTACAGCGAAGGAATTAGTTTCATTATCACAAATAAACTGTTTCTGCGACTGTTTCTCGTTTGCGCTGGGGGAAAATACCGCGGGGGAGGGTTTGGGGATTACACGAGATTAGTGAGTCGCGCCGCTAAGCTAGTGCTCTTGAAATGTGTTCCGGTCAAAGATAATTCCATTTCATTCTCACGAGTGAGTTGGTAACTCAACTTCAACCCTTTTATATAACTTTAACTGCGCGCGTGTAGGAAGTGACTCTTCTTTTTGTATCCCCGACGCATCTTTTGTGCGGTTACCACACACTTTTTTTAAGGCGCATTTTACCGAAATAATATTTCTGGTAAAAAAGTTACAGGGGTGGTCAGTGACTTTTGGACAACCCTGTATACTGTCATCTCTAAAGTCGTCACCAGTGAAAATCTTCAAACTTGCCATCGCTCCGTGTTCCCTATGTGAAATGTATGGAAGCACGGTCTGCGCGGTGTTTTATGTACTTTTAGTAAGCGAGGCTACAAACAGGCGTGTAACCGTTAAGTTCTGTGCTGATAGCTTACCAACTCTAACAGGTTTCGCACCGCAGCACCGACATTAATAACGTCTGGTTGCAACTATTCCTGCTCAAGAGCTGTCTATATTGCAGTGATAGAAAATTGAAAGCGCCTTGTCTTGCTTATTACACGCGCATCCGTTTTAAAGCAGCACAGTCATTTTAGACCATCGTCGTAGGAAAATATCGATTAACTTGATTAGCTAGCAGCGGAAGAAGTTTTAACTAATGATTTTACTGAATTCTGTGTAAAATATATCTAGCCTCTTCATCATAGTACGTCTGGACTCTGGAATAGTGTGTCAGTGGACCTTTCAACCCTCGAGAGCTCAAAGATAACATGTTGGAGACTTTTTAGGGAAGTAATCTCATGACAAACGTATCTCAGTTCTCAAATTCTCCATAGCACAGTTTTAATATCGAGCCCTACTAAAACACAAAAAAGTCATCCTGAACTTTTGAAGATGATCGCGTTAAAAATGTCCCTTTTAAAGATATATTTTTCACAGAGACTACTGAGAGTTTTTGGCAAATCTGTAGTTGAAAATTGCTCATACCAGCGTACCATGCCCAGAGAGGATTGCATCTGAACTGTTTCGTAGTCTCAGTCAGGAAGTTCGCAATCACAGATTAAATCCTTTTTTTCTTGTGGATATTGAATAATCTGGGAGACTAGAGTAAAAGCTAATTATAAGGTTTCTTTTTAATTCTGATGTGTTGCTTTCCATAAAAAACCATATCTTCTCTCATATAACGTTTTAAAGAGTCATCCAGGCTTCGTATATCTCGGGGAAATAATGCAAAATTTACGTAAAAAGGAAGAAGAGGTATATTGTCAACATTTTTTATGGCTAAGTTTCAACTGCACAGTTCGAGCAGTTACGCCTGAAGAGACTTTTTCCGATACATTAGAATCTGTAAGTGTGTTGTGTTTTTTCTCAGTCCTGATGTAACCTGATTCCGAATTTTGACACACTGTGTTTAAAACACAAGGACTCAATTCGGTGGGCTAATGCATTTTCCCGAGGTAATTTATTTAAGCTGAAATTCTGAAAACGCTTTAAATTCTCCAATCGTTCGGGAGTAACGAAAAAAAAACACACTCCGACCCTCTCCTAAAATTCGTATGATACTTAATTCTACAATTTCACACATATCTGTTTCTCGCAGATCAATACAAGCTATTACATGTTTGCAGGCCATGGGTCGTGAAACGTTTTCTTGCCCACATTGACAGAATGGTATTTACATTATGGATTTTACTTCGCATGTCAAGGATTGCTGCATTAAATGTTCTTGAGGAGTTTCTATTAGCCGCATACATAGATAAAGGTTGATCGAAACGTAAATATTTGGTTTTTATATATTTTCAAGCTGATGTATCAGCATCTAACTTTATAAGACGTTGCCTTCGGCAACGTTGCGGTGCATAAATGAAATGCTGACTCAAGCTAAAGTGCCAGCTAAATGCGAAAGTTTACTTTATCATTAGCTGCCATCATTTAAGCCATATTTCATTGACCCGCTCAGATATCCAATACGGGGTGAAAAAAACGCCCACTTTAACGGAGGCTCCTTGCTTTTATAATGAAAAATATATGCAACTTGGCTCGCGACAGCAATGTCAACATAATTACCGCTCAGGATCTTGGGACTGCGCTCGGAAATGCCCTCCTTTCTAATATGATTAATACCCTAATTTTAAAGATAGTTGCATATTTTAATTTATCCTTGTGCTTGATCTTATTTTTAATTTTCTCAGGATCTTTCTTGCAGTTTGCCTCTTCTTAACAGAGGAATGATACAGAACGGTTTTTAACAGATAACCGAGCGGAATGAATCACCGGAAGATACACAACTAACTCAGAGCTAATAATATCGGCTGTTTTCACAAAACATTCTATGGTGAAATAATGTGTAGGGTGCATGTTATACATATAGTGAATGGGTACTTCGCACATAGAAAGCTTTGAGCAGAAATCTTTGGACGCGAACTGGAATTTGACTTAAATACGTTATTTAGTCGGAAAGTACTTCGAAGAAAGAATAAATAATGTCAAAAAAAGCATATCGTCATCATTGCATAAAGTGCTACGCACTAAAATAAAAGAAGCAGTATTAACAAAAAAATAATAAATACATAAAATATTTTCACGCCGCAGAAATCCCAATGAAGTAGTCGCTTAGTAGAAAACTTCAATTTGCCATCATCCGCTCTTTCGCAGTAATCAAAATGTATATGGTAGTAAAAACTTATATCGTGTATTATTCATACATATCTAAACCAAAAACACATGAAACAACGAACGCATTGTTTGGAAAAAGCAACATATTTATTTCGAAGATAACCCAAATGTTAGAGAAGATTTCAACCATTTTATACGGAAAACATCTTTCGATGACAGTTGACTGACTACCAAAATGCGATTAATTGTTCCGCGAAGGGATCTGGAGAAGATACGTCTCTGAAACAGGAAACCACGAAGCCAAGCGAAAGTCATTTATCACTGGAAACAATGTGTTCTTCACAGCTGTAATGCTCAGTCGCACTGCACGTCGCTGACTTCCGTTTCCAAAAAGTGCGAATTTGTTTAAAGATTTGAGCTCTTTTCATGGTTGGCCAAATGCGCCATAATGTACGTACATTTCGGAGAGAGATGAAAATTTCAAGCCGCACCTTTTAAAATTTTCTTGAAATGATAAGGATTCTTAACATACTCAAGTCGGAATTCCCTCGCGGAGAAAAGAGAATCTTTACCCTCAATCATTGATGCTCATGGTGGATCCCAGACCCTACCCTCTTTTTTAGTTACAATTTTTGTTTCGCATTACACTTATTTCAGCCCTATAGTATCAATGCTGATTGTTACCGGGACCGAAATAATGCTTGCCAGAAAAGTAACTTTGTAACCAAGACCAGAATAGTAGGAAGTACCCAGAATCGAATAAAAGCACCGTAATCAGCGATTATTCTCTTTCTCCGTGCCATTGCACCAAATCATGTGCAACTAGTTTTCTTTGTGCACGCACATCATGGCATAGCTAAAAAAACTAATATTAATGTAGTATGTTTTCTTAAATATCCTCTTTAATATGAATTCTTGGTATGCGTCAATTTTTTTCCCACATTCATCAGGCTATTTAATTTCTATTACTTTATCTTTTTTTTCTATTTTCTTCAAGAATTTTCAACGAAAAATTGTGATTTTTCGATTAAAATCAACCTATGCGGAAATACCCCCGAAAAATGGCGTCACGAACCTGAAGGATGAACAAGGCGTAAATTTGACCAACTTCGTGCAAAGGGGAAAACTGCCGGCAGGATTTTACGTGACCTGTTGAAAGTTTGTTAGCGATTTGGTCCTATTGGCCCGTGGCCAGGTTTTTCTTTGCAGTTAATGTTGAACTGACGCTCGTGCTCTGAAAACAGAAGAGGTGTCAGTCATTTTTAATGAAATATTTTCGCGTGAAGCATAGATAAAAGTTAACCTTTGCACACCTATATAATCAATCTACTCTACTGCTATGTATTGAAGGGAATGATTATGATAATACAGTATTCTCTCGCTATAACGACACTCATTATAACGAAAAGCTCTCTTTTGCGAAGGCATCGATCGGCCCCTTGCTGATTCGTTATAGCGAGAGAGTATTGTACTCTTTCAAACGGAATTTTTCATGATACCGCTGAAATTCTTCTCTAAGAATCTATCTATAATGAACCACCAGACGAGGTACGAATTTAAGCAATCTGATGCATGTTTCTTAACTAGAATTTCACGTAAAACACGATTCACACAACAAAAATTATTGGAACCAACCCTTAACGAAGATATTAACGTTTTTTATCACACATTGGTTACGAGGAATTTGAACTGCCCGCTCACAAGAAACTCCAAGCTCTACGTGAGTCAAATCGCGCACTACAACGGTTTCAGCAAGCTTCTCCATCGAGCAATGTTCATTTCCCGCCACGTGTTGTTCAAACTATAAGCAATTTTCTATAGCTGAGCCAAAGCGTCAAGATCGAGGCTGCTAGATTTTTATATCGCAGAGACTGTCGTGATAACGTTTATAGCGCGCGATCTGAATCACGTAGAACATATAGTTTTCATGAGCGGATGGTCTGAATTCACGCATCAAGAATGATCAATGATCTTCGTAAGGTATTGATTTCGGAATTTTCGTTGTGCGCATCGTGTTTTACGCGAAATTTTGGTTGAGAAACATTTATCATAATGCTGAAATTCGTACCTTGTCTAGTGGTCCATTGACTAGAGTTCCATTCTTAGTGCTATTCAATGGATGCGCTCTCAAATTTTCCTTAGTTTAACCGCATCACCAATTCACAAATTATACAGCGGTTAACAATGCTAATTTTCACATTCGGCCTACGGAGCATCAAATATATCTCATTACCAATTAATATGCAACCACCCATTTCAACCAAAAGGATTGCTCCCTACTCCCCATGCCTTCTTTGTGCATCGCTTTGTCAATCAATTTAAATTATCAGCCCGCCGGCAACTAGGGAGTGAAACTCGGCGGATAGAAAATCACAAAAGCGGGAAGTTTGTCCCCCGGATATTATCCATTGCGAGATGATATCTTGTCAAAGCAAGGCTCGTGCCAAAGGCCCATTTAAGCGCTCCTAAATGGGGTGCTGCTCTTTCGACTTGTTTTCTCGCAAAAGAAAAGGTGTTCCAAACATGCAAAATGCAAATATTAAAATGTCCGCTTCTCCTCACGGCATGTTTCATAACGGCTCACTTTATGCACCAAGACACATAGAGCAGTGGCGCCCAAAAGGTACGCAAATATGTCTTTAATTCTCCTCCTAATTCAGATTTTGAGACCTAATGGCGAGTATGCATTTTAATAAAAAGGGGTAATTTTTGTTGCTTACAAAAATTTGCCTCCCGCTGCCCCCCTCCCCCCCCCCAACCAACTCTGTACGATAGGTGTGTGACTGCTATTAAATATGCATTTATGCAAAATGTTCTACTGGATCAATGTAACTCACGAGTGAAATTGTTATTTTTTATCAAACGAATTAGGTCAGAGACGTGTCGGTATCCGGCTTGTGATCTTGATATTTCTGTATTTATTATTTATTTATTTATTCATATAAGTTGTATTATCTCTACTAATGCAGCTCCCATATTAATAGCACGTCATTCAGAACAACTCAAAAACTTGCCCTAGTAAAGGTTGGGTCAGACTGACTCACTTTTACTAGGGCGCAGTCCAGTAAATCGACAAGTTCTACAAATGGACACAACCTCTGAAGGAGAAATAAGACGAAATTCACTAACTTTTTATGCATCTCGCCGACGCATCGACAGAAGCAATATAATCCTAAATAATGAAGCTCTTAACTTATCTTTTTGATCTTCATGCAGAAACCCTTCATTTTTCTAATTTTATCTTAATCTCTTTAAGAAAATCAAGCCATATACGAACCGAACTTTTAATATAAAGTTCAACGTGTTTGGTTACGCGACACAACAACGCACACAGCACACAGCGTGAAATGTTAGTACTTAAAACTAGTTCATTTCACCATCAGGGTACTCTGAGTCGCCTCTCATACCACTTACCCCCGTGTAACGTACCCCCGTCTCCTCGCACCCCCGTATTCATTTTTATTTTCAAGGATTGCACCCGACGCGCGACGCAGAATCAACTCATAAAAATCCAGCGCACTGGCTTATACAGGGTGTTTTGAAAGTCCCGCTCGCCTCTTGAACTCTCGAGCCGTCCGAGATGATAGAAACGGAAATTTTGGAATGTTTCCAATAGAAACCCGCCCCCTCCCCCCACCATTGGAACCTCTATAATATAAAAGGTTTTCATATCAGATAGGAACATCCCCAAAGGTTTTTTTTATCCCTACCTGTTCAAAAGTTATAGGGGCACCCCCCCCCCCCGTAGAACCTCTACGATAGAAAAGGTCCTCCTATTAGATATGGACATTCCCAAAGTTTTTTTTTTTTTCGCTACCTGTTCAAAAGTTAGAGGGAGAGAGCGTGACTTATGGAACACCCTGTATTTCCCACTGACGTCCGTACCAGGGCGAGCGTGTAAATTCTTCGTTACTTCGTTTCGAGCTCGTACTCATTGCCCGAGCCGGAAGATTACGCCGATTGCTGATCAAACTCGCGGCGAAACCAATACCAGCGCCGTTCCACGTCTCGAAAATCGTAAGACGGGCACTTGTGTGAACTTTAACCGGAGGAAAGGGGGCACTCGNGGGGGGGGGGGGGGAGTAACCAGTAAAAGCGCATATCGATCGGAGCACCGCCACCTCCGTCCCCCTCCCCTGCAGCGGGAATTGCATCAGAGTACTGCAACGGCAACAGCATACACCCCCGCGCCCTCCCCCGTGTACACTCGCCCCCGGTTGCCCAAACTTTATAATGCAACTGATGCATCCACTTACCCTTAATCATAAATTCAACGTTAATCTCAGTTAGGGCTCGGAGTAAATAAACTGCCGGGAGGACGGGGTCCCTCCGTAGGTTCGCTTGCACGGAACGTGCATTGAAAAGGTTAATAATTATTATTATTTTTTTTTTTTTCAATTCCATCGGTTTTCATACTTGATTAAGCTTTTTTTTTAATGACTGAAGAAACTCATCTCGCGTGTCGCTATTAATGAAATGAGAAAGTATACCAGATCACGCATTGTTTATGCTATAATTTATTTTACGTACTTGAATGCATTTTGGGAATACATTCCATCATCAGCAATTTTTTTTTTCAATTATGACCGTCTTTTTCTCATTCATACCGCTCTTTAAAGAATAACGATATTGAAGCCTACATGAACCCTTGTGTGGCCAGAGATGGGGACGAAGTTGGTCAAAATACATTAATATGAATAATACATGGAGAAATAGTACATTAAAAAACCTCGAAGTTACGTTCATAATAATTTAAGCGATGCCAGATTCTGGAAGTATGTGCAGATTTCAGTAATTGGAAATACTTTATTTTATACTGGCTTCAAAAAACTCATCAATCTCGTAAATGCACAAATCAGCTAGGTGCATATTTTACCTTCGGAAAAAAGGAGGTTTGGAGGTTGATTGCCCTAGTTTAGGGTTCGAAGTTTCTAAGTGGAGGAGGTTTTGCCATTTATCCTTTGAATCCGTGGTTGCGCTTGTGTTTGCGGTTGTGGTTGCGCATAGCGTATGTGAAGCTTCTTTTATGGTGCTTTTTTGGAGGGGCGCCGGGTATCCTCCTTAACCGCCCCCTCCCTCCCCCTCCCCCCAGCAGGACTCGAACGATTCTTTCATTACGATCAGAAACAAAGTCACAGATTTCATAACACCCCATTATATGATTGTGGTTGCGTATAGAGAATGTGTGGCCTTTTTTTGGTGCTTATTTTGGAGGGGCGGGCGCCGAGTATCCTCCTCAACCGTTCTTAACAGGGCTCGGACGATTCTTTCATTGCGATCTACATTGTACATCTGAATCGGATAAAAAAAGAGATAAATTTATGTTTTAAGGCAAAAAAGTTTGAACCAGAGTAGGTTAAGAGCAGGAACATAATCTAGCTATCTAAAACTCGCGAACTCAACAAGATTTCAAGTTGTACGTTTTCTCAAATACTAGCTGCATCCTCCAAGCATAATCTTATTTTCACTTTAAAAGCGGAATGTGTGGGAATGTGAGATGTTTGGTCGGAATACAAATTACATACAACAAAGATAAAATGCGATCTTCTTAAGATGCTATCGTTCATTTCAACTGGAGCAGCTCGTGTATTTAACGCTGTACAGCTATTGTGAAGTAATTTGAATTCGTCCTCTTTATTTCCTGTAATTTCCCTTTCAAATTCAAAGATCAGTAATACTTTTGGACCTTTAAGAACTCCGGAGGAAAAGTAAACAGCGTCAACAAGTTAGTTTGTCAACATCGTATGGATCGGAGACAACAAGTTTCATTCCCAACTTTCCTCCACGATTCGCATTCAAAATTAAGTGTTCTGCTTGCAGATCGGTAACCTCCTCAACTTGAGATCTCCTGCAAGTTTCACTTTTTTCTCTCTGCTTCAACTCAGGCCTCCGGAAAAAGCTGCTTTTTAAGGACTTCTCTTATCAGAATTGGATGTATTTTTATCGAATGGAACTAAGCGCCATCGGTGGAGGAAGGGAGAGGGGGGGCTTTGATCGGCGGGAGTTGCGGAACGCGATGCTAGTTCCGTCCTATATTCGCAACACTTTTCCATGACGCTTAGTTCCGTTTGGCAGAACGCGCTATCCGGGATCTTGAAATTCTCAAAAGGATCTCAGTTAGGAGCTTAGTTCCGTTCAACTGAAATACGTTCAATTGTAGTCTGTACAACTTCATTTGGAGCTGTTTTTTATTTATTAATATGAGATCCAAAATGTGCATGTGCATACATGTCTTTTCCAAGTGGTCAAGTGGTAATTCTAAGTTGATTTAGATCATTTCAATCGGAGCTTCGGCTACACAATAGCAGTAGCGTGGCTTGCTTTGCGATGTATCGGTTAGTCTGCCATTTAAACTTATGGAAAAGGATCGATATATAGGGTGTTCGCAACGAACACCGTAACAATCGATTCTTTACCACAGCTTCAAATTGGGAAATATCGATAATCGTTCACCCCTCGCCACTGTAGTTTTTCTTCTTTCTGTTCCGAAGTAATTTATGCTTTCAGCATCAAACGTGGCGTGGCATCTATGGCGGCATCTGGAAGATACTGCGGAAATTTTCAGGCATAATTGCGACACGGCTTTCTTTAAGTGTGCAAATGATTTTAATTTGTCCCCCTTTGCAGGCAATATCAGCCCCTCTTGCTGCCTTTGATAAAAAACGGCTGCAGTTTCTTTTAGACGACACAGGCAATTCGCGAAACTTTCTGTTAGGATCTTTCATTCAATTTTTAGCTTTGAATGCGCAATGCATTCCTAAAAGAATAATCAAGATTGTATTTTTGACATCATTAGTCCAATCCGTAACTTACAAATATAGTCTTAAAAGAGAAATCAAGATTGTGTATCTGGCATCGGTCGTTTTGAAATGGTAGCTCTAGTCCCCTATCTTTGTGGAAAACCTACAGATGAATCGAGAAAAAATTACCAGCAATACTTTTTTTGTCCTCATGAAATTCCAAATACATTTCCATTAATCGAAATAGTCAGAACTTCGCGTGTTGTATTAAAACTTTTTCATTATTCATCATTTCATATTCATCCCATGTTCTCGCCTCAGCAAAGTCAATTATGGTGTTGGGTTTGTGAAGAAGGAGCAGAAACTTCTCTTTCTCTTCAATACCGTTACTTTTCCGCGTGCAAATACTCACCCCAGGGATTTAGATAGAAAATCTCAAACCAGCAGTCAATTGTAAGAGTAGTAGGCGAAGTACGTCTTTATATAATAATGCGTTAACAGATGACTGCCTCCTCAATTTTTCGATCAATTTATCGACCTTTTCTACTCTGATTTTCTTGCGGTTTTGATGGCGCATTTTTGTATGCGCGAGTCGGACAAATACATTCCTTACTGCATAGTTTCATTCTAATTTATTTAATCTTGCAAGTTTTTAAATGTTTTCCAAATGAGATTTATAATTCGGGTTGAAAGAAGTTCCTAATTTGTAATGCATTTTGTATGATTGGAATTCAAGTTTTGCGTGGTATTTATACTGAAGCCCCGTTAAGCGCTAGATACACCTGCGAGTAGCAAGTGTGTGTAAAGCGCGTTTAGGCCACTCAACGGTAGCATCGGAGCTCATCGATGAAATTTACATACCTTTCGGTTTACACCTGCTAGCACAGACTAGAGTACCTATATTGAGAGAGTATGGCCACTGGGCCCCATGGAGAGGCTTAGGACCCAAAAATGGCGGTGCTTTGTTTTGGTTTTTGTGGATGGGAGGGGGGTCATTGCCAACTTTTGACGGTTGTCACCAACCGCACTTGCTGCCAACCTTACTACATCTAAGATAATTTTTCTCAAAAATTGCACACGATTAGCCTTAAAATTATGTAAAGATGTCGCATAGTGCATTTGAGTAAATTTCTCGTTACGATAAGCAAAGAAAACTACATTTTGAGTCATTTTGCATTACATTAATTTATGGCGTCCTCCATTTTTGGGTCCTAAGGGCTCCATTTAGCCTAAGATGGCTGAGCCAATCAGAGGTGGTAACCCCAGTGGCCATACTCTCTCAATATAGGTACTCTAGCACAGACGCGCTTCCTCCTTGTTTGTTTACAAAACACATCATGTTACCTTTAAATCGCATTTTCACGGTGTGACGGTACTGTTCTGAAGGGAAAAAACAACGATTAACAGCGAATTAACAGTTAGTAAGTTTTGCAATCGCCGGTTCCTTGCGACTTGTTCACTTCCTTCAATTCAGCAGAGTATGTCCTTGATACTTTTCAGTTTTAATTCTAGAAGAGCTGGTGAAATTGTCGGGGCAAAATTTGCGGCTTTCAGACCCTCCGCCAATTTCCGTCAGCTCTCCGATTTGAGGAACCTATTTTTCTAATCTCCAGCTGACATGTCATATAGGGACGGGTAGTTTGGGAGGAGCTCCAGGAACAGCCCAATTTAGCTGGAGCTCCACCGACTATTACTCAGTTCTGCAGCTGGTTCTGATGATTCTAATGAGTCTAACTGTACATTTTTCATTCTTACAATATTGTAAAACACGCCATCCACTCGACACACCTGTCTGGGAGGTGCACCTCATAACAGTGACCGCTTAATTGCGGGCACATGATCTTTTGTAACTTGTCTCCATTTGGGTGAACAAGTTCTTCAACTTTTGAGTAACTGCAAAGAGAAGGTAAATCAATAATGAAAGAAAAATGGTCGAATGAGGGTACATTTTTCATTCTTACAATATTGTAAAACACGCGTGATAAAAATTAAAATATATGACGTGACACTGGACACCGCTCTCACTTGAATGCAACAGCAACAAAAACATTGATAATACAGGTACGTGATTTCGACCAATAGGAGTCGAGAACGGCGCGAGCTACACGCAAAAAGTAGGATCGGATCCCTTTTTTTGCGTGTAAGCAGGGAGTCCGTTCAGCTTGTTGCGAGTCACTGTATACACATGCCAGTTCAACACGCGCTCGCAACAACCACTTAACACGCAGTTGCAACTCGCAGGTGTACCTGGCCCTTTATAAATTCTGGGCAAGTTTATGGCACGCTGCGGCGCGGCGTGCTGCCAGCGCCAAACGCGCACTAACGCCTACAAACCTAAGGGGATACCTCAAGCATTGCGCAATGCGTGAAGTAGCCCCTAACAAACCTAAGGAGATACTTCAAGCATTGCGCAATGCGTGAAGTAGCCCCTTACAAACCTAAGGAGATACTTCAAGCATTGCGCAATGCGTGAAGTAGCCCTTTAGGTTTGTAGGCGTCAGTGCACGTTTCGCGCTGGCAGCACGCTGCGGCTCTCCCTGCGGGCGGGTGGTGACCGATTTCTTGCTGGGAGAGCTCCCCGGCGGAGAAACTCGTGTATCGTGTAATTTTTTTTTTTTAAATTTCGACTTTTAAAATTAAACGCTGGTCCTGTGAAGTAACTAGTGAACTCTCAACTCTAGATAAAGTGTAATAATGATTTGCGGGTCGTGCGCCATGCGCGCTCGCAACAAGCGCTTGCTACACGCAGGCGTGTCTAGCGCTTTAAGCAGAAAGGAACCAAGCCACGTCAGCTTTTTCCTAATTTAATGTTTTACAATAGGACGTTTGTGCGGATTCCTTTGAAAATGTTAAGGAATTTACTTCGTATCATGCAGAAAATTCCCCATGAAATTCGCACAAAAATCCGCACAACAACCCGCACAACCTATCTACTTAACGTGGTCCACTTACAACTAATTGTGTTTGTAAGGATTCCTCATTGTCCCCCCCCCCCCGTGTTTTCTTTCGTTTATGTTTGAATAAATTGTCATTTATTGGTTAAAAATACAAATTTATAACGGGAGAACTAGGCCCTTTGTTAAAGGCCTAGCAATTATAGACAAAAACAGAGAGAACATTAGAAATAGGTAAAAGAAGAGTGAACATAAAATAAGGCGAAAGCATGAGATATTATACATGAACCTAAAAGCAGAGAAGCCGAGACTGTGAGGGAGGCTGCAGGACAAAGAAATGCAGAAATCTTCATTGCTTGGTCGTTCATTTCTTTCTCGTGACTACATAGGGAAAAATTTTATTCTCTCATAATTTCAGGAAACATATTTTCACTGCCATACAGCTAACACGAAATTCGTTTTGAAGCAGTTGTTGGTCATGATAACGTCCGTTTTTTTGCTCAGTCTGCCACTTTTACTTATCCGCTTATTGATGACGTAGATTTGTTTGTGAACATGCAACCTGTTGACTGCAGACTTGAATAGTCATCGGATCGAACGATCGGATACTCAGCGCTGCGCAATTTGGACTGTACAAACGCGTCTGAATTCGTTGTGTCGAATCTCAAGTAAAAAGTCGCACTTTTGCACCTCATAAATTTATTTTTTACGGAATCATGCGAAAACTTGCCATTATTTATCGACTTAGCCTTTGCCGGGTGCTCCGAAGGTGTCTTTAGTTTTGCGCCGCTATGTAGCCTCATGTCCATGAACCGATAAGACATACATTCCAAAAATCGCGCTTTCCACTCAGGCGATTGCGCGAAACGACAAAGCGGCGACATAGAGTCGATATCATTTCAATAATCGCCCCGCTGCTGGTTTTAAAGCTCACATATTACTTTAGCAAAACAAGGGACAGAAACCGAACCAACATTATTTTTGTAATCTAGTGAATTCTGCAGGATTGCAGACTGTAACCATCATACGGAATTGCATTTCATCCTCCATTTTTCTCATGTTTGGGTGCGCTCGTAGACTAAATTTGAGATTGAATCTCTCTGCTTCCTCAAAAATATACAACATTCCGCTTTGTGCGGATAAGGAGAATAATAATGTGTTTATTCGTGGCTATGGGATTGTGAGACAGAGAAAGCGAAAGTCTGAAATAGGAAATCTTTAAACATTCACGCCAAATGTTCTACAATAGATCTAAGGAGAGTAAGTAGTCCACCTCGTGGATTGTCTACTTGTACATGGGTATTAGCGATTCGATAGATAATTTTCCGCATGTTAGTGTATTGGAATCCTGAAACTTGTATCATTCATTCATTCATTTGCATTTTCTTTAACTCTCGCTGAACTCATTTGTGACTTATAGTTCAGGAATTTACCCGGAGTTTTTTGACCACCGGAAACCCCCAAAAAATCAACTTAAAACGCCCCAAAATTTGGATTTTCAGAACAGTCACTTTAACGCGGGAACGTATCCGGCACTTTCGTGACGTCATAGTACATGACAAACCTGGTCTCTTCATCGTTCACAATATATTTTCCCATAAACAATTGGCAGTCGCTTGATAAAGAGACCAGGTTTGCCCTGTGCTGTGACGTCATGAGTGTGCTGGATCCGTTCCCACGTTAAAGTGACCGTTTTTGAATGGGTCTGTTCCTAAAAGAGCTCATTGTGAGTTTGAAAGGTGCTTTCAAGATTGTTTAACAGCGCCATTGTTCTTTTCGTGAAATTCGCCATTTGAAGCAGTTATCAAGTCACAAATCCCTGCACTTTGCAACAGGCTCATTGAACGGATGAGTTCAACGCTGCAACAGCCGGAATTGAAGAGGGTTATGACGCTGGAACTGTAAATAGTACCGCGAACAAGCTCTTCGTGTGAACTGGAACATTGAACTGGGTTCTTAATGAGAAACATGTTTTACATTACGTGCAAGGAATTCGCGAGGGACTTCGCCGTCACGATGGGGATTACAGACTTGCGGTTTCACGAAGGGTCTCGTGCCGCACTGCCGTGCTAAGGAAAAATGCCGTATGAACCCTCAGGCGTTGACAAATTTCCTTCTTTAAAACGCGAATTTGCTGGTAAATTTATGAATATTTTCCTCCCAATTTTTCAGATAATTTATTTCTCAATTCCATCCAAAGTCCCTGAAAATTTCAAGGAAAAATATTCATAACTTTCCTCAAAAGTGAACATTTTACGGAAGGAAATTTGGCAACTCTCGAATGTTTATACAGTGTTCTTCCCTAGCACGGCAGTACATGAAGTAAGTACGGGCACGTGCAGCGCATGCACTTTGAAATTGCCGCTTGCCCACTCAGCACACAGTCCTCGACCATCACGCTAGAGAGCGTTAGGTGGCGAGGAGTTGAAATCCAAGCAGCGCTTACTTCCGGCTTTTTCCGAAAGAGAGCGCTGCTGGTTCAAAATTTTCACCTGACGTCTTCTCGTCCCTAGGGCCCATTTGACCGCAACTTTGAAATGCATTAGCCGTTCGTTTAATTTGTGTTCACGTTTGTTGGAAGATCGACTTGTATGGCTTATAATTGGAAACGAAGCTCCCTATCGCCGTGCATTCTCTGCGGGCTTATTCTTGAAATTGATAGACAAAGCGATAGATAGAGTAGTCGTAGAGAGTAAATGGGTGGTCCCTTTAGACTGAAGGAGGAAATGATGGAGTAACTATAGGGTCTCTCGTGGGTTACCGTTAGTTAGTCTATTACCTATCTCCTTTGTCTATTACAACCACCTTCTTTCACTGATAGGATTCCTCCATATCCCTTTTGTCTTATGTGTCTATGGCTTTGTCTATCAATTTCAACAATCGACCTGAGGAGTCGTAAGCACTTTTTCCTGTACTTGTTTTATGTAGTATGACGGAAATCCGTCGCATGGGGCAACCCTATCCAAAATCGTCCAAGTGGTATTTTGAACTAATCTCACCTACAAAGGCTGTCCCATTATGGCCCGGACTGGTGCTGTAAGTCGATAATTAATCACCAAATTGAGCTGATTTTGAGCTCATTTGAAAGATGAAGTCAAAAGGAAGCGATTGCGCTAAAGATCACTTTCTCTGGATGAAAATTGATCAAGTTATGGCCCTTTAAAAATAAGTCGAAAAAACCCGGTAGAGTATTTTCCTACAGCCTGTTTTTAAAGTGACATAACTTGGGTCAATTTTCATTCAAATAAAATGATCTTCAGCACAATCGCTTTCTTTTGACTTTATGTTTTGAATGAGCTCATCAGCTCAATCCGGTGATCAGTTTTCGAGTTACAGCACTATTCCGGATCATTGTGGGAAAGCCTTTGTATGTAAATAAATTTTTCCCTGTTTGATTATTATGCCCTTCTCTCTAACTGATCGCAAAAAACGCTTTGACACATTTTTGGAGGCGTGACACGGCATTTTCATGCCGTGAGTAGATGTGATTATCCAACCTCCAAGACAAGACAAGGATCAAAAACTTTCGTGAGTAAATTGAGTGAGAATGAATCACAGAAGAAGCAAATAAAAATAGTGTTATCCTTCCGTATTCCACCCAGAAAACGTTTGATTTGATCAATGCGGCGCCATTTTGGGTTGGATTGTGGAGAGGAGGAGGAAGGGAGAGCAGACGGGAGCAGTGGCGTGGCGTGCTTTGCGATAAATCGATTGTTATGCCATTTAACCCTTTATTGCATAGCGTTGCATGAAAGCAACAAATGTTTTTCAGCTTTATTTCTGTGCTGGAGTATTAAATTGAATCAAAGCAAGAAATAATTTTTGGGGAACATTATATGTCTGATCTCCTTGCTTAGAAAAAACCATAAAAATCGATTCCAACCGACTCTAGTGTCCAAAAAATACTGAACAATGTCGATTTTCTCTCCAAAATCAACGATTAGCTCATGCAATAAAGGGTTAAACCTATGGGAAAGGATCGATAATCAGGGTGTTCGCAGCGAACACCTTCGTAATCGATTATTCACCATAGGTTTAAATGGCATAACAATCGATACATCGCAAAGCACGCCACGCCACTGGACGGGAGCAAGCATTATTTAAAAATGAAATAAATTCAAATAGGAAAGAACAATCTTTTTCTTGTCATATTCAGCGTGAATAGTCCAAAGGCTAGCACAGCCGTCTCCTTGTCTTCCTCCCGGAAACTTCATTGCAGTTTAATTAAGTTATTCATACAAAGGGAAGGCAAATCTAATTATAATGTAAATTCTGCTCTCGAGAGTGCAGAACCAAGCGTCTAATAGCTTTTAAATTCATTCCAGAAACGATTTTCCCGCGGAAGTATCCTCCGCAAGGTGAATGTGATGTCTCGATTAAGACATTGAACTTTTTGTTCCTTCATCTCCTAAAAGTAAATAAAGTGTATGACTCGGGTAATTGACATTTTCTCATTTACTTTGCGCACCAGAAACTCTCTGCAAACCAAGGTAGTAGAATGTCATGAAATATTGCCGGAAACGTCAGAAATTTATAATAATTGTCAATTAGTTCCTGAGGATCAAGGTTTCTTAAAAGTAAGTGCGGGTTGCATTTAGTCATTGAAAAATAAATTCAAGAAATACAATTAATTTCACAGGCCCGTGAAATTTCCAGAAATATTTCTCTGAAATTTCCAATGTTTCATAGCTTTCTTTCGTTTCGTGCCAGTCACCCTGATAAGGGAATAAGCTCGAGTTCCCGAAAATGCCGATAGATCGCGCGACAATTCTCCTGCTTTGGAGCGTTTGTTGTATGGTGCCAAATTTTGTCGGTTCGACAAGCGAATTTTCGCGATCGAGAATCATTCACCGTTGAATCATATTCGACGCTTGAACATTTATTTAAAAAATGATAATCAACTTTTCGTTGGTCTCACCGGAGACCGTTGAAATCCATCAATTTGAAATGTTGAATTTACCTCGGGACTTGAATTCGATTTTTGAATTGATGCAATCTATGCCAGAAATTTCATCTTTCACCAGAATTTTGTTTCGTCATTTCTCTCTGTTCTTGTGTTTTTTCACGTCTTAAATCTTGTTAATCTTCTCCTCAATTACATTTTAAAAAAAATCTGAACTCTGATTGGCTCCTACTTTCACTAATCATCGGCATCGCTCAGCACTCATCAATTGGTTTGATGAATGATATTCGATCGCGAAAATTCGCCTTTCACCCGGCGATGGAACTTCTATCGTTGAGTCCAAACCGCACCCCCGGCCAAGCATAAGGCTAAGCCGAACTTAGGTGCGGTCGAGACTCTTCCTAAGTATATTTAAGTACGGTGGAAGGACCGACAAAATTTTTCGCCGGATAATGAAGAAGGTGAGCGGCAATTTTAGCAGTGTTAGCAAGTTTCTGTCTCCATTTTTGATTCTTTAAACTTTTTCGAATGTCGAATTCATGACCAAACAATCATTTGTCGGTTTTTTTTTTTTTTTTTTTTTTTGGTGCGTTGGGTAGCCAGTGCTTCAGGTTAAAATAAAATGTAAACTCACATTAACTTGAAGTTGAAGAATTAATTAGTCGAAGCTTTTCGGACTTAGCAAAAAACATAGTTTGAGAAAATACATTATGATTTTGATGAATGTCAGTTCGTACAAACGTGCATACATATGATGTCAATGTCTGTCATCATACATTGACATCATATTTATGAACTGATATTAATCAAAATGAATCTTATCTTAAACTATGTTTTTTGCTGAGTCCATGACGATTGCTGAGGCCGGAAAGTTTCGACTTATAACTTCTTCAATTTCAAGTTAATGTGAGTTAACATTTTATTTTAACCCATAGCACTGGCTACCCAACAAACCAAAAATTACACAAAGTGCTACCACTATAATGCTGTATATCAACACTTTCATTTGTCGGCGTTTAAACTTGAGCCGCCATGAACTTGAGACTTAGATGCTGAATTTTTCGTTTTTACTCGGCCGTTAATTCGGAGTGCAAAATTAGCACCGGGAGAGGGGGGGGGGTGTTAGGCGCGGGCCAAATCAAAAATGCAAGAGCTGAGTGCCCCAGTTATCCCGCCGAGACTAGTTGGAACTAGTATTACGACGACGGAGACCGAGGAACGTCGAAGTTATTTTGCCTGAGTTTAAGTCAACCGATGTTATTTTGGTTCTCTTGCTTGGGCAAACTTGTATTTCCTATTACACTTTGGGCTTGTTGTTGTTGTTTTTTAAGCTTGTTTCTTTGCCGATTTTTTGGATGTAGAATACACGGAGAAAAATCTATGGCTTTATAAACCAAGCAGTGGTTCATGTGGAACACCACTAATAGTCGTAAATGAAGTAATGATTCTCGGTCTGTGAACCATACTAAGGCACACATACCATCACTAAGGTATATGTGTCGCAGGCAATCTGCACTCGGCTTGCGAATTGCCTCGGCAATATGCAAACTGCCTAGCCCAGGCACTTCGCAAGCCGCTAGTGCGATGAATAAAAAATGTAAAATATCACGGTAAAGAAAGAAAGGAACTAATCATAAGTTTACCTTCTTGTAAAGAAGTCTCAGCAGAGTTTTGAAATGAAGTAGCAGCTGCACCATGGTTGGTATTGGTTGCGCGGATGATCTCACGACACTCGAATTTAAATATTATTAAAGTTATTCGCGTTTTTACAGCGGTACACATCGCTAAATATCTCGTCAAGTATTTAAAATGTTTTAAAAACATTTTCATGCGGCATTTGCTTCTTAGCATGGCAGATAATAAACAATTTAGTAAACTCTCTGTTGATGGCTGTAGTAACTTGTTCCTTTTTTTTTTTTTTAAATTAGTGCTTCATTTTATCCCTCCCACCATGCTCAGTTCTTGAGTGGCATTTAAACAGTTTATCGTACAACTTTTCGTATGGAACCACGAAAATAAAAGGATTTTCAGGATCGCTAGTGTTACTCGAAGTTCGGGCCACATTTTTAGTGTTCTTTTTTTTCTTGCTTGTTGTTTTCTTATTCGACCCGGAATATTTTTTGGCATAATGAATTGGTTAAGAAGTTTTTCTCCGGGCCTTGGTTACTAATCAGTGGCGTGGCGTGAATTGCGATATATCGATTGTAATGCCATTTAAACCTATGGTAAAGAATCGATTATCAGGGTGTTCGCTGCGATCACCCTGTTTATCGATCCTTTTCCATAGCTTTAAATGGCATAACAATCGATACATATCGAAAAGCACGCCACGCCACTGTTACTAATTCATTTTTGCTTCTTTACTTTATCCAGTGCGGAAGTGAAAGGTGACTGTTTCGCCAAAGATTTATCCATTGTATCACTCAAAACTTTTTTAACTGAAATAAAAAATGGAGAAAATACACTATACACGTAGCCGATCAGTAAAAAAAGGCCGCAAACTAATCTAGAAGTTAGTTCTTCACTAAATTCTTTATGCAGTCTTCAAACTCGATTTTTCAATTATTAGTTCGAATGAAAATGGATCTAAATCGTTTCAAGAAATTGCATGTAAATCGGGTCTAGATATTAGATAGAATGCATTCATATGATTGAATTCAAATCATCATCAAAAAGCTCACACCATTTGTAATCTTTTTATCATCAACGTATGATAAACAGACAAGACAAAACAGTTTTTTAAATGATTCAGCTGCTTGATTTTTTCTCGTTAAGAAAATTTCATGGAGGGGAAAAAGGATTGGACGATTTAAGTGCATTATCAGGGCACCAGTTATTTATTCGGTGGGAGTGTCTCTTTTCAGAAATTATCCGCTATTAAGCAGTATCAACCGAAGAATGCAAGTCCTGTAAATTAAGACCCCACAAGATTAAAAATGATGCTTGAGAGCATCTCAAGATTTTTGCGGTTATTAAGTGGATCGCAAAAGATTATTAATCACCGAGACAAAATGCGCGAATGCACTCTTGGCAGGTTTTCGTCGAAACGTCAGCTACTTAAATTTTGAATGAGTGAAAAATATTTTACTCAAAAGCGCAATTTGGCAACTCTTGTCATGGGGATGTAACAATTGGATGGGAAATAGATCGATTCATCTATTGCCTTCTCCGCGTCAGAAATGGGCAGACCTATCAAATTCAGCTTGAGGTCTTACATCTTCTGAAGTACTCTCCTGAAAATTAGTCTGATCACTTCATTTTCATAAAAAGCCACTCTAAAAGCAAGACGGAAGCCCCGTTCTTGATGAGATTTTTTTCTAGGCTATAGAATTCTTGTCTTTCCGCCCTATCAGCCATCTGATTTCCAGTGTTGCAGCACTAAAGTCAACGTTTTGCAGGACTAAAATCAACGTTTTGCAGCACTCAATCAAAGGTTGTAACCTCCCTCTTCTCCGATTGAATGAAACAATTCAGTAATCTCGCATTGCATTGGATAAGAAATATCGGCAGTTCTTGTCCAGCGGGAATATTTCTTACATCGATAAATGCTCCATAATGCTAAGAGAAGGTGAACACTAATAATGAGTGCAAATAGTGTACTTTCTTCGGATAATACACTAAAATGAAGTCGTGGCATAATGGACCTAATATGGACTCAGTGGACAATTGTATTGAAGAAATCTTCCGTTCCTAGTAAAATCGTCATTATTCGTCCAAAAGACTCTTTTAAATTGTTCGGTTGATTAATATCGACGAAATTAAGCTTTTTACTGTATGAAATGGACTTAGTTACTATTATTTCAAGCAAGACAGCAATACATATGAGTTATTATCTGCATGTATAGTTCTCTCGCGGAATATTGTGGACTAATGCTGTGTAGTCTAAAATAATGTCTATACTTGTTTACTCTTTATTTTCTCATAACTCTCGTATTCTTACAAACAAGACAAAGTTTGCTGTTTTCGCCTAATCAGTCAGTTTTTTTGAAATTAAATCAGTCAAATTTGAGGAAAATCCAATTATAACAAGATAACCTAAAAACATCTTTTTGATGACGCGGCCATCTGCCTGGCGGTTAATCCTTCGAGAAAACGTGCATTTTCAATGAGATAACTATTCGAACACCAATGTCGTGGGGCTGCATATGCGTCGTTTTGAAGGCGTTTTTGCGCCATCGTCAAAATTAAGTGGCATTTACATGCGCTAGCACAGCTGGCGCTGAAGGCCTTAACCACGCATTTCCGTATTATTTGAATTTTGTCAAACGAACAGGTTGATTATTGAAATTTATAGATAAAGAAGGCATATGGAACATAAAGCGATTCTATCGGTTGGAACGGATAGTTGTCATATACTTGGGGGAAAATGATGGACTACCTATAGGATCTCTTGCGGGTTGGCGTTGGTTAATCGTAAGGAGGTAATACTTACCTCCTGTGTCTACTGCAACCACCCGCTTCTACCAATAGGATAGCTTTATTTTCAGTGTGTCGACTTTGTCTATAACTTTGTCTATCAATTTCAATAACCCGCCCGCAGGAAGGTTCTCGGTCTGTCTGAAGGTCTGTTCAGTCAGTCTTCGGTTATTGTACGTATTTCGCAATATTTTTTCCTTCAATTTAAGATGACATGAACCTTTTCTCTCTCATTTTCATCAGTAGAATGATCAGGTTAGGAATAGAATAAAATCCTTAAATTTCATTGCAGAAAAGGCCAAAAGTTCGCAAAATTTGTAATTTCATTCTCATTTGTGAGGTGCGTTTGCCGACCCAAGGGTAGTTTTACAAAGTGATACGAGTTGGATTTTCTGCAATTTCGTTTTCAGTTGAAAGTTATTCAAGTATAATTCTTTGTCCCAGCGCCATTTAATTTTTTCCGTTTGAGTGTGGCCATTTCAATGGAAAGAACTTTACTCCAAAGAAAAGTCATCGGCAAAATTATTTCACCCTATGCGCTTGTATTTTTCTTGAAACTTGGATTTCCCAGATCTGTTACAGTATTTTTCCAAGAAAAATAATTTTTCAACGGAGAACCGTCGAACAAATTAAAGTTAAAAATTCTGAGTCTTCACGAGGGTCAAATTAAATCACTCTAAATTTCAGGGAAATTCATGTGACGGTTCTCGTATGAACAGATAAAATGTAGGTAAGTGAGAAATACTAAGACAGCACAATCGAGTTATCTTCCTTCGTGCGGGAGATGGCAAATTGAGATGCGTGTTTTATAGTTTCATTCTCTACGCCACAATTCGACTAATATTGAAAGGGAAAATAAATACTCGCTCGCGAAACTTCATTATCATTTAAGACATAAGAAAAAAATGAGCTTTTAGTGTGATTCTACTAAAAATCGGCCTCGGCCCCTACCCCCCCCCCCCCCNAATTTGAGCGTATACCCCAAAATCGTTTGACGTGCATACGGAGACCATAGATGTGGTGTTCTCTGCAAAGTTTGAATGAAATCGAACAGACAGATTCTGAGATATCGCTGTAGACAGATTTGGGGGACGCCGAACGGACGTACACACATTTTTTCAAGTATGGTTATTCTGACTCCTGGGACCTTAAATCGTCCAGAAATGATGAAATTTCACCTTTTCTTTTGCCTTAGAGGATGACAATACTTCTTCTACCCTAGGGTAGCGAGAAAGTAAAAAATCGAAAAATAAATAATTGATCCTAACAGGAGAAACAGTTTACCATATACTTCTCTGCTGACTGTCAAAGTATGTAAAACCCATCTATGTGTATCTATAAAAATACACACGGATCATTAGTTTTGTCTGTTCATCAACTTTGAAACGCCAGCTTTCGTTGAAAGAAGGAGTTAAGTTCCTTGACACTGACTCTAAGGATTGAAGGTGTCACAGAAGCGGCTACTAATAGGGCTCAGGAATGAACGCATCTCGGCCGAACAAATAAATCAATACATCGGATAATCATTCTTCAACGCGCCTGTATCCGAGAGCCAAGTGATTAATGCCCTGCTTTTAAATAGGGAAGAAAAAATAACGTCTTGGAGGAAGGATTCTCCCGGTTGCCAATTCGCTACGAAAGAACGTAACTAAATTTCAGAGTCGTCGAATTTCCTCGCTCAAATAGAGATTTTATCCGCAGAATCTTGGGCATCTCTAACTGAAAATTGCACTGATTTTTCATCTGATCCCATGCAAAATTCAGAATTTTTTTTTGATGAAAATCGCTTAGGTACATTCTTGTAGAAAATCGAATCGTTTGAGTCAATTTGGCATCCTTGGAAAGGAATTACGTTCCGTCGTCCCCGATGACGAATGATTCGGGTGTCACACAGTGGATCGAGTCAATTAGAGAGGTCGGACACGAAATTTTTGACGAAAACCGCAAATTTTTATGTTCAATTTGTCACGTTTTAACTTTTAAGGGGTGCCCTTAGAAGAAATTTTCCCGAGGAAACCGACGGAACCACGTTCAGAACGGGTGCCCTTAGAAGAAATTTTCCCGAGGAAACCGACGGAACCACGTTCAGAACCTCGTAGTTTTGTACAAACGGAGTTTTAGAGTTTTTTAAAGTTTCAAATTTTGTCCGACCTCTCACATTGACTCAACCCATCGTGCTTTATCGGAAAGCACCCTGCATTATCACGATATTTCCTCCAGTTAAAAGTGACACACCCATCATGGTAGACAAGTTTTAAGATCACCTACTCCTCATTTCATTTTTTACTATAGCTATAAACTCCATGCTTCGCAAGGCCATATATGTTTGGTAGTGGAGTTAGATAAAAGGGATTAAAAGTATTCATAAATTTCTGCCTAGTATGCATTAAAGCAGCGGGACGAAATTTGGAATTCGAAGGAAACTAACAACATCAAGCGCACAACTGTTCACAGTTCCGTTTAACGTTCTTGGTCTAATCAATATACTGTGTACAATCTAAGTGCGGACGAATATCTTTAGATGACGAGGCTCAAGGTGTTAGTTTCTAAACTTCGGGCTCTGAGACATCAAAACTGTGAGTTAATTCTTCGAAATTACTTCGAAACAAAAATGATTTACTTTCTATTTGCGTGTAGTCATATAATGAACTATTATTTAATTATTAATTTTTGAGAGACAGGGTACACATGAAATGGGTAGCGTTTCCCAAAAAGGGAACCAAATGATATCAGCTGCTGCCAAATACATTTATTCTTCTTAAAAGAGAATATCGGATTCTCTTAAGAATCTCAAAGAATTTGTAGCATACCACAGAGGTAATTTTCTGACACTTACAAAAACCTCCCACGAGGCAGATGTTTCCAGCATATCTGATACTCAAGAGAGGATATATGTCGTGATTTGAGACGCAACATAAGCGTTCAACTGAATATCAATTGCTCCCCATAAAACTGTCCCTCAGAGGTGTGAAATTTCCCTTAATGGTACTTAAAAGGACCGCACTGAAGATCGTCGTTTTCAAACTTCGCGATCCGATTAAAATCGGGACCACTAATGTCCTTAATTTTAGTGACATAAACCATAAACCTATTTCACACGTCGTAGAGTGGAATTTAAAGTAAGGTCATCATTGATCGGAGCTCGTGTTGATTTATGGATATAATGCGAGAGGCTGGATTTAAGCCTCCCTAGCGTAAATATTACCTTGCGGTGAGCTAACCATCACCTTGCGGCAAGGTATCGGCCTATCCATCCTCTCCGAGCCCTATCCGAGCCCTCGCCGAGCCAGTTCAAGGAACTCGACGACCGGGATTAAAACTGTATGACAACGCTGTAGACCCAAATCCAGACGCAGGGCTTGAAAAAGGCGACATTGCATCGGGAAATACCCCGTGTTGGGTACGATTTTCGTCTCCAGCGTTGCCATGCATAATTATTCCCAGTCGTTAAGTTCCACGAACTGACCCGGCGAGGGCTCGGATAGGGCTCGGTGAGGGTGGATAGGCCGATACCTTGCCGCAAGGTGATGGTTAGCTCACCGCAAGGTAATATTTACGCTAGGGCTCTACTTTCGATGAATGAAACTGGCCTTTCATGAAATTTTAATCGGTTTGGGAATCCTTTTCCTACATGCACGTCCGTGAAAGTCTGTGTGATTGCGTTTGACGTATAGCTACGTTGCTACGCGTGACTTATTACCGCTGGAGATTAGTGTTCAATACGTGATTACATCAAAGTCTTCGCATAAGATTCATGCTCAGTGGATAACAAGTTAAACTATCCTCGCCACAAACATTCCCCCTCTTCGCAGATATTTTAAGTAATTCCCTCAACATTACGTGATAATTTCACGTATCATTTTGCAGCAATTGCCTATTGAGAAATGTTGAGTTTAAGAGTTAATTTTTCTTGCCCGAGTATATTTTACACTGGGATGGATCTGCCGTTACAAGCAAGAGGGGGCCGTTCGAATGTATTTTTGAATTTTTCCTTTTACAAACATTTTTATTCGAGGAAAACCAACGAATATTCATCCTTCTTTTTTCAAAATGACGGCTCTACTGCATTAAAAACTCATTCTGAGACAAAAACGTGATGCTAGTTTCGGATCAAGTTCTCTTTTATTTAATTCGACAATTGGACCGCATTAAGCAGGAAGGATTCTAGCCACATCAGCTGTAGCAAAATGAATAGGGCAATTTAATTTTTACATGAAAACGGTGTGCCGATTTTTGTGCGAATTTAGTAAATTTTCTACACGGTGCGAAACAATTACCGCAATATTTTTAATGGAATCCGCCTAATCATCCCGCATTTGAAAAATTAAACTTCCCGGTCAAATTTGACAGTAGCGGATGTGGCATGGTTCCTTTCTGCCAGCAGCGGTCCACTTGATCATTTCCATACTTCCACACAAGTTTTAAGTTAAAAATGAATGCATTTTTTCCCTAGGCGCACACCTCTACTTTTGTATAAACTATAAAGCACAAAAACATAGCCCGAATATACGAATAAAGAGGAGATTTAATTAAAATATGGGTAAACAAGGCTAAAAAATTATTAAAACACTAAAAGGCAGGACGTTTCGAGCTGTTACCAGCTCATTTTCAGCTGCAAAACCACATAAAAATAAGTAAAAAATTGAGTGGCGACCTGACTCAAGGAGTGGTTACGTAATAACGGCTGGGGTCAGGTCGCCACGCAATTTTGTGCTTCTTCTTATGTGTTCTTGTGTTTATGTGTTCGCAAAATTCGCAGCTTCCTGGTGCATTTTTTATATAGTTTTCCCTTTTGGATATATCTTTTTTCCTCTTCCAAGATTTACGTGAGGTACGTAATATATCAGAGGGCTCGCTGTAGGGAAAACTGACTGTATAGAAAGGGCCATTTTACGAAATTTTACACAGTTAATCCTTCTTGTTATAGCGTCATTCATCTCGTGCGCCACTAACAACTCTGATAACATTGTTCTTATTGTATGATCGAAAACAGAATGTTTGTAAGCTCTTAAGACTGCTAGCCCATCAAGACTCCTCTCTAGAATCCCTTTTAAATACTTCGCCAATTCTTCTCGCTCGGACTCTGTGAGCTGGTCAATGTCACACCATTCATTTTCCTCTCCACTCGAATTCAGAATTGTGGTTCGCACCTTCTTTTCTGGTGGACCAGTATTTTGCTCAACAGTAACCGTCTCTACTCTCTTGGTTGGTGATATGGAGGCTATAGGAATTGCTGAGGATGAGGGCTGGACTTAAAATAACTTCTATTTGCTCTTGATTTCCTGTCTACAAAAATGGAAAAGGGAAATGAATAAAGGCTAGAAAAAGAAGTAATAAGAAGTAAAGAATATACAAGTAAGGAGATAACTACTAACTTTCATACCCTTCTTCATCTGGAACAAGTCAGTGCTCATATCAACGATGAAACTTCCAAACCCCGTATCTCGGTTTGCAAAATCGCAAGCATCCTGCCATGCTAAAAAATTTTTTCTCTTTGCGAAGCAAATGGTGATAAAACTTTGATGTTGATATGTTTTTCCTTTAAAAAATGAAATATTTTTAAACTCCGGGTAGTAGATACGTGGTTTGGGATTTGTAACTTCGATATGCAAGATTGACTATCAGGTACGCTACAACTACTAAAGAATTAAGAAACCTAAAGAGTTTGCTTTTAACCAGACCAACAGCAATAACATGAAACAGAAAAAAATTAGAAAAAAAGGAGGTACAGTTAAACAATTCATTATTAAATTTCAAATTACCATGCTTCTAGAATGTGAGAGTAGAGTCACTGTTTGAACTACAGCATTCGATTTTAATGCAAAAACCAAGATGGCAGATCGATGGTCCTCTAAAGCACCTCAGCAATTAAAGATAAATAATTAATTTAAAAAAGTTGAGCACATTGATGATACTTAAGGTGATTTGCCCCGACGTGATCAGACTGACGAGTGATATTTCGCATCAATTAAGTTAAGTTTTACTTGTTTTTTTATGTTTTTGCAGCTGAAAATGAGCTGGTAGCAGCTCGAAACGTCTTGCCTTTTAGTGTTTTAATAATTTTTTAGCCTTGTTTACCCATATTTTAATTAAATCTCCTCTTTTGTTTTGTAGAAACTTTCCTGGCTTTCTGAACCTAGATCAAACCTTTATTTCAGATTTTGTCATTTTGAAATGTAGCCATTAATATATGACTATTTTCGTGATTACCGATATTTTCGCACAGCCTTTGTCTTCAGGTTTGCCATGATCGAACATTGTCTTCGTTCTTATAAAATCAGGGTTCAACAGGTCCTGAATTTAAATACACAGCATTTCAGGGCAAAATCAGTCAAGCAACGTTGAGAGAATTATTCACATTACATGTACACACACATGCCACAGTACATGAAAGGCGAAGCTTCCGATTTCGTCCGAGAACATAATAATCGGACTGCGGTTGCTTCTATTTCAGAGGACAGCTCGGATGGATTATAAAAATGCTAGTGGCGTGGCGCTAATTGGGTTGTATCGATTGTTATGCCATTTTTAAACCTATGGTAAAGAATCGATTATTAAGGTGTTCGCTGCGAACACTCCGTTTATCGATCCTTTTTCAAAGGTTTAAATGGCATAACAATCGATACATCGCAATTCACGCCACGCCACTGAAAAATGCGGTTATAATGCGCTTCGGTACCCCGAGGGTGAAAGCATTAATAGGGATTCGATTTCATGCGACGAGAACAAAAAAATAAGCAGGAAAAAAGGCGACTTTCGAACGGCAAAAAGTAATTGCTCAGTGGTAGCCTCCGTATCTCAAATCATATGAGTTTGATATACCGTGCCTGAACACCCGAAGGTCATGAAAAGCAGCATCGCATTTCCGGATGATTTCTTTTTTCCGGAGGAATGCACGCAAGATCCAAACCGCACCGGTAATTTTCTCCACATAAACGTGGACTCCGGCTCCCGATGACTACTCTGTATTTATTGAAGTAAATTTTAAATTTCAGCCTCGCTCCCAGATTTCGAGAGAATGAGGAATTGAAAAGACCAATCGCACATCGTGTGAAAGAAAATCTTCCTCTGTTTCGTCTCGCCGCGGGCTTCAATGGATGCTAATAATTGAATAAGTCAAAGCCAGTGGAGCTTAATTGAACTGCAACATGGCGAAGTTACATTGTGGTCTTTAATTCACAACGCATGTTTCTAGCATGTGTGCTTACGCTTCACAAGACTTGGGTCGGAGCCTTCTACAGACTGTAAAAAATTAGAGTCCATTTTAGTACGGACTCTGACTCCATACCGTATTAACAGTAAGTTCACACACCTGCTTTTCTATACACGACATGTTTCCGGCACATCTCTGCTCTAGTTGTGAAAGCCTCGCTTACGACGCGAATCCAAATTCTCTTCAGCCTGCCCGCCCGCAACATACATAGCGCCTTCAACATCGAAGGAGTACTTCAAGCACTACACTGTCACACCACGTTCCGTTGTGCGAATCGCCTACACTGCGCCTGCCGGAGTTTTCACCTAGTTTTGAGGCGTACAAGTCGATTTGATTCACAGGTCGAGCCTGTTCTGCACGTCTGAACAGTACCCCGAATTATGTCGGGGTACGAAGGATCGTTATGGCGCTAGAGTCTCATCGGTGTGCTTTGTAGATACTCGTGTGGATTTTATCAGTTTCATAAAATTGGACAATTCCACCAACACCGAACAAAATGACGCTAACTTATCATTTTGGCTGCACTGGAAAAAAACACATTGGATCTAGAGTCCAGACTCTTAAAAACATCGACAAGAAAAAATACCCTTGATTCAATCGGATTTTTGCTTGAATCAAAACGAAATCCGCTTGAATTAAGAGGCTTGGTTCTTGATTTAAGCTAGATTCTGATCGAATCAAGAGTACTTTTTCTTGTCGATGTTTTTAAGAGTCTGGACTCAAAATCCAACGTGTTTTTTTTCCAGTGTGTCGTATGTACGAGCAGTTCATACCTCAGATTTTCCAAGCAGTATTGACTCTCACCACATGGTCATTTTTTCAATGTAGCATTAGTATTGTAGGTAATGCATTTAAACTCCTCTGAACTTGGATTATTTCCTGCTCGGCTGTCTTCCTCAGTATGCACCGTTCGTCGACGCGTGTCAATTTACGCTTCTGTATTGACGCCAGGTGTCCTTAAAGAGCCCTTTCACCGACACGCTTCGTCTCTGCTTCAATTTCGTAGGCTAATTTTGCGAGTATTGTGACGGGAGATAGTTTCGACTAAACTGCATGCAAACAAACGTCGTGCGGAAGGGAGAGGCTTTGCTCAGGGCGGCTTCTGCCTAACACATTGAATATTAATAAAGCTGTCTCAGGTGAAAAAGCGTCATTTGGGAGGCTCCCCTGCATCGTTGCTGAACATGGCGAAAAGAGGTTGCATGGCGTGAGTTCGGGCTTTTGTTCACCATTTGACAGCAGAGTTTTTCGCTTGAGTTTCGAGGCGATGTTCCGCAATGTCTGTTTGTAATCAAGTTGCTCCCAACTTTGCGAGAAGAATTCAAGATTGGCGCTCTATGCGCTTCAGTGGCGAGGCGTGAAAGGTCGATCATCGATATTTCTCCATTTGAAGCTGTGGTAAAGAAAAGAGTATTAAGGTCTTCGTTGCGAGCACCCTGCTAATCGATCCTTTTCCATAAGTTTAAGTAACGGATCAATCGATTTAACGCAAATCACACCACGCCACTAATGTGTTTGTTGGCAGAGATCTTGGCTCTCGAATGATTTTATCAACACGTCAAATGGTTTCTTTTTCCCTCGCTTTTTTTTCTTTAGCGTATATCGATTCTCTGTCTGCTGAGATACTGGACAAGAGGAACCAAAGCTTTCTTTCACTTGTTTTCTTTTTAAAATTTTCAATTCTGTTCATGGTAAAATGAGGGGCTTGGAGGATAAAGCGCATAAGTGCAGTTTTCGAACACCAATTTCAGGTAACTTAGTAATTTCAACTAAAACCAGTCTAAATATTTATTCTGTGAAATATTCACAATTGAAAGGCGATTCTTTACCTATCAAAAAGTGGGTTGGAACTTACAGGTATTAAATATCGGAAGTAAAAATGACGTCTTATGTGTAAATTGTGTTCAATTTGTTCAATATTTTAAGTGGACATGTTGACATTTTGAATGGAAGCTGATTAGTGATTCCTGAAATTCCCGTTTCTTCTTCCCAGATAGAGACCCTTTCGGTCAGGTGTTTTAGCAACCGATCATCCGTTATTTTCGTATTTATCCGTACTACAAGCGTGTGGTAGGTTTAGGTATTGTGAGCAATATCATTCTCAATGACAAAAATTTTTGTTGTTGTTGTTGCTAATTTGGCATCAAATAAATAATTACAAGTGCCTCGGGCGGTCGTGTAATTGCAGGAATTCCGCCTTTTAGCATTCCTCGGCTAACTCTAAATGGACCACATTAAAGCAAACAGGAATCAAGCCTCATCAGCTATCGCCAAATTTAATCGGACAATTTAATTTTTACATGAAAACGGTTGTGCGGATTTTTGTGCAAACAGTGACTTTTCTGCATAGTGTAAAGCAAGTTCCTCAAATTGTTTTTAAATAAGGAATCAGTACAAACGTTTTCTGGTAAAACATTGAATAGCCCAGTTTAAATGGTTAAAATATCAACTGAACACGGTCCAACTATCATCGAGAAATGAAAAAAACATTTATTGAACAGAGTTTTTTTTATCTTAGAAGAAAAACAAGCGGGAAAGCTCTAATATGATCTTACTAGAGAAACCCTCAGCTGTTTTCTATGTAGGCATGTTCTTAAGTTCCCCGAAAAAGATGAGCAACTTTGAGTGGAAAAACTCGCCTCACCAAAATTTCAACTATCCATTTTGAGAAAAGTACACTATCGTTAAAAAAATAATTTGTAGAAAAACTATTATCGTTCCTTGTTCTTTAACAAAGAAAAGCATTTAATAGATCGCATTTAGCAAAAAGGAACCAGCGCGATTACAGTGTTTTCAAAATTGCGAAACTTTTCGTTTTCTTTTAAAAATCCTAAACATATGTACAGTATTACAATCCACACCATTAATTTCCTTTAAAATTGACAATTTTTGGGAGGGAAGCAAAAAGAATTGCTGTTTGGGGAGATTTTGTAGGTGATTACGAAGAAGCAAAATTTTTAAAACACTGTAACGGCGCTGGTCCCTTTTCGCTAAATGCGATCCCAACATCGCTATAATAGAAAAATCTTTTCTAAATATCCGAGGCCCGGCCCCTATCCGCCATCTCGTTGTTGAGCAGGTGCGCCCTTTGAGAATTTTTTTCGGACAGGTCTAAATCAAAAAGCGCTACCTATCGACTGGGCCCTTAACAACTGTTTGGATTCTAGGTTTACGGATCTCGGTGGATACTTCTACATGATGATCAAATTTCGAGTCTCCAAGCGCATAATTTATGTTCCTTGTAGTATCTACTTTGAAGAGGAGTTGATCCGTTCCGCACCAATCACGAACAAGTTCATGCTCCCTCTCCGAAGCCTTTAATCTTAACAAATTACACGTAACGCACGTGTTTATCAAACAAGCAACTTACCCCTTTTTACCCGATTTCGCGGGGGCGGGAATAAGGGTACAATCATCGTCTGATGTTTATTTATTCCGCTTTGAGACGGGTCAAGGTTCCGGTCAGTTACTCCAGTTCCGAATCGATTCTCGAACTATGGGTAGTAAACCTACTCGATACATTCCCACGTTTTGCCGCGCTAGAATGCGTCGGGGGACCGTTTCCGATTCCACGTCTAGCTTTTCGATGTTTCCCGACGATTTCTCACGGAGTTGGTCAGTGGCGTGGCGTGAATTTCGATATATCAATTGTTGGGCCATTCAAACCTATGGAAAAGGATCGATAAACAGGGTGTTCGCAGCGAACACCTTAATAATCGATTCTTTACCATACGTTTAAATGGCCTAACAATCGATATATCGCAATTCACGCTACGCCACTGACGGAGTTGGATGACTCGAACCATGCACAGAGCGTGTACGCAACCTCGGCAACTTAATTTCATGTTTGTACTGAGCCTCTACTCCGTCAACTTGTCCTCGACCGTCTTGAAATTTTCGCTGACAGTTCAGCCCTCAAGTCCTTGACATTCTGGGACGCAAATTTCAGGAGTTAATCCTCTATTGCTAACAGCATAGCTACAGATTGCTTCGACACACGTGAAGTATTGTAAGAGACCAGCGGGCCGATTATTGAAATTGATAGACAAAGCTATAGACAAAGAAGACACAGGGAGTATAGAGCGCACCCCGTACCATAACTAAGGTATATGTGCTATTATTATATGTAGAGGTACTACTATTAGTGGTGTTCCATATTTACCTCTAATAGGTTTATAAGCCATAGTTTTTTCTCAGTGTAGACTAAGGAAGAAAATGATGGACTAACTGTCGGGTCTTTGGTGGGTTGCCGTTAGTTAGTCCATTACCTACCTCCTATGTCCATTGCCACCACCCGCTTCCACCAATAGGATCCCTCCAAATCACTTTTGTCGTCTTTGTCTATAGCTTTGTCTATCAGTTTCAATAATCAGCCCGCAGTAGTGAGCGCGAGAAGCCATTGTCAGTGCTGCCGTGCGAAGGAAGAACGTCGCGTCGTATGAGCCATCAGAGGATTTTCCGCGGGAACGTATACGGCACATTCGTGACGTCACAGTACATGACAAACCTGGTCTCTTCATCAAGCGGCTGCCAATTGCTTACGGTGAAATAAATTAACGATACGTAAACGATGAGGAGACCAGATTTGGCATGTAGTGTGACGGCACGAAAGTACCGGATCCGCTCCGGCGTGAAAGTGACCGTTTTGACAATCCTAATTTTGGGGCGTTTTTAAGCTGATTTTCGGGGAGTTTCCGGTCAAAAAACTACGGGAAAATTTCTGTGACATGAGGATCCGTAGTTCTATCGGTACAAGGCATAAAAAATTGTGCGACAGTTCCGTTGTCTAATTATAATAATTTACTCCCATCAATTTTTCAAACCAAACTTTACCGATACTTGTTCTTTTAAAAAAATTGCATAGATCTACCGGACGTATTTCTGTCAAACGGAACTATGTGCATTAAGACATGAGCCCTGAGACCCCTAAGGATACATGCATAACAAGACTCACGTCATAACGCACATAGTTCCATTTGACAGAAATAAGTCCTACTGATGTTTGAGTTGGTCGATCAACAAGCTTCTTGTTTCTCATCAAAATGGATGCCCTAAATGCACATTTTTTACGATGGGCTCGATCTGTCATCTCAACCCATATCACAAAAAAAAAAAAACCATTTCCCGGGTTTTGACCCTTCCACTCTTTTCCTCGTAACAAAAGCCAGGATTATCTCTGGCTAAATCCTCCTTTTTAATTTCCACAGGGTTCAGATCAAAGGCTGAAAAATCTTTTTCATTGAAAAATGTTGCAATTCTTCAGATATAAATGGTTGCTTAAAACTGGGCTTTACCGCCTCTCTCTCTTCCGTAACTCAAAGTTACACGGCCGGGGCTCCCTCTATCTGACGAGCTTTGTACACCCTGCAGTTCCTGCAAAGGAGTCGTATCACTCAACAGGCTTAAATTGATGGGCTTGCTTAGATAGGCAACTACTTCAACGTCTGTTCGGGCATGTTGCGTAATCGCCGACTTGAAGGCTGTCTCAATGGCAGTGAGCAATGCCTATTTAGACGTTTTATGCGCTCTCTATTTACCAGTTAAAAATATTCAGAGGAGTTTCCTGTTGGTGCACATAGAATCAGTTATGTATCACCGTTTACGAGAAAAAATCCAGGGTCAGCTTATAAATACGGTGATTTTAGGTGTTTTTTTTTTTTTTTTTTTTTTAGCGAAATGCGTCGTTTCGCCCACCGATTTGGCAACAACGCGCGGGTAATATATTGGATTGGATGAAGGAGTTTCACGCGTTATGAAATGCGGCAAGGTCGGCTCGCTCATCGATCACAAAGTGCGGTGCACCGATAGTCGCAGAGTTGCCAAATTTCGCCGGAATGGGAATGCAACGAGTGGGAAAGTAGAGTTAGACCACTAAATTTGACGACATGCACTTAATATTTTTTATATTGAAAAGTAATGTTTTGATCTGGGCTATAGGAACCAACAAACATTGCATACCACAGCCTTGGATCCTGTTTTCCTCGGTTTTTTCCCGTTAGCAGGGAACATGTCAAAACTTTGTATAACGTTATTAGGTTGAGAATTGAAAGATGAGAAGGTCAGTTTGTTCCTCATAGTAGTACCCAGTCGGCGAAGAGCTGTGGCGATTCTTGAAAATCGGCAACACTGTTTTTCCTCCATTTGAATGTATGTTGAACAATCGATTCTTGGTGAGGAATGAAAATTTATATTTTTAATGGATTCAAAAAGAAGAGAACAATTTTATCAACTTGCAAAATCGCCACTAGCGGAGAGGACCAGGAAGATATAACCGAAAATTCAACCAAAAGTAATTTCCCAGGTCTATTCTCTTTTATAAACATCAAACGCCATCTTCGTAAATTATTCTCTGTTGACTGAAGAAACACAATAATTTACAAATTATAAATTATTGTATTTTAAGTGCATTATACTGCATTTATTTCATTTGTAAATTATTGTGTTTTTTCAGCCTCATCCCCGCTTCTTCTTGTCCTATTTTATATCTATGTTTCGGCTGCCATAATGTACATTATCTATACATTTAGGAGCATGGGGTGCGAATATGTGAGACTAAAAGTTTCTGTTCGCAAATTAAAGTGATTTTTTTATAATACACTTTTTCTAGCATTTTACGTGACGTTTGTGACCACAGTATACACCCGAACGTCTATTTCTGATGCGCATCATATTCACTCCATTCGAGTACATAAAATACACGAAAAATACAGCATGGGTCGGACAAGGCTAAATGAAAGTATTAATTCAACGAGGATGTTTCGGGCCAGTTACATGCCCATTCTCAATTGAATGAAAGCAGGGAGTTGTAAATTATACCAAGAACTAAACGATTCAACTTTACTTTTCGTTTCAGTTGTGAATGGGTACGTAATTTGCCTGACACGTTCTGGTCATGTTCATTTTCCCAGTCACTCTCATCATACGTATTTTATAGTGTATTTTTCTCGTATTTTATTGTTGAATCAAGGTATTTCGATCGTGCCTCTCTCATCATTAAAAGAGATATTGTCATTCAGGTATTCCGAGAGAAAAAGGCTCGGTAATAGCTAGATACAAAACTTGTATATTTCATGTATTGTTCATATTGTATCATGTTAGTTCACATATTGAACACCGAACTGGAATTGTTCGGAGTTCAGTGTGAATAGAAGTTCAGGAACTGTCACCGAACTCTTTTTCTCAGTGAAGGCGTATTCTAGTCCAAGGTGAAGTCATTCAATCCTTCGAGGAAAGGGAAATTCAATTTTTAAATCCTCATAGCTCTCCTCTGTCCTGGCCACCACGTTTTTCAACCGCGGACCGGCGTCTTGTGATTTCCAATAGTTTGCGGTATCGCCGGATGCTAGATTAAAAAAGAGGACGAATCGTAGAAAGACACAAAGGCAAAAGCTGTGTTTTAGTTGCATTTCCGAAGCCTCGACCGCATGTCGCATTTTGGAATGATGTTAACAAGCGTGCGCCGAAGAAAATTCCAACCTCCAAACGAAATGCCCGAAATCTTTGCTTTGTTTCGACGACCGTGTTTGTAAAATTAAACCGAGAAACAGGGACGTCGGCTAGAATTCTCATGGGCGAAATATAAAGTGCACGTTTGCAAAAATTTAGCGGTTTATACGGTGCTTCAAAAAAAAACAACAAAAAAAAAGTGGCAGAGCACCGAACTCAAAGCACATATACCCTGTTTACGGGACAAAAACTCGAAATACACGTCGACAAAGCATGCAGATTTTATTATGAAGTAAAAAGTTGAGGAAATCGTGTAAGCGAAGCGGAGTTAACTCCAGATTTGTAACTGGTGAGCACTCTTGTGGGAGCTGCATCAATTTTTAATAAGGGGACCTTTTAGCTGGAAGTCAATTGTGCATTCAGCGGACGTTAAAAACACAGTAACCATACAGAGAGGTACAGCTTACTTTTATAGGGAACAATGGACAATGTATAGTTAATTATTTCGCCGCTTTCGAAATGGTGCTGCATATGCTCACACTACACGTTCTGTACAGGTACGCAAGAGCCGTGCCGTGCTGCTCGCATGAAACAGCTGTATTTGTGATGAACTAAACCGTAAAATTAGTTTCCCTGAGAACTTCCCCGCGATTTCCTTACTTGCGAGCAAAATTAATTTGCGCTTTACTTCCATTATACGCCCCATATGCAACAGCCTAATACAATTATCCTTCCTTTTTCCGGCACTCTAATACCACTTTTCCTCCGCAAAATCATTCGATTAAGAATTTCCTCGAACGAAAATGTATTCTGCCAATTCCGGAGGGACAGAGAAAGGAAGCAAATAAATTGTGGAGGCCTAGATCTAATGGTTGAACTAAACCGTGACTGCATGGAATAACGAAACATTTTGATGAGCATTTATTTTGAATCGAAGTTATCTTGCTATACTCTGAAATATTTCGGCACTTTAATTCAATAAAAAGTCCAATCTTTTTCATTAAATAAAAAGTTCAATCACTGTAATTAAATAAAAATTCCAATTACTTCAATTCCATAAAACGTCCATAACTTGTTTGTTTGTTTTTTTCGTTTTGTTTTGTTTTGTTTTATTTTATTGAAAGGAGTGGAATGTGTATTTGAATGGACCAATGTCATTCGTAATTACGAATCAATTTCAACTGATCAGCTTGACAACCCTTATTAACAAATACTCGTTTCCGTGCGTTCAGTTGCCTTAGGTCATATCTCTGGAAAAGATGTTTATGGTGTGTTGAACATACGTTTCGATTCTAACCAGATGAAATGGCTCATCAAGTGACGAGTCCCAAAACGTGTTGGGGTCGCTGTTCACCTTTTAGTTCCACTCATCGCCACCGCTTCAATATATTTAAGATCATAGCCATACATCGCGAGGACCAAATCCTTTGAAAAATCAAAATGCCTGTCTATAGATCCAGATCGATCATTTTCAAAATTTCTGAAAATAATTGAAATCTCAAAGCCTTCATGTATATTGAAAAATAGTTACCGATTTCGATGCACTGATATCAATGGTTAGCTGAAAGCAGTAGTTCTGACACCGCAATAGGATCTTGAATTACGTTTTTTAGAGTATGTTTTTTTTATTAATAGCTCTAAATTCTGTTTTTCCGATATTCCCAAAATAATTTCTTCAAATTGAAATCTATCGATCGGGCAATAAGAACGCATTGCACCCAACTTGAGGATCCATCTTGACAGTATAAAATGTTTCGGCTAAGTTCTCCCATCATATTTGATCCTAGCTCGAAAGCCCGCAAAGCGGCGACCCTGTTGAATGGCTATCTGTATTTCTTGCCCGTCCACCCTCCTTGGTTTTTTTATACGGATGAAGAAAGGAGTATCTAATGCGGATGATTGATATTCTAGAATCACTTATTCCCTCGCTCCGAAAAGAACATCCGATACCAATCCGACGGAAGCGCGGAGGAAGAAATTGGACGCGATGATGAACACCCGATCCCTGGCACCTGTTTTTTTTCTCCTTCTTTAAGTGTCTCCTTTGTTACACCGAGGGAACCGAGGCGAAGGAAGATCGGTAGATGACTCCGCTGGCTCCGCGCATCCGGCCGAGGAGGTGGAAATTCCGGATTTTCATCGCACTCCTTTATCCGAGCGCGACCCACCCCTTTCCGTTAACAAGATTAGATGAGCTTTAAGAAGCTGGAGTGTGTTATTTTTACCCCTAAATTGAGCTCTTTCACCCCGCCGCCCGCCCTCCGAGCCGCGTTTCACATACTTGCTCACGTACACTTTGTCAATTACCGCGGAAAATGATGTAGGGGTGCGGGGCCTCCGGTTGCAGCCCCCCCCCCCCCCCCCCCCCCCCNGCGTCGTGTTCGACGTCGCGGTTGTGTGCGGCTCCGAGAATGACCGACGCGGGCTCCGCGCGGCGTCGGTCGCGGCGCGCAAGAAGAGGACGGGCGGACGCCGTGCTGCGCCGCGGCGCCCGGCCAGCCGTCCTGACGAGCAGGTGAACCTGCGGACGCCTTAGTATCGCGTAAATACCGGCACTTGCACCACGCGCCCACCCTCCTGGCTCGCAACCGACTCCAAACCCTCTTCCCAAACTCTGTTGATGCGTCACTTTGATTCCTCGCTTTTTTTACACGCGCTCTTTTTCAGTCGTTCCTCCCTCGCTCTTGATCCTACTTCCCGCCCGGCTGCGCCGAGCCCACCCCCGCCCCCGCCCCCTCGGCCACCCCCTCGCGTACCGGCCGTATTTATTCCCGACCGAGTAAACATAACCCCACTTTTCGTCAAAGGTCGCGCGGTGTCCCTTTCCCGCCAAAACAGCTCCGTTCAACGTGCCTGAACAGGTCTCCTTTCGGGAAAACTTCATCCTGCCACCGATATTTCTACTCCAGAATTTTTCTACGTGATTTTCCTCTTTTTTAACTCTACTTGTTTCACTACTTGCGTTCAATTTTATACAAAAGACATTCTCGGTTAGGAACTGCATCCTTTTTGACGGCAAAATAAAAGTTCGTTTTGTGTATTTCTTTGATTCGTTGTTGGTCTCGCAAGACTCAGTGTTCTTACATATTGAACAGTTCTTTCGTGCGATTCGTTTCAGTTTGATTACACAAAGTTTCTAGATTTACAATACTTCCGCGTTGATGCGCAGTCGTTTTTCCTACTTAGTGAAGGACCAAGCTGTCCAACTGTCATAATTAAAGACAATTTAGTTCTCTGTACCAGTAAGCAAACGCTTTGCCTGCGGATAATCGGACCTGACACTTGAAAAGTCAACGAACTTTGTCCGAGTGAATTACAACTAGCACATTTTACAAGAGTGCGGGTGAGTTTCATAAGTTCATTTAATTATGTTCCAACAGGTGCTGCTTACCAGAGAGTGACTGATCGTATCGACATTTTACACTCGGATTTCAAAATGTGTACACAATTTTGTCCAAACTATTCATTGTATAAATGAAAAAATATAACTATGTTCATGAAGGCGATTGCTTTCCTCCAAAATTTTATCAAAGAAGCTCTCGAAATATTTAAGGCAACTTATACGTTCCTGCACATGTGCCCTTAAAATCCCTCCCCGGAATCTTTACCCCCCCCCCCTTCAAAAGCATACATAATTGGTATTTTCAAATCTATAAGAGGAGAGCCGCTCCAAAATTTAAATACCTCACCATCAGGAATGAAAGTTGGAAATTATGAGAAATTCGTCGAAAGCGAGTTATCTAAAAGCTGGAAGCAAGTCGTGGGACAGGTTCATTTTTTAAAATTTGACTCTCTTGATTGCATTTAACAAGAGGAGAGTCCGGACAAAATTGAATTCCTCCCATGAGGACGTCTTTCTGCCAAACGGAACTATGTGCATTATGACGTGAGCCCTGTTATGCACGTATTCTTATGGGTCTCAAGGCTCATATCTCAATGCACATAGTTCCGTTGGACAGAAATACGTTCATAAATGAGATCCAGCATTCGAGTATCTCAAAAATTTATTGATTTGAGACCATACACTGAGATATTTGTGCAGACATATTGAGTGTACCGCTGAACCATCTTCGCAAACTTTTGACAGTTCCATGATTGGGGAAATTCTATCTAAAGTTTGACACGCATCCCGAGTCAGATAATAATATACCCCACATGTCAACACAGAGGTGTAGATAAGCAAACTCCTCTGAATGTTATCCGTTTCCCAAAGAAAAGAAATCGGTTGTCTGCGCTCCAACATACTGATCAAGCGGAGGGCAATACCTCCGGGAAGTTATGTTTAAGGAAGGGATGAAATCTTGGAGTATTCGAAAATTAAATGTTCCAGAAGACATGCTTACCCTTTTAGCAATGTTGAAGGGTTGCGAGTTTCAACACTGAAAAATCACAAGCTATCAATAAATAATCAAACATGAATAGGTTAATTTTACATTTTACCTACCATCATCTCGATTATAAGGTGAAACTCTTAAATTGCTGTGGGACTTGTAAATCATGGAACTCTCCAGTGCCTTTTTTCCCCCGCTCTCCTATAAAGGTGCACTACTTGACATAAACTGTCTTTATTTTTAAAGTACAGCCGGCTAAATTTATTTTTCAGTTGTGTGGGGGAGGAGGGTGGGGCAAAAATTATGAGGGCACTAAAAGTTTTCTTGTATTTCAGAACAAAGTTGTCGCATTGCTGATTCCATTATCATTGTAGAAGTATTAAATATTCCCATCGTTGACGGAACTACTTAAAAGTCACGCACGATAACTTGGATTCGCCTTAAGTAAACTGGTTTGATCACAAAATGAGCTCAGCTTCTTGACAGTTTCCTCGAATATTCAATTCTTAGCTGCATAATCGCGTATGCTTTCTTTTTTATTCTTGGATGACCGAAATGAACATCACCGACCCATTTTGTTCGCAATATCTCGGATACGATAAAAATGTGATGGAATGTTTAATAAATAATAATGTACGAATTCCGAAACATCGGGGTACGTTGCTCACTGCACCCCCTGAAAATGATAAACATGATCGAGAAAAGTGGTCTCTCGGGTTGGAACCGACATTCCCAAGATATAAAATAAACAATGCATCATTTAAACCTCGTTGTGGGATTTGGAACTACTTTATTTGGCTCAGTTTAGAAACCACGTATGTACTATTAGTTCCCGTATGCACATGAGTGGTCGCTCGTATGTGCTAGTAACTGTTGTTCCTAATTGCAAAATTTAGTTCATTCGGCTTACTCTGAAAAAAATTGCTACAATCCCAACCGTACTCCTGGCTGATTTGGACGCAAGATATAGGAGTAGTTGCTCTGGCCAGAGGTATGGTTGATCCAACCACACTTTCGGTAGACTCAATCGTACCTTTGATTGGTGCAACTACTCTTGTAGCTCGCACCAAAGTCAACCAGGAGTTTAGTTCGGATTGTGATCCTTTTTTCCCGTTTATGGTTGTTTGATTCATCCAACCTCGCAGCTTAAGAGTGCTGTGATGAGTTCTGTTGAATAGGAATTTTTCTTTTATTTTTTTTTTTGAATTTATTCTTGAATTACGCCTACGTAGAGTATTAAGTAATTTACATTTTAGAAGTACACTTAAACTAGACTATATATACATTTTAACTTGCGGATTATTAAATCCTATGGGTGAGTCGAACTCTGAGGCAGAGTCAGAATGTACAGTTTAATTGTTCCAGGTGTCCCAGGCCAGGCCGCGGTAAATATTTATCGGCTGAGATGGAAACAGGAACTTAAGTTGGTCCTGGGGAATAGGTATTGGCCGGGACAAAATTAAACCGATAAATTGCTAGTTTCTATATCATTGGATTCGGAGCTTCGTCGAGCTGAGGAAATGCTATCATCGAATGAAAAAGAGGGCGAAAGGAGAGAAAGGAAAGCGAAGAGAGAGAGAGCGCGATGCAAAGACGGCGATACTTGGTTATGCATGAGCATGCATTTAAATCGGTGCAACGAGAGTCCGGCGCGGTCGATACACACGTGATACAAATCGTTACTCACGACTCGCGCGATATGAATCTGATTCCTTACCGTCTCGTCGCCGACGTGGTGGACACTGGACAGCCATCAATTTCCCTCGCAGGCCGACCTTCGTCCACGTACACCCTCTACAGTATCGATTCGGAGCACTTTTAATAATTAAGACGCATACTTGCACAGTTCCAGCGGGGGTCTCCGCCGGCTCACGGTGGATCGAGCCAATCGGAGAGGTCGAACATGACATTTTTTACTATCACCGAGAAAAAAAGTTCGGTAAATCCGAACTAGTTTGGATCATATGGAACCACGATTTTGTTCGGTACACACAACCGAATTATTCGGTCTGTTCAACCGAACTGTTCGGTTTGTGCAACCGAACAATTACAGAACGAGGAACAACTTAATCAGCCAAAATACACAACAACAACAACCGACACATTACCGACACAAACTGTATACATACATACATATACTGTATGTATGTTGTAACGGTACAAACCGAACAATTACAGTTCGGTTCAGTGGACCGAAAAGTTCGGCTGAGCAGACCAAATAATTCGGTCGTGTGCACCGAACAAAATCTTGGTTCCATATGAACCAAACTAGTTCGGATTCACCGAACTTTTTTTCTCAGTGTAAAACTGCAAATTTTGATGTTCAATTCGGCACATTTTAAATTTTAATGGTTGCTTCTGGAAGGAAATGTCACAAGGAAACTAATGAAACCATTTTTAAAAGCTCAAAGTTTTGTATGAACGGAGTTATTAGCTTTAAAAGTTTCCAAAGTGTGTCCGACCTCTCCCCTTGATTCGATCCACTGTGCGGCTCAGCTTCGGGAGGACACCACCTACCCGAGCTGAAGAACGCCTTCACTAAACTGGGCTGGCAAGGTCAAGAGCGCACACAGAGAGTATTTTAAGAGTGGGGTCAAATACCGCTGGAAATGGAGCATAAGACAAGGTGCGCAATTCCAATACATGTTTCTGAATCAAAATTTCCCCCAGGGCACAATTTGCGCAACAAAAATTACTGGAAATAACTCAGTAAATTGGAATTTTTTAGCCAACGTGCGTTAAAAATCAGCATACATCTGAAAATATTAACACGGGGGGAAAAAGCTCATATGACCACAATTTTCCCTCAAAGAGATACGCTGTTTGGTGCAGCACTGAAACTGTGTCTTTCACTGTGTGAAACTAACTCCTAAACAAAATATTGAAGGTTCCTTTACGCGTGATTTCTAACTCCCGCTCGGGAAAACACATTGGTCAACGTGAGTCAAATCGCACACTAAACGTAACGTGGCAGTTTCTGCGAAACGAAAATATGGCAACCTTAATCTTGACACTTTGGCTCAGCTATAGCAAATTTTCAAAATTTTGAACAATGAAGGATTATTTTTTTCACTTAAAAGGCATTTTTGCTTAGCTTCATCACTCCGTTCATTTGTCAAAAACTACAAGAAATTCTTTTTATGGATGACCCGCGGTACTAATCATTTTTAAATGGATGGCAACTCGCTTAGTGAGGAATAGAGTCCCTTTATACTGAGAGTCAAGACAATTTGAATCCATTTCTGATTGGTTCCCGCATTTTAGGCCTCCACAGTATCACAAACGGGAATCAAGATTACATTTTCACCGATTGCAAAGATTATAATCTGGAATAGACCAGGGAATTACGGGTTCGGCAAGGAACAAACGGAATGAGAGGAGGAACGGAGAAAGGCATTTGGGAATGGGCCGATCAAAGATTACGAAAAACGTTCGATTTCTGTAATCTTTATTCCCGTTTGTGACATCCATGAGCCGAATTGTCTTGACTCTCAGTATAAAGGGACTCTAGTGAGGACCAATACAATCTTATGTCTTATGTCGCCGTGTACTGCACGAAAGTTCTTAACTAAATCTCAAGGTTGAAAAATGTCCCTTTCTCTAATCCTATCTGTAGTAGGAGACTGTGTGTGGGGAACTACTAACCGAAAATTTTACTGTTTTTTTTTCTTTCTAATTTTACATGCTAAAATCTGCTAAATTTTGGTCTGACATTGCTTAGCTGTATTCTGTTGAACTAACTTGACCGTTGGAGTGAACTTTGCAACTCTGGAGTAGAGTCATGTCCCCTCGTCTGGGGAGCGAGGAAGTATAATGGTATCGATAGGCACACGCTTATGAAGACACCAGAAATTGGAGCAATTGCGTGACTTAAAAAACAAGTTATTGTAGTGGTGTATCGATTTCCTAAGAAAATAGGGGGTAATCTCGACTGTCTGTTCTCGGGCTTCGGTCTAAAGATTCGTCATTGTATTCTTGGACATTTTTCATCGAAAGAATTCGGGATTGAGGTCAATGGAAACTAACTAAGCAGACTCAAGAATCGGTCATCTGTCTGGCAACCGATTACGCTAAAAAATTTGGAATATTGTGAAGGATCGGTGTAGAGATTCCGGAGAGGTTGTGCTTCATGGATAGGTTTACTTTTGTTGAAATGCTTTAGCAAATATTAAGTTTGAGAATAATTTACGCCCAAAGGAGTGTATGGAGAGAAAACTCAACACAAAAGTTTGGTTGATACAGGAAGTTAAACACAAAATAACCCAAGTCTGTAGTTGACTCAGGTGTTTCCCAGTCACTCCTTTTTTTTTTGCGCTAAATTTACCCCAAACTGAACCAAAATCTACCAAAAATGCGGGTTGGTTTGTGTTTCTCTCCCTTTAATAACCAAAAGTAACACACATCTTATCAGCAATGGAGATTCTCACAAAAGATGAAAATGATCTTTTTCAATTCATTTTTCAACATTACAAATACTGTCCTGTAAAGCGTCACGGTAACTCCTGTGGAAAAGATGTGAAAGCTTACCATATCCCTTTCAGATCAAATCAACTTCACTACCATACGTGAGCTCTAATGATTATATTTTCTATCGTTGCTTTAGTTTTTATTAATCACAAATTCTGCACGATATTATGAAAATAAATGGGCACGTGTCAATTCCTACACGAAAGTTGTAAATTCCTACACGAGAGAAAAAAAACGAAAAAGCAGAATGTAAACTCCTAGACAAGTCACATGAAATCACTGAACCGAAAGGTCTATGTGTAAATTCCGCCACCAAATAGAAAACGCAAAACTTACGATTGTAAACTCCTAGACCATGTTCATTGTGTTCATTGAGCAGTGTTGCCGTCCTGCTGCCGCTTTGTCTTCAAGTGTTTCTTATTGTAATAGGATAGCGCTTTCACCAACTCGTAGCAGGTTATTTCTTGTTTATCATACTGTTGAAATTTTTATTTCATTTTCCTTTCTCTCAGGAGTAGTGTCTTCTTTTTGAGCCGCTCTTCTCCTCTTGACTCGCTACGTATCTTTATATAAGAATCAACTTGAAAATCCTTCAATTTGTCAATAGATGTGAAAAGATTTGGGTGGTGATGAGTAAAGGATTTATTGAATTGCGCATGGAAAGATTCCCATGCGTTCGTCGTTTCTCTAAAAAAATCTGAAGAATCCGCCTGTCGCGCCCACATTTCAGGAGGGAACCTTGACGTTTCTAAAATAAAATTATCCAATAAGTAATCCATATATTTGCCAATGTCAGAATTGTGTGGCATATCGGCAATAAAATCGTCAGTGAAGCAATCTTCAATATCGTCTATTTTCATATATGGCAAGCCAAAAGTATGCACTAAAAATTTACCACCTTCATTATTTGGATCGCAATATAAATTTTGAAGTCGCAGTGCTTGTATTTTCCTAAACCAGGCTTGGGTTAAGTGGAAATTACACCCTCTGATCTTTGCCAACGGCCACTCGCTAGCAATCGCATTATGTATGGCTCTTTCATAGTCAACGAGTATCACCTCTGGGGAAAAATTTAAACCATTTTTCTGGCACTCTTTAACAAGTTCTTTGAACAAATTAGTGTAAGAGGTTTCCGACTTTCCATCAAGATATGCATAAACAAGAGGAATAAAAAAGCCATTTTTCTGGCCGTGTATTGTAAATAACTGTGTAAAAATAGGCATGCAATACGCAAAAGTACCATCCATCAGCACAAATTCGCTATTTTCGCAAAGGGACTTAAGATTTGCAGCACACGTAAATATAATTATACGTTTTTCAGCGTTTATTACCGGGCAGAAGTTTTCCCCCTGTTAGTCTTGATTTCCATATTTTCCAGTGTAGCAAACACATCGTCAGCACTTGCCGGCAATTTGGGCAGGAACTTTGATTTTGAATTATATAAATTTCTTGTGATCAAGTCAATATCTTTTTGTGTTAAGAATAGTTCATTCTCTGAACTTCTTAACTCCTTCCGCACAATTTTTCTAAGCACACAGTCACGGGTTTCCTCACTGGCTTCTATTTTTAATATCAATCGATGTATATTCATCACTTTATTAATCGAGTAATTTACTGGAATTTACCGAGCTAATAGACCTGGATCGTTACGATCGTTCCATTTCACGACGATACAACTATTCGACCACGTGTGAGCCCGCATTGCCTACATTGATAATGAAGGCGAGCCGACATTAAGTTAATGTATCTATTGCCCGTTTGGTAAAAACCTCCTTTATTTTCCCATGTCTTATCTTTATAACACACACTATAATTTTCTACTTTCCCACCTTACAATTTTCCGTGTCCATTGTTACATTGTGTTATGTAAGATTAACGCAAAGTACTTGGTTGCTCAACACTATTTTTTCTTAAATCGACTCGAACCGTAAGTCTGCACACCTTGAAGAGAGAATAGGTATTAAAGGAAAAGACACAGAATATTCGCAGAGGATTGGACAGCATCGTCAGCAATGCGACAATATTAGTATTGATAGTATATGTTTTAAATATTGAACCGATAATCTGAAAAGTATGTAACGTGAACGTGCTGAAAAACAAATATCCGTGCGCTCTCATGAGTACACTGAAAAAAAAAAAGATTGGTAGAATTTACCATTCCTTCACGCTGTATTTCACACAGCGTCGATTTCAGAGTCAATTCTGCCAGAAGAAAGGTGAACGCTACTATATACTTGTATAGGTAACCATTCCTCCGGCAGAATCGACTTGAAGATCGGTAGAATTTACCATTCCATCACGCTATGTGAAATACAGCGTCAATGAATACTAAAGTCTACCAATCTTTTTTTTTTTTTTCAGTGATAAAACCATCAGATTTTTACAACTGGAGCGGATAGTGTCATCGGCCCCGATTACTCACAAATGTGAAGCAAAGAAAACAATTTTTTTTAAAAAAATAAGCAGAGATTATACCATCCTTTGTATTGATTACACACAGTATCACAATCTTCCACATTCATAATCGCGGTTACTGTGTCCCAGGTGTAGGAATCGCGAGAATAAGTATCCCGATGAAAAGACTCTGGAACCCGCAAGGATGTTTGTAATTACTCTTTCGGGAATGTTCCGGTCTTTCAACAGGTGCGAGTGCAAGCACGAACAGCCAGGTCTACGGGCCAACTTTGTTTATGAAGGAACTTGGAGTTTCCGCCAACGCTTACCGAGCGGTGTCGCCGCGTTTCACCGAGTGATTCCAGTTTGAATCGTTCGTGCGGAAAACTAATGCTTCATAACTCCGATCTGACAGCCGTGTTGCTAAGTGCCGACGACGTTGCGGTAGCTCATTCCGCCGTTTAAAATTACTGAGAGTAAGTGCTCGGGACTCGATGCGTGCGAGTATCAAGCTTAGGTGAATGCTCCAGTCCCGCAAGTGAAACCGAGTCGACGGAGCACTTAATAAGCGCGCGGGATAAAAGAATGGCGGCGGTCACTACCACCTATAATCACGAATACTAAGTTCACTGATCGGAAGTTTGATTTTGGCTGTCATTTATAAAATGCTGTTTTTTCTGCACTGGAAAAAAAAACCACATTATTGGATCTCGAGTCCAGACTCTTAAAAACATCGACAAGAAAAAGTACTCTTGATTCGATCAGAATCTAGCTTAAATCAAGAACCATGCCTCTTAATCTAAGCGGATTTCGTTTCGATTCAAGCAAAAATCCGATTGAATCAAGAGTATTGTTTCTTGTCGATGTTTTCAAGAGTCTGGACTCTAGATCCAATGTGTTTTTTTTTTTCCAGTGTGGGTATCAACCATGTATTTTTTGTATGGATTTCCCCATACAAGTGAGTAACTTATTCGAGGAGAGTTGGGTGTGGGCAAAGAAAATGGGAAATCGCCCGATGGGAATGAGGATGGGATGGGTTGGTAATGGTCAACTGATGAGTCAGCATCTTTTTTTTTTCGGCGTTGGTGGAATTGTCCAATTTAATGATACTCATAAAATCAACACGGATTACTACAAAGCAGATCCATAAGACTCTACCGACATCGATCCTTTGTACCTCGACATAATTCGGGGTATTCTCCAGACGTGCAAAATGTGCTCGATCTGTGAATCAAATCGATTTGTACGCCTCAAAACAAGGTGGAAACTCCGGCAGGCGCAGTGTAGGCAATTCGCACATCGGAACGTAGTGAACGGTGTAGTGCTTGAAGTATTTCCTCGATGTTGAAGGCGCTATGTATGTTGCGCGCGGGTAGGCCCAAGATAATTTGAATTCGCGTCGTAAGCGAGCTAAAATTGTGAAAAGTGCATCATGCTGGACGGTGCTGGGATAAAAATGATCAAGTATCGCTCGGACACTGATTTAATAGTGTAAAATGTTGCAGTTGTCCTAATGTTTTTTTGATATTGCCTAGACTGTGATCACTACCATCTAATCACAAATACGAAGTTTGATTTTGACTGTCATTTTTAAAATGCAGTTTTTTCTGAGGTATCAGCCATGGATTTTTTTGTATGGATTTCCCCATACGAATGATAAGCTTATTTGAGGAAAGTTGGATGTGGGCAAAGAAAATGGGAAATTGCCCGAAAATGGTATGGGAATGAGGATAGGATGGGTTGGGGAATCGAGAAATCCATTTAAAAAATCCATGGCCGCTAACTCTGAAAAAACTGCAATCCTGGTTATAAATCGATGGCCGAAGTGTAAAACTGCGTATCTCTGTTTGTGACGTTGCATGCCGCCTGCCTTAAATTATTTTTCCTTAAGCAAACTTTTCTACATAATATCTTTACAACTGCCTTGATTTTTCTTATCCGTCAGTAGACTATCCTGTATAAATTTCAAGGAATAAAATTGGTTTCTTTCTGTTGAAGAAAATGAAATTAGAGCGGAAATGTTGAAACACAACCACAGAGATACGTGCTTATGCACTTTAGCCATGGATATATCGGGGAGTTCTACTAAATATTAAGTTTCTGGTAGCAGTTGTCCTGCGGATGGTATGGGGATCCCATGGGGTTTTGGCCGGTCGAAATATCCGTGGGAGTTCGCCCGGTTCAAAGCGCCTTGCGGAAAATGAATAAGACTTGGCAGCTGCGCCATTCAAATCGAACTGTTCTGTATCGGTACCGGTGGGGGGGTGGGGGACCCAGTAAAATTAAATTTGAAAATTGAAGAACTATTCAATTTACCCGGATTAGAGGGTGCGCGAATGGTGCATAATTGAGCAAATTGCTTTGAAGAAGAAAAAGTATAATCACCTAAATAATTTCTACTAATAAATAGAATAGAAAAACAAACGAGGCAATATCAACAAACTATGAGAATAAATGCAACAGTTTACAGTATCAAATCAGTGTCAGGGCGGTAATGAATATTTTTTATCCAAGCTCTGTTCAGCAAGATGGATGCATTTCTCAAAATTTTAGCTCGCTTAAGACGCGAATCTAAATTCTCTTGGGCCTGCACGCCCGCAACATACATAGCGCCTTCAACATCGAAGAAATACTTCAAGCACTGCACTGTCACGCCACGTCCCGTCGTGCGAATTGCCTACACTGCGCCTGCCGGAGTTTTCACCTAGTTTTGAGGCGTACAAGTCGATTTGATTCACAGGTCGAGCCTGTTCTGCACGTGTGAACAATACCCCGAATTATGTCGGGGTACAAAGAATCGTTATGGCGGTAGAGTCTCATCGGTCTGCTTTGTAGATACCCGTGTGGATTTTATCAGTTTCATAAAATTGGACAATTCCACCAACACCGAAAAAAATGATGCTAACTTACCATTCTGGCTGTAAAAAAGTGTGCAACACGTCACAAAACGCTGAGTTAACCGCCACAGCAGGTACCAATGCAATGTCAAAATTTAAAGCTAACCGCTGTGGTGGTTAACTCAGCGTTATGTAAGTTGTTGCTCTCTTTTTTACACTTAGAATGTCAAGTCAGTATCCTTTTTTTCTCGGGGAACTCTGCGTCAAAAACTCGGTTTGTTAAAACCCGTGGATATGGACCAACATAACCACCTGAGGATGTGATATTCGGCTAGCATGGTATTGAGAAGAATACCTTTATATGACTACTGAGGGCTCCACTCGTGATTGGCTCAGTCATCTGTGGCCTTATATAGAGCTTTTAGGACTCAAAAAATGGCGATCGTTACATACAGACGATTCCCAAGTGCAATGTGGTATTATTTGCATGCATGTATGATCTGACCATAAAATTTACTCACATTCCGAAGGTGAATCCAACATTGTGCATTGCATTTGAAATTGGTTGTTTGATTTGGACCTCTACTATTGGTTATACAATGACCAATTAGGAGAGGTCCAGGTCACCAACCTCGGTGGGTAAAAGTTGGAGCACACGGAGAAAAATCCATGACCTATAAACCAATTAGTGGGTCATATAGAACACCACTGATAGTAGTGAAGGTAACATAGTACATAGTACATATACCTCAGTTATGGTATATATACCACACTATGGTACGAGCTACCACAGTATGGTTCACAGACCGATAATCATTAGTTCGTCTAAATGAAATGAGAAGAACACCATTTCATTTACATTTTCATTTTCCATTTCATTTAGGGCTGATTAAAGTGTCACCTATATTAGTTCATATACGAGTACTATAATGGTGTTCCATATGAACCGCTAGTTGGTTTATAAGCCAAATCTTTTTCTCAGTGCAGGGGATGAATGTCAAAGGTTGGCAACAACCCTTTCTCACCCGCTCCCATCTTCTCTCACCTTCAGTCGCCGCCATTTTGTTTGATCCTGAAAGCTCCAAGTAATCCAGTGTCAATACGCTCCCTAGAAAGGTACTCCAGTGTTAAGAAGTGACCCTCATTATAATATCCATACGGAGGAAGGCTGTTAAGAAGCTCGAACGATCAAGACTTATCGAACTGACAAGTTCTCAAAGGGACTACTTAATTGCTTGAACGACAACCCGGCAAAGAATGAGGAAAACTGTATCATTTGAGTCGGGCAGTCGTAAATACGCGATGAGCCGTTGCATTGTCCTTCTCTCAAACAAGGTGAAACGTTAATCAATGGCGTGCTCTGACGAATGGCGAATGGCAAATGTAGTGAATAATTTATCACGAGCAGTTGTCGGCGCGGAGCTCGGGGTGCGAAATTGAAATTGAAGAGAAGAAGATTGAGACGAGTCGGGTTTAAATGAAGATCAGGAGCCAATCTCACCCGCTAAGGGCAATAGTAATAAATCCGCTTTAGCCGCCGCCAAGAGGCGCCGCCCCGTCCCCAATAGCTTTTCGTGCCATTTTCAGGCTTCCCCCCGCAGGGAAACGTGTTCCCCCTTCGGACAAGCACATTATCGTCCGACGAAATCTCTCAATATGCGGTACTTCATGCAAGACTCTATTTTTTCGTCATTTTTGTGAAAATCCGCTTTAAATCCATGGTGAAACTTCTCATTTTATTTGATTCATGGGCTACTTGCGTTCGATGCAGAATCACGTTTTGATGGTTGAACCTCATACGCACGTCAAGAGGGAATGATGAAGTCCGTTCTTTCGTCCCTATGATAACGTATTTACAACCCTTTTGATTGGAAGGAGGGACAACTGTTGCCTCGCGCTGTTTGTACAGTAGGGCGGGAAGGATAACTGAAAGCGCAGGATTACCACTTGTGTAATATTATTTAAAGTTTTTAAAAAAAATGGATAATCTAAAAAAACCTTCCTAGTTCGTCTATTTATTGGGTTGTAACCTTGCAAAAATGAACTTTGGATATGTTTCCTGTGGGTAAAACGTAACCCTCCAGAATTAAACACCGTCATTAACCGTATTTTACTTTTTAGAACTTTAACATCTCATTTTATTTGTTTAGTACACAAGTAACTTGTTACGTATATTGAATCAGCATTACGTTTTAATAGCTGAAGGTTGTACGTAAATTAGCAAAGAGTCAGAAGCACTATTCCTCACCAATTTTCACTACAATTGCCGAGACCATTGACTGCGACTACACTGATAAAAATATGTGTGTTCTTGTGTTATTTTTGGTCAATATAGGAAGTGAAGCACAAACCAACCCAAATTTTGTGTTGATTTCGGCACAGTTTGCGGTGAATTTGGCGCAGAAAACAACGGAGACACTGATAATATGCATTTCTCCGATTTTGACATCGGTATTCACCACTCGTTTTTTATTGAATTTCTTCAAAAAAACTAGCTAGCGTTTTCTCTTGAAATTTTGTACCGAAAGCTAGGGCTATTTTGTGTTGTCCTTCCCGTATTAACAAAACTTTTGTGTTAAAATTTCTCTCTGTGAACGCGCTCCCAGTGTAACAAATATACCCTATATTCGGGCGCCCTATACACGTATATAGGTGATGATACTAGGACAAGAGGAACCCTAGAATGCCCGAGTCTGTTGGTTAACTAAAGCTATCATTTATAATCCACTATTTTTCGAATGGACGTGCGTTTGAAAAAAAAATATGAATCGGTAATTGTACTCACTACAAACTGAAAATATAGATTTTAAATGAGGAAAACTTTAGTGAACGACAAATAGAGATTCGTGCTCTGTGAGTCTACCCGCAGGAAAGTAAGTGAAATACGCATCGCCGGACACGCAATTAAGAGCAGCGCGACTGCGCTCAAATTTAATGAGCAAACGGCAGAAGTTTCGAGAAGCGATTATACACAAATTGCAACAGTTAGATGGTTTTCTAAGTGGAGCTCGAGCAGGTTTTACGCCGAGTTACATCAAAAGAACATTTAACTTCATAAATAAATTAAAAACCTTCCAGCTACAAATAGGGTAAAAAACGGACGGGGAGAAACGCTGCCACTGCTCATGACAATATTCATCGAGGCGCGAAAAAATGCGCAGCCATTGATACGTTAAAAATGGTCAGGAATTTTCCTCGGCCCCGAGGTGAATGTATTCAGTTGAGCATGCAAGTCCAATGCATGATCCAATAAAAAAATATGCTATTCAGCGTGATCATGTTAGTCTTTACAGCCTCTACGCACACAGTCCACAAATCCAAGAAGTTAGCAACGTCGTTTTCTCTCCTTTTAAACCTATGAAAATGTATCGATTATGTGAGAGGCCTGCGGGTCGATTCTTGAAATCGATAGACAACACGGTAGACGAAGAAGACCAAAGGGATATGGAGGGAGCCTATTGGTGGAAGCGGGTGGTTGCAATGGACAAAAGACGTGGGTAATTGACTAACAAACGGCAATCCTCGGAAGACCCCACAGTAAGTCCATCATTTTCTCCCTTAGTCTATAGGAACCACCCATTTCAATCTGTAGTATCCCTCCGTGCATTATGTCTTCTGTGTCCATCAATATCAATAATCAGCCGATTAACATATCACAACTCGTGCTCATCGGATTTACCATAAGAGTAAGGAAAAATAATTTTAACAAGATTTCTTGGTCAGAGGTACGAATATTTTCCGGCAATTTTTTTTTTACTTTTGGAGGGTTGAAACTTATTCTCAGGAATTTTTAAGACTAGGAAAACCGAACGGGAAGAGACTTGAGACCGCACGATACAGTGTATGCGTATATTCATCTAAATTAAAAGCAGAACATATCGGGCCCAAACAGAACAAATTACCTCGTAAAGAACTTTCAGCTCTTGTTTTCGTCACCGTAAGGATTTCTCGTTAGAGTTGCCTTTTTTTTGTTTTTCTTTAATATCTTAGGATCATTTGCATAAGTGGCGGCAGATACAGGTCACAGCTACGACCTTTTGCTTTAAATTTTGCCGAGGAACTTCATGAGATCAACCTGAGAATACGAAAGAGGACAGCATTCTGCATCAGAAATGTTATTTTCACCTCGGATGGACTTTCCGCTGAATTACACACAATTTCTTTCTCCTGTAAGTTGAACCGCATCCCTTTTTTCCTGATAGGTAAAGGCTACTTGCTGTTGCGTGAGCAATCCCCTCCGTTGACGCACGCTTGGTGACTGTGTTCCGGTTTCTCTTTTCTGGTTTTTGATGCCACTTTGGGTCTCGCTTCTTCGTTTCCTGCACCGTTTTTTCCTTTTTGAAGCTACAGGTCGGGGGTAGGAAGGGCTCCGCAGTTTAAGGTTTGCACCAAATGGTGAAATGGTGAAGAAATCGCGTAAGCGCCAAAATTGCGAATGCTAGAGAAACCAGAAAAACCGTTTTATTCGCTTTGTTGACAATTTTCGAATTCCAAAAAATGTATACTCTTCTAGGAGGCTATTTTGAAGTCAGACTTGATTGATTATACCAGAGAAAAGAAAGAAAACACAACATATCTACCACCAAAATAGAGATTTGCGCTTACGTGATTTGGTAGTAATCGGCTCACTTTATTACAATTTGCACCGAGCATAATAATGAAACTATTCGATATATATAAATATTCGAAAACGAGGCCTTTATCTCTGCGATAAGGATGTTCTCCACTTTCCAAACATGATGCCATTCGGTATTTGCATTAAGGCTTAAGTGAGAAAACAGTGCCGATGCAGCAATAAAGTTTTCCAAATCTTTTGAATCTATGTCAAATTGAATAGGATAACACCTCATTGTTCTGTGCGGGCTCCGATTCACAATGGCAACTGGGAGGACATCCCCTCATTCGGCCGAGATTGATGCGCTGCAGTACTGCCGTGCTAAGGAAGAACGCCGTATGAACATTCGAGAGTTGCCAAATTTCCCTTGATATAACATGTATTTTTGATGGCATTCATGCACATTTTTCCTTGATTTTTCCAGACATTTTAGATTAAATTGCGTGCAAAATTGTCTGAAAATTTTGGGAAAAAAATATTCACAATTTGCCCAGTTAATTTGGTTTTTATCAAAGGAAATTTGGCAACGTCTGAAGGCTCATACGGCGTTCTTCTTTAGCACGGCAGAGTAGATAAGCCGGAGGCGGAGGGTGGAGTCGTCGCTCGATTGTTTTTGGATTCCGTGCGTGGTCATTATCGTGGTTCGCGAGGCGAAAGGTCATCTAGGGTCACCGCGATGGGTCTCGTGATTTCCCATGCCTCCATACTCCATACCCTCTGCACCAGTTATCATCCATGCCCTCTCATCAGATCAATAATTTGTCGGTCACCGTGCCGAACGCTCATTTCAATCAGAGCTCCGCGAAGCCACCCGCTTACACTGAAAGGTGATTCGATGGACGCCACAAACTGGAGCTAGTCAATGGGAGAATTCGGACAAAACCTGGAAACTTTGAAAGTCTATATTTTCGAAAATATGAGACAATAAAGTTCAAGAGTGGCTTTAATGAGTTTTCCGTGCAAATTCCTTACAGAAACACCCCTCCAAATTGAATTTGTGACTATTTGGACCGAGTTTAACAGAAAGGAACCAAGCCACATCTGCTATTGCCAAATTTAATTGGGCAATTTAATTTTTTACGAGAGATCGTTTGTGCGGATTTCTTTGAAATTTTTAAGGAATTTGCTTCAAATCATGGAGAATTTTCACTGAAATTTGCACGAAAATCCGCACAACCGTTTTCATGAAAAAAATTAACTTGCCCGATTAAATTTGGCAATAGCTGATGTGGCTTGGTTCCTTTCTGTTTAACGCGGTCCATTTAAACATCAACATTTGAAATTTCAGCCGATAAATTAATGTTCGACCTCTTCTATTGGGTCGATCCACTTTGCGCCATATCGTCACCTTCCGGCCGAAGTATCATAGACGCCATGAGACTTTTCAAAATTTCCGCCGCCATTTTACTTTTTTACAGAGAAATTGTTGATTGAGTCTGTTTGAAAAATTTCACCAAATTTCATCGGCAGCACAAAGAAAATTCAGTGAAATTTTCGGCCAGCTTCGTTGAAATATTTCCGTGTAAAAAAATAAAATGGCGGCGGAAATCTTAAAGCGTCGCATGGCGCTTGTGATACTTTGACCGGAGGGTGGCGGTAATTTGTGTCGGATCGACATGCGATGTATCAAAATGCAGTATCTATTTGGAGGAGAAATATCGCATTTGATACGGATATCGAAACTGCATTTGAACGCGACATTTTTTCTCTTATAAAACCCTGCCTTTATTACGTTGAATTTGTTTGTCAAATTTGGTAGGTAAATTCTTCAGTCTCGTGACAACAGAAATGCTATCTTTTTAAAGACTAGACAAAAATGACAATCAGCTGAAGTCATGGAACTAATCGATACGATATATTGCGTTTCGACACAAAGTATGGCGTCCATCGAATTACCTTACGTTTTTTTATTCGCACAGTTGTTAGGCTGTGTACAACAGCGTGACGAAGGGGTTTGCGCATATTTTAGATCTCCTCTGCCTAATATATGTGTATATGAAACATATCATCTCCTAATAAAATATTTTCTTTGTTGCAGGTGAGTACAGAATATGCTACACGTCACTCAAACTCACTTCAGTGGCGATTCATGTGTGAGTTATGTACGATTTAATTTAATTGTCGTAAACATGTACATCAACGTGTGATCTCAGTCATGGACTGTTCTCCCGGAACTTAATTGCGAAAACTTCTCGTGTAACTCATGACTTTCTGAGGTTTCTCATACCACTTTTACACTTTTAATGTTACTGCACTTATACACCTAAGGATGAAAGCATTTAACAGCTCCTATATTCCCGTACGTAGGTCGTAGGCGAGGGCTTCCCACGAAACTCATGATTTTATGAGGTTTTACATTCAGGGTGTTCGAAAAGTTCCCGCGTAACTTTTGACCAAATTGAGGTAGAGATTTGAAACTTAAAGGACGGACCCACGTCTAAGGGATCTACCTTTTGACTCCCCTAAAATTTTTGGGGGGCCCTCCGTGGGAGGTAACGAACCTCAACTTTTTTCTCAAATGGGAACACCTCTTTTGTGGTACCTCGTTCGAAAGAACATAAAAAAAAAATGCAATTCTCATTTTTCATTTTTGGATCAGAAGCATCCACAAACACCAATAAAAGGGACATTTTGAAATCATGAAATTGTCCAAATCATCAAAATACACGTACCCTAACTCACTTCTATTGAAAGTTCACTGCACGGAATTCAAGCATAACATGCTTGAAACACGACTGAAATATTTTAACCCCCCCCCCCCCCCCCCNGGTACCCACCCAGTTTTTAATGACAATAAAGTCACAGAAAATCCGCAACGGTTTAAAGTAAAAGATTTTTTCCGTCTGAAAATCGTGAGCAATGGCCATTAATTAGTAATCTTACCTTCCTAATAATTGATTAAGTGTTCAAACAAATAACCCATCGCTGTCTGACAGTGATACAGCCCACTCGTCAATTGGACTGCATTTTGCAATTTAGAACTATAAATTCTGGCTCATCTGAAAAAACACTTATGTGCCTAGGGAAACTAATGGCACATACGTTGTTTGTAAACCGGGCCAGAATTTATAGTTCCAAATTGCAAAATGTGGTCCAATTATCCTCTAAGTTCTGTTAGATCCGCCGGTTCGGTGGTGTCTGGTAAACGATGCTCTTTAGGTATCCCCATGAGAAGAAATCCAGAGGTGAGAAGTCCGAATATCTTGGTGGCCATTTGATGGGACCCCTTTCTGCCGATTCAGCTTCCAGGAAATTCGTTGTGCAGATACGCTCTAACATCCAGAGCATAATGCGGGGGCGTCCCGTCCTGTTGGAAGATTGGCCATGACCAGGTGATAATCATCAAAAGTTGGCAATGACTTCCCTCCCATCGTCAAACACCAAAACAAAGCGCCGTCATATTTTGGTCCTAAGCTCTTCATGGGGCTCAGTAGCCATGCTCTCCCTGCCTCATGCAGGTACTCTAGCGCTAAAAAGATAAGCTTGTGTCTGAGTTTGCACAGAGGCGGAACATCATCTTTCAACTGAGGAGGATGATTTGTCGAGGACCGCATTCTCGTCTTTTGAAGGCGTCGGTTTCTCCCTTAGAGTAGGCTGTACCGCAATACTCGCATTAGCCGAGTTCTGCGGTGGGGTTGGGACGTTAAACACTCGTTGAGGTTACTCGTCGTGTATTTTCCTTATTCCTCTAAGTTTTTCAAACTTTCATGTCTATTTTTGGGATCAGGTGTGGAACTGAGAACGTTTTAGAGATATTTTGCTCTCAGTGAAGAGGCGTATTTTATGCGTACTGCCGCTCACCTCATTCGAAGAGAAGCGTCATGGAGGTGAGAGAAGGAACTTACAGAAAGGACGAGGATTTGAAATATAGGTTGGCGGATAGAGACTGTTTTTAAAAAAATGATGCTTTGCTCTTTAATGTATTTTTGCGTCTTAAACTAAGCAAGTCATGTATTTTGTTTATATCTCCTCTCTGAAGTGGTGGCAGACATTGTTTCACCTGATTTTTCTTCTCCAGCAACCATGAGACAAGACAAGGTGCTCTCTCTTTCGTTGCTTTCCATTTACGAAGCTTTGAGCATTCTCTTTCTCAGGACCACAGCTGTTTCCAGCAGGGAGGTCAGGGATATCAAGAAGCTTTCAGGGCGTAACAGGGGTTTGGTACGACTCAGATACGACTGTTTTTATAATTCAACCATTTTGGCACCAAAGCAGCTAAAATTATAGTTTCTTTGAAATACCTGCGTAAAAAATGGAATCTTTTCCGCCGAATCTCGCCTATCACATTGGAATTGCAATATGACACATCTTGACTCCCAGAATCATTCATGCACTATTTGATTCATACCTTTCGCTGTTCATCTGTAAGAGATTTCCCTTGCTAAACCAACATTCATGTTGAGATTGCAATTATTTCCCTGAGATATATACATGTACTTAGAAGAATAAGGTCTCTGCTTCAAGCTAAAAGTGAAAGATCTCGAATCACATGTTGCGTTCGACCGAATAGCCGTGTTTCCAGCCCTAGGAATCTCCAAAAGCGCGCAAATATCTTCCGCACTTTGTGTGTTTTAAACTCGCAAGTGAAAGATCTCGAATGGCACGATGCGTTCGACCGAATAGCCCTGTTTGCTTCCATAGGGACCTGCAAAAGTTTGTAAGCGCAAGTCTTACGCACTTTGTGTGTTTTAAACTCACAAGAGAGATCTCTGGAATCGCATGATGCGTTTGACCGAATAGTCGCGTTTGCAGCGCTAGGAATCTCCAATAGCGCGCAAATACACATCTTCCGCACTTTGTGTGTTTTAAACTCACAAGTGAAAGATCTCGAATCGCACGATGCGTTCGACCGAATAACCGGGTCTGCTTCCATAGGGATCAGCAAAAGCACGTAAGCGCAGATCTTACGCACTTTGTGTGTTTTAAACTCACAACTGAAATTTCTCGAATCGCATGATGCGTTCGACCGAGTAGTCGTGGTTGGAGCCCTAGGAATCTAAATAGCGCGCCAATACACATTTTTCGCGGTTTGTGTGTTTTAAACTCACAAGTGAAAGATCTCGTTGATGCGTTCGACCGAATAGCCTTGTTTGCTTCCATTGGGATCTGCTAAATCACCTAACTGCAGATCCTACGCACTTTGTGTATTTTAAACTCACAAGTGAAATTTTTGGAATCGCATGATGCGTTCGACCGAATAGTCGTGGTTGGAGCCCTAGGAATCTTCAAAAGCGCGCAAATACACATCTTCCGCGCTTTGTTTGTTTTAAACTTACAAGTGAAAGATCTCGAATCGCACGATGCGTTCGACCGAATAGCCATGTCTGCTTCCATAGGGATCAGCAAAAGCACGTAAACGCAGATCTTACGCCCTTTGTGTGTTTTAAACTCACAAATGAAATTGCTGGAATCGCATGATGCGTTCGACCGAATAGCCGTGCTTGCGCCCCCAGGAATCTCCAATAGCGCGCAAATACACATTTTTCGCGGTTTGTGTGTTTTAAACTCACAAGTGAAAGATCACGATTTGTATGATGCGTTCGACCGAATAGCCTTGTTTGCAACCCCAGAGATCTGCAAAATCACCAAAGTGCAGAACTTACGCACTTTGTGTGTTTTAAACTCACAAGTGAAATTTTTGGAATCGCATGATGCGTTCGACTTGTCTCTGCGTTCGACCGAATATCCGCGTTTGCAGCCCTAGGAAGCACGTACGCGCACATCCTCCGCGCTTTGTGTGTTTTAAACTCAGAAGTGAAAGATCTCGAATCGTTTGATGCGTTCGATCGAATAGCCGTGTTTGATTCCACAGGGATCTGCAAAAACACCTAAGTGCAGAACTTTCGCTCTTTGTGTGTATTAAACTCACAAGTGAAATTGCTCGAATCGCATGATGCGTTCGACCGAATAGCCATGTTTGCAGCCCTAGGAATCTCCCATAGCACGTAAACGCACGTCTTCCGCGCTTTGTGAGTATTAAACTCAGAAGTGAAGGATCTCGATTAGCATGATTTGTTGGAACGAATAGCCGTGTTTGCACCCCCACGGATCTGCCAAAGCACGTAAGCGCACATCTTTTGCGTTGGGTTAAGTCAGGGATATCAAGAATCTTACAGGGTGTAACGGGGGTTTGGTAGGACTCATTTACTACTGTTTTTAAATCCACCATTTTGGCGCCGAAGCACCTACGTAAAAATTGGAATCTTTTTCGCCGAATCTCGCCTATCACATTGGAATTGAAATATGATGCATCTTGACTTCAAGCTCAATAATGCACAATTTTATTCGTACCTTTCGCTGTGCATCTGTAAGAGATTTTCCTTGTCAAACCAACATTCATGTTGAAGATAGACATTAATCCCTGGGATATTTACTTATGTTCGAAGACGAATAAGATCTCTGCTTGAAACTTAACTTGACGTTATGCTACTGTAAACCCCCTGATATAGGCGGCAATTTAAGCAAATTTAGATTGAAAAAAAAGGCGTGATTTTTTCGTTAAATTAGTGACTCAAACCAAAGATGTTGAGTTACCTCAGAGCTACGAGCATAAAATGGTGAGAATAGGGGATTGATGATAAAAAGCAAACGTCATTCATGGATGTACCCATTACAGAGTTCACCGATCATGTATCTTTCTTTTCTTTTTTCTTCTTCCACTATTTTTCTAAAACAAAAATTGATTAACTTCTAGTATAAACTATAAAGAGACAAACATGTATGAGAGCAATTCTTCACCTCAAATCGTTTTAGGGGCAATGTGATTCCATACTCAAGCATTCAACGGTCTCATCCAATACAAACGACGTATTTCCATTTTGATCATATTATGCCTCTTTCAATGAGCACCGTCGATATATTGATAGGCGTACCCTTAAAATCATTCAATTGTACTCTATCTCTGTCGATTGTATACTTGTACTCCTGGATGTAAACTTAGCGCTTTTCGTTCCTCAACGGCTTGTTATAGCCTCGAAGAAATTCACTCACTCGGTATTGCTATTCAAAGACTCAGTGCGGACACACCAGAATGCCGATGATGCAGGGCGTCTTTTTACTGTCAAAAGTTCACGTAAATATGCATGAAGCCGGATGAGGAATAATTGAAATTTCATTACTTATCTGTATGAAAAGATAACCTCGATTCGGCGTTGGCGTGTGTGTATAGTATACGAACGGGAGGGATCGTACATTAGTGTTGATGACTGCAAGGGTGCATTCTGTCCGTGCTTTGAAGCCGTAAACTGCTGGCTCTCCGCTCGAGATTCCAACAGGTGTGTAAGACCCGTGCGCCTTTCAAAATATTGTCCGTTGAGTTTGTTTTTCTTTGTCCCGAGGAGTTCGCGAGAACAGGCCACGCTCGCCAATTCAAAGCGCTCCAAGGGAAAACCTATCCCCGTGCTGAAAAGGCTGCTTTTCGTGGGAAGAAAATCGATGAATGTTTCAAAAATCGCATCTTGCGTGTTTTTATTTAAAAAATAATCATCAAAACAATGAAACAATTATCGTCATTCTCTGTGCCATAGCGGCAGATTTAATGGTGAGATATGTTGCATACTCATCGGCCCGTGACCAGGCATCTTAAAGGAAAATAATCGCGGGTAACAACGCTAGGAAAAAACGTATGAAACCAAGACATTTCGGTTGGAAAGTCCACAGCCTTCTTCTTTGGATGAAATGCATCTAATTTTTTTTTTTTTTTTTTTTTTTTTTTTTTTTTTTTTTTTTTTTTGAAATGGAAGGGGGCATTTTCATTTCCTACACGCAACTTCAAACTTATTCAGGCCGAGGGCAGTCCTGAAGGTATATTATTTTATTTACGCTCCAGCGAAAAGACCAATATTTTAACTGGCCTGTCGGCCGGGATAACTTCATAAAGAGTCGGATATCCATTATTAAAGTTATTCGTTTTTTTTTTTTTCATGTACTTGTACAGGATCTCTGGAGTTCGGAAAATGAACCATGTTCTGCGCCCTGAACAGTTGAATTCTTGATATTCTACCTTTTAATAAAAAAAAGGACATCTGAGTTTGGTGTAGTTGAACTTTTTTTTCAATTCTTTCCTAAATCGGAGCATATTTGTGACGAACTTACATTTAATTCATTTCATTCGGATGCCGACTGGCACCGCCCTACCCTGCATTACCGAGCATTACCCTGATCTACTAAGTCAATGGATGACATTCAAAGTTTCCTTAATATTTTATTGTTTTCCAAAACGAGCTGAATAATTTTTTTTATTTTTTAATTTTTTTTTTAATTCATAAGGACGACAGGTGTTAACGTCGATTCTAATTTATGTATGATATTTGTGACGTTATGAGTTAAGTTCATAATATAATAGTGAACATCCTCTATGCAAAAATTCTGTAGAGAGACTTTAAACCTATTCTTTCATCTCAATACACGTTTTACCTTGTGTAAACCTTGCATAATATGTTTTAATGGGACACATTTGAAAGACAGGAATTCCTTCAATTCACTGCATTTTAGAAGAAAACATTTTCCGACAAAATTTTAGCACCAACTTCCAACTGACTTTTCTAAAAAAAATTTTGAGAACCTTATAGTTCGATAGCCTTGTAACCGACGTACTTGCAGATATTACAGGGAGCGATCGATGAGAAATGGTGATGCGGTTGTCAATGAGGATCAAAGAGTATAACATTGCAGGAAACGACGCTTACCAGAGATCATGCAACTAAAATGCTTAAAAACCATTAAAATAAAGTTGAAAAGCACGTTAAACTCTGTGCAAGACATGAGATATTGATGATCCCATGGAATTTTATCGCCAGAAAATCGCAACTTTCTCGCATTATATCGTGATTTTTCCGTTGAAGAATGCGCTACTTGGATGATGGTTATTTCTCTGTAAGCTAAATGGCACACGACATTCTAAACCTACTACTGTAAAAAAATTCACCAAAAATTAATTTCTAATGATATTGCACTTCGAATCTACTATTCACGTATACGCGTTAGGATGTAAACCACCCCCTCTTCCTTCTTATACGCTATCTGAAACAATTAGAATAATAGGTGAGCGACTGGTATATTGAGTTCGAAATATATTAGACGCGAGGAGCAGTGGCGTGGCGTGAATTGCGATGTATCGATTGTTATGCCCTTTAAACCTATGAAAAAAGATCGATTATCAGGGTGTTCGCAGCGAACACCTTAGTAATCGATTCTTTACCATAGCTTCAAATGGCGAGATATCGATAATCGATTATTCACGCCACGCCACTGGCGAGGAGGCAAGAAGGGGCGTATCGTTCAGTATGCGTGAAGGCAGCGTTTCATCGTCTTAAAATCCTCAAAAAGAGAGGAAGAGTCAGGAAAGTCAGATGCGCAAGAATAATTTCCAAAGAGTATAAAGAATTGAAATTAATTTCTTGGAAGCAGCCAAGTTTGACGGGAAGCTCTCCGTTGGAGGGAAATTAAAATTTGAACAAACTTATTAAATAAAGTGTACTTTGGCAGCTAGCACGTGTGAGATGATGACACAGAGACTGGAGCGGATATTAAAAGCCCTGAGATATGCATTTTGAAATCTGACTCCAGGTTTCGAATGCGCAAATGGCTGCGGGGAATATTTAAATGTGTCTTCTTTTAATTTAAATTTTTTGAAGCGGCACACCTTCTACCCTCCGATGACGCGCGGAGTATTTTAAATATCACTGTGAGGACCTGCGGCGACGAACTTTTAGGAGCTTTTGAGAGGTCTTAACAATTAGCTTCGCTTCTTCAACTTCGTGTCCGCCTGATTTCAGGGTGTCACTGTGTAAAGTTTTATAATGTCAAAAGTACGCCCATCTGAAAAGAAATTTCTTGGAAAAGGGCTAAACCAAAATTCTGAGGTGAGGTTTGGATNCAATCGACAAGTTTTAGGAAAAATCGGTAAGAAAAAGTTTTAAAAAAATTTCAATATTTAAAGTATGGCCGATAAAGTCAACAAGAGAAGTGGAAACAATTATCGTCATTCACTGTGCCATAGCGACAGATTTAATGGTGAGATATGTTGCATACTCATCGGCCCGTGACTAGGCTCCTTAAAGAAAAATAATCGCGGGTAACAACGCTAGAAAAAACGTATGAAACCAAGACATTTCGGTTGGAAAGTCCACAGCCTTCCTCTTTGGATGAAATGCATCTAAATTTTTTTTTTTAAATATTGGAAGGGGGCATCTTCATTTCCTGCATGCAACTTCAAACTTATTCAGGCCGAGGGCAGTCCTGAAGGTATATTATTTCATTTACACTCCAGCGAAAATACTAATATTTTACCTTTTAATAAAAAAAGGACATCTGAGTTTGGTGTAGTTGAACTTTTTTTTTCAATTCTTTGTTAAATCGGAGCATATTTCTGACAAACTTACATTTAATTCATTTCATTTGGATGCCGACTGGCACCACCCTACCCTGCATTACCGAGCATTACCCTGATCTACTAAGTCAATGGATGACATCCAAAGTTTCCTTAATATTTTATTGTTTTCCAAAACGAGCTGAATAATTTTTTTTTTATTTTTTAATTTTTTTTTTAATTCATAAGGACGACTAATGTTAACGTCGATTCTAATTTATGTACGATGTTTGTGACGTCATGAGTTAAGTTAATAATATAATAGTCAACATCCTCTATGCAAAAATTCTGTAGAGAGACTTTAAACTTATTCTTTCATCTCAATACACGTTTTACCTTGTGTAAACCTTGCATAATATGTTTTATTTGGACACATTTGAAAGACAGGTATTCTTTCAATTCACTGCATTTTAGAAGAAAACATTTTCCGACAAAATTTTAGCACCAACTTCCAACTGACTTTTCTAAAAAAATTTTTGAGAACCTTATAGTTCTATAGCCTTGTTACCGACGTACTTGCAGATATTACAGGGAGCGATCGATGAGAAATGGTGATGCGGTTGTCAATGAGGATCAAAGAGTAAAGCATTGCAGGAAAAGACGCTTACCAGAGATCATGCAACTAAAATGCTTAAAAACCATTAAAATCAAGTTGAAAAGCACGTTAAACTCTATGCAAGACATGAGATATTGATGATCCCATGGAATTTTATCGCCAGAAAATCGCAACTTTATCGCATTATATCGTGATTTTTCCGTTGAAGAATGCGCTACTTGGGTGATGGTTGTTTCTCTGCAAGCTAAATGGCACACGACATTCTAAACCTACTACTGAAAAAAAATTCACCAAAAATTAATTTCTAATGATATTGCACTTCGAATCTACTATTCACGTATACGCATTAGGATGTAAACCTCTCCCTCTTTCTTCTTATACGCTATCTGAAACAATTAGAATAATAGGTGAACGACTGGTATAATGAGTTCGCAAGATATTAGACGTGAGGAGGCAAGAATTGGCGTATCGTTCAGTATGCGTGAAGGCAGCGTTTCATCGTCTTAAAATCCTCAAAAAGAGAGGAAGAGTCAGGAAAGTCAGATGCGCAAGAATAATTTCCAAAGAGTGTAAAGAATTGAAATTAATTTCTTGGAAGCAGCCAAGTTTGACGGGAAGCTTTCCGTTGGAGGGAAATTAAAATTTGAACAAACTTATTAAATAAAGTGTACTTTGGCAGCTAGCACGTGTGAGATGATGACACAGAGACTGGAGCGGATATTAAAAGCCCTGAGATATGCATTTTGAAATCTGACTCCAGGTTTCGAATGCGCAAATGGCTGCGGGGAATATTTAAATGTGTCTTCTTTTAATTTAAATTTTTTGAAGCGGCACACCTTCTACCCTCCGATGACGCGCGGAGTATTTTAAATATCACTGTGAGGACCTGCGGCGACGAACTTTTAGGAGCTTTTGAGAGGTCTTAACAATTAGCTTCGCTTCTTCAACTTCGTGTCCGCCTGATTTCAGGGTGTCACTGTGTAAAGTTTTATAATGTCAAAAGTACGCCCATCTGAAAAGAAATTTCTTGGAAAAGGGCTAAACCAAAATTCTGAGGTGAGGTTTGGATCGAATACTCACTCCACCTTGCTCTCTTCATTACTCTTAATTTTAACTTTTCGAAGGTAAATCACAGGAAGGAAAATAGCCTCCTTTGTCTCGATAAGAACTTTATTTCCGAGCATCTGATCGTGTTCATCACGGATCAATTCATCAGGGCAACAGCAATGCTCCTGCGACAGGAAATCGTCGATGCGTGTCGATCAAACGTCTTGCTTAGTGAAAAAGTTTATTTCGTACTAGGAAAAGAGACTTTTGACAAAAAACAACATAGAGAAACAGTAATTTTGTCGCACTCTTATGATAAACCATCCATTCAATGATTCATTTCTTCCCTTTTCTCTTTTTGTTGGTCATCAAAACCATGAGCATTTTCATGTTTTTCTTTGAGTTTGAGTACCGAACAAGATCATTGGTGCTATGTTCAATAAATTCGGCATGGACAGTTTACGTTCACGCTCAAAACGCACTCACGCGTAAAAGCCTTGAAGAGTCAAAACTGATGGTGACTTATTACCTACCTGCGTAAGTGGTGTGTCAGGTGCTGGCACGACCTTCTTCTGACAAACTACACCCAAAAGGAACAGGACGAAAACAAAATTTAGTGCGGAAAAATACAGATTCTCCATTGTTTTTTTCAATAGAAGGATCAGGCCAGCAGTAGTAAAATTATTGACCCTTATCCCTTTTCTTATTCCGTAAGAATTCTTCTTCGCTGTAAGTAACCAAAATTCGTATTTTCTTTGTATTCTCAGATAGAGGCATGCGATAACTTTAATAAGATTACTTGTTGTACATACTGCCCTGCTATGGACGGACGCCGTATGAACCTTCAAGAGTTGCCAAATTTTCTTTGATAAAACAAAAATTTCCTGGTAAACTTATGAGTATTTTCTTTCCAATTTTTCAGATACTTTTGTTCGCAAATTCACCTGAAGTACCTGAAAATGTCAAGGAAAAGTATTCATATCATTCCTCAAAATAGAAATTTTATGGATGGAAATTTGGCAACTTTCGATTGTTCGTACGGCGTTCTTCCTTGGCACGACAGCGTAGAACATGATCATTTTTTAACCGTCCCACCGTTTTTTCTTTCACGAAAATTACACGTGTCACGTTTACGTATAACGACCATGCTCTGATATTTAAGTCCTACTTAGTCTTCATGACATAGCGGTTGCCTGGTGTTGAGGAGTCTACAAAAAGAATCACACTTACACACACAAAAAGAACTGAGATTTTACTTACAATGAAATAGAACTTCTTCAATTCAGTGGATACTGATGATTTCTGCCAGGTTTCGAAAAGCAATGTTCATCAGATAAGGCGGGAAAAAACTTAGCATCAGCAAAGAGGGCTCTTGAATAATTGCACCTCCGAAAATGGTTTTCAGTATTATTGAAACCATCGACCTGAAGCTTCCTTCCGAGAGAAGATTCTCACAAACGGAGGAAATTTCGGTAGATTATACTATCCGCACTACTCCTTCGCTTGTTGCTTGTGCTTTTTTTCGAGTGAAAATGACAGAAATTTGGC
>NW_017547257.1:2156156-2184283 GCF_001854935.1 Bemisia tabaci
GCTTTGTACTCTTCAACGGAGGATGGAATGCTTTCCAAATTGACAGAATTAATCGATGAGCCAGATTCATCGGTTGTCTTTGAATCAATAGCATTAACAGATGAAAGAGGCTTATCAATAATTTTCACATCTTGTAAATTGACTAATCTAACATCTTCATCAGTAATATTAAAGTCATCTGAACTGATGGACGGAACTATTCATCGGTTTCTGAAACAAAGAAACAAAGGTGTGTAGTGAAAAAAAAACTAAGTATGATGAACTCATGTGAATTTGCCTCTCACTATCGAGTCCATCGCCGCAATTTTATTTATACACGCATTACAAATTACATTTTTCAGACATGAATATATTTTTTACACATCTTTTATTAATCTATTAATACAATCTATTGTTAATAATTGGACGTATTTCTGCCAAACGGAACTATGGACAAGTGCGAAAGATGGGGTGTGCTTTAGAAAGCTGCATAAGGAACAATGTTACGATGGGCGTGATTCCCTTTGGAGAAATGGAAAATCGGAATTTTTACATTCTACAAAACGGAACTATGTGCTACAACTGAGTGCGGCACTCATAAGCCATGAGGATGTAACTAGAGCGATGTGGACAGGGCTCATGAGTTAACGACTCTGGACGTGGATCCCCATACCGAATACGTCGCCGCTGACGTCACTGGGGTTCAATAATTCCCATTCATTCTCACGGCCCTCGACTCACGAGCGCACCCCTTCTTTCTCATACCGGTCTCTCGTTTAGTGTAGCAGAAATACGTCCAATTACACTGAGGGATTCAAGGGATTTTTTTCTCTCATTGGTTCACCTCTTGATCCGGGCTGAAGAACGCAATCGCTCGACAATCTGCAGGATTTCATCAGTCGAGATCTGCTGTAACCTCAGGGAATACGGAAGGGAAGTTGAACTTGTTCTTGCTGCCGAGTGGTGAGATTTTCAATAATAATAAAGCTCGCTCAATTATGTCTACCGCGCCTGAATTCTTACGACGGTGTCAATTTTAAGGAAAACTTGAATTTCTTAAAATGTTTCGGCAATGTAAAACTCAATCGAACCGTAACTTTCTGGTTGTTGACTTGTTCTCTTTTTTTTCTTAGTCTTAAGAAGATGTATTCAGTTCGATAAATTGCTCCATAAATAAGAAATATTCACACTTGTCTATTTTTCTCTGATTTCCTCTTATCTCGGCTTGTTTTAATATTTGTCATTTAATCCAGCAATATTTCTACTAAATTGAATTCATTACTAACAAAATCAAATTCTGAGTTTGTTCCAAATTATGTAAGATTTACGTCGAAAGCTTGTCTTTGCGTCAGATTCTGTAGACCAAGCTGTTGGGTACATTCATGCAAAACTATGCAAGGAGTCCCTCTAAGGAAAAATTAACGTTTGATGCAACTCTAGAATTCTAATGTTAGAATCCTATCTATGTCTTTACGAATATTGAATGAAAAAGAAAGATAGAAACGAACCCTTGAAGCTCCTCGATGAAGCAAAACTGGGGCTTTTTTACTCGAAAATTCACCCCGAGAAGCCTCAAATCAAACTTGAAATTTAACCTGGTATGCGATGGTTGATTTTTTTTCTTTCTTTCAAATTTCGGTATTTAAACGCTCGGAAGTTGCATCACTTGAGAGGTAAAGTATCGGTCCAACCTCTTCTTTAAGTCTCATTAGCGCAAAAGTTGATCACTAAAACTTTTAAACTGGAGTTTCGGGGCTTAAAAGTTGTTCTCAAGAAGTATCTCTTAACTAGCATTAAAGATTTTCATTTTCCATGCGCATTGTCCTAACCCTTTTTTTTTTTGCTTTTAAGTCTGAGTTGTAGGCTCTCTTGTCTCAAATAAATTGAATCAAATATTTTTTCGACAATCTCCGGAAATACGTCAAATTGTGATCTCTAACGCCGTTCTGACAGAACCCAAAATCTAAATGAATCAGTGAGAACGAAAACACACCAACTCGGTAACTCAAAAATGCTCAGTTTTCATTAAAGAGAGTCAGTTCTTATGAAGGTCATCGACGTTAACGCATCTGTTCCAACTTGGACCTTTGAAGTGTACTTAAGTACTTGTCTTTCGGCACTAAAAATCTTTTTCTCGTGCTAACTTCCTCAACTACTGTGCAATTTTGCGTGTGGGTTGATTATTTTCATTTTTTCGAGTTGGTGTGTTTTCGCTTTCACTGATTCAAATGAAGTCAGGTTTTGTTCAGGCCATTCGCGGTTCCGATCGGGTCCTTCGGAATGTGCTAAGTTATAACTTCTCTTTCAAAATAAATCGTAGTTTTTTTTTTTTTTTTTTTTTTTTTTTTTTACTTTTATTTATTTATTCAAATTTTCAAGATTAATCGACAACATGTACCACACTGAGAAAAAAAGTTCGGTAAATCCAAACTAGTTAGGATCATATGGAACCACGATTTTGTTCGGTACACACAACCGAACAATTGCAGTTCGGTTCAGTGGACCGAAAAGTTCGGCTGAGCAGACCAAATAATTCGGTCGTGTATACCGAACAAAATCTTGGTTCCATATGAACCAAACTAGTTCGGATTTACCGAACTTTTTTCCTCAGTGCAGGAGGTGGAAGCCTTATCACATTTAGAACGGTTCTTTCGAGCGGTTAAGCATATCGAGACGGTCACCGCTTTAAGAAATGTTGAATGTGAAACTCAGAGCTCTTTGGGAATATCGCATACAATTACGTATTAAAAATAGTGATCTCTTTTCCTTTCAGCTTTACATTTAAAACTTAAATATTACCTGATTTTGACGCAACTGAATCATGACAATATAAAGGTGGAAAATTTTAAGGACGTGCGGAACTTCCTCCATTCCGAAAACTTCAGGAAGGCTTACCGTCGTTTAAGTATATTCATTTGCATAGTCGGAAGCACTATCAGCTTTGTCAGTCCCGATGTAGCTTTACCCACCGCACGCAAGAATTGCTATATTCTTCACTCTCGCGAAAATGGCGGGTGAGAATGAATGTTATAGTCTATAAAGTAATAAAAGTAGCACTTAGAAGGGTCCTTTAAGCACCTCATCCGAGAAGTTTGTCCTCACGTCCACCCACTCACACAGCGCGACCACCACTGCAGACAACTGAAAATAATTCACATTTTGTCGAGTAAAATTAAGAATACTTCAGAGGTGTATAAGAAGACAATAATGTAAGTTAAAGATCAAAATCATCAGGTTTTTGTACTTCTACCTGAATGGACACGGATGCCCCATGAAACATTTGATGTATCGTAAGATTTATAATAAAAATAAAGACCTTATTTAATATTCGGTGGGTTGCCGAGTTGGCTATACCGTCGCATGATCCGAGTTAGCTCCTATGAAAAAAGGCAGAGGAAGACAGATTTTTTATAATGGCAACGTTGCTTACCACCCATGAAAACTTCAGTTTCTTTTTTTTAGGGATGTCAGGTTAGTTAGACAGGTGGGGGTAAACATATTTTTAAAACGCTATGATAATATTACTCATTAAGTCTTAAGGATCACAAAAGTATTAATGTGTGATGGTTCTTCATTGGAGTTCGCGTTATTTTCACCTGATTCTCGGAATATTTGCAGATAACCGATAATCTCCGGTTTTGCCGATCGAGCGGCGTGTTCGATAGCATTAAACAAAGAATTATTCATCGTGTTAGGAGGATTATAAAAATAAAATGAGAGAGTTTTTTCACCGGAGTTCGCGTTATTTTCACCTGATTTTAGCACCATTCTTCCATGGTAGATGAAAATCACAGCTCGTAAAAACAAATTATTTGCTGCGGAATTACATTATGTGCAAGAACAAGGACAACCATCTCATCTGAATATAACTCATGGAGCCTCGCTCCGGAAATGACTGATTTTTACTGTCGTGAATTTCCCCTGCTTACGAGACCGAGATTACAAGAATGATGAATATTTGATGTCCTGGAATGACGCACTAAGATACAGGCTTGCGTTCCCATTATATTTTTATAACTTTTGGACATTCCCCGCGCCTTCTCTCCGTGTTGTTTTAATTTAAGGACGACCGCTCGTAAGCCGCGGCTATATTGATTATGTGTCCGTTGAGATTTGCTGCGGTGAACGTAAGGTTCTTTCGTCACAAATCTTTTTCCTCCCTTTTTCATTAATCCGTTGTCTCGGAGGGAATCACGACACAGTGAAGCTCTATTTAAAATTTATTAAAACGGGGATGAGATTTTGTTGTTTACGGGCTTAGAATTGAATGAGGCGAAGAATTAGGTGGCCATTTTTGCGAGACGGTCTTGAAGTGTTAGCGTAATTAAATTCGGGGCGAGGTGCCGCGTTGTCAATAGAAGCACGGGAGGAAAGACGCTAAAAGTGAAATGAAAGGGAAAGAGTCAAGCGCATGCATCAAACATGCTCAGCGCTACTCCTAGTGGAAACAAGATTTGCTCACCAAGGCGTGAATGTCAATGAACTGGAAGAATTTTCAAGTCCGAAAAAACTTGAGCAGACGCCAAGTTCACTTCCAGAAACTTAGCTTGCGTTGAAGTTCGTTTGAATTATTTCCCTGAAGTATCTTAAAGACGAATTATTTCGTCACTGTTTGCATTTCAAGCTGCCATCCGCAGTCACCTAGATACATTCAGTGCGATAATTTACATCTTCGTAAAATAAATAAATAAAAAAAATCGGGAAAGACTTCCCTCAATGTAAGTTACGTACCCATACTTACATAAATCGTGAAATTTGGGGAATGTCGACCCTTGAGCACTTGGTAAATGTCGGAACTAACTCGCATCTAGAGCACGCATTTGGTTTAAGAATTTGTTCAATATGATATTATTTATCCATACCTAAAAAGAAGTTCAATTATGTTAATTACGATGTTATTGTTAATTATGTTAGTAATGCTATTTGTATGGGACTGTAAATTATCCATTCCATTTTGAGTTGAATTAGTCAAATCAAACAATCCGTGCCTCTGCGTCGCTCATTTCACTCAATAAATACAAGTGGACATTTGACCACCGAAATTGAGGAAGAAGTTGGATGAAATTACTACCTATAAAATAATTTAATTGACTCTCAAGATATGGTTTTGCAGCACTTTCAAGTGACCTCTACGTAAATAGCAGTGGGCGCATAGCATTAAAGAGCTTGCCCGCGCTTGAATTGCTTTTCGAGAGCTTAGGAGCCAATTTTAGTTTTAAACGGTTGGAAAATTGTTGTCGTTAGCGCGAATCACTGAATAAAAAAGTTGCTTGGATTAAGTATGATAATTCTTGAATTTGCCGCCAAGTATTTTCTTTATCTTGCTTTAAGCTGACTTTTTCTTGATTCAAGAAAAATAATGCTTGGGTCAAGCATAAAAGTAGCTTATATTAACCTGCAAAATTCTTGATTTAAGAAGAAAAACTTCTTGGCGGCTGTAAGATACTTTTTTTCCAGTGAAACTCCACCGAAGGTATAGCTGTCAATTGAGTAGCTTATAACGGCATGCACAGAGGTGCTGTATAGATTGTTACGATGTACTTCCTGGCATGTTAAATATGAAAAGTGTGAATTTCTACACGAAATTAGGCAGCATCGGTTATAATTGAGAGATAAATGTATCATCTATCAAATAATAGCATATTATATGACACTAAGACGGCAACAGCTCACTTTTAATCGACTAGTAAAGCGCGAGGAGGCTCGGGATCGCAAAAACCTGAGCGCTGAACCAATGATCCCCAAATAATCCTATTAAACAGCACTCAATTAAATTTTGGCTTAACTACACCGTAATCACCTGTATCGGATGTAACGATGAACAAGTTGTGTCATTTTCGGCTCTATTAGAAATCCGCCGTTTCGAGATTTTATATTCCGACGGTCTTAGAGTCATTCAGCTTTAAAAATAGAAAAGAAAAAAACCTTATAACTATACTGTCTCTTGCATTCTTTTCAGCAAAGATGTGTTTTCCTTGAATAGAGTTAAAACTCAATTTTTTTTCTTTCCCTTTTCAATGGATTCATTCTTGGTGACAAGCGGCTCGATTGTTGATCCCATATTGAATGACCATGATCGATAAAAAGCATTGCTAAGATAGGGATTTATCGATCAGGATGATTTACTAACGATTTAACGATTGACCCGCCGGAAATACTCTATCACGTTTGGTTTGACTAAGAAACATTAGTCCCAAACTTGGGAGATCGCGCGGCAGTTATGATTAAGATCTACATTTTGCATCAAATACTAACATTTTGTGAATGAGCGTAGGTAAAAACTCAGCTGAGACGCGGTCTTTCTGTTTAGCCGTAATGTATTATTGGAAGTATTCAATTTAAAACCTAATTTGTAAATGAAAGTTGAAATTGAGTGACAGCACTAAATTGTTGAGATTAAAAAGATGTAACAATTTGTATAGTCCATCAACTGTAACAACAATCAGTGAATTCCGTGCGTGTCGCGACTCATTTAGGTGAACACAGAAGTGTGTGAATGACTGGAAAGCTTTAAACTATGTTTTATATCATGATTCCGCAGATGCCGGACACGAAACCCTTCAGATTCTCGTGTAGGCAGCACCGCATTACTCCAGAGTTAAAATAGTCGCATCACTTGGGTTCGATCAAGCTGGAGCGATCTCTCTTTCATTATTGCTGACGTGTGTCAGTTCGTTGAAGTTAGCGGCTCAAGGTCTTACACAATGCCCCCAGATTTTTGTTCGATTCAATTTGTAATGCTTCTGGATTTTGAAAAGGCGTATTGCTGAAATTTAAGTGATTACTAACTTGCCGATTTATGATGATGATAATTTTTTGTGTTCCATGAAATATTAGGCAATAAAATGTATATAATGAACAAGTTTCATCATGAAGATGCGCCTACTCCGACTATGACTTAAAGTAAAGTCATTTTACGCTGGCAACATGTAAGGTTATTTTAACCGAAGAGGCCGCGTAATTGCATTGTTGCCAAATTAAAGAAACAATTGGAGCATCTACTTGCTGGCATCCACGCAATCTGTCGCATGTTACAACCGCACCTGTTGAAGGCCACTTGCGTATTTCTACAGATTTTTCCCTACAGTGCCATTAATTTACGTTTCTTACAAGCTTTTTAGCACTTTTTTGTACACCCGCGTCTCTCGTATTTAAAACTTCATCAAATAATTTTGTTCGTGTCGTAACTTAGTAAGAAGAGATCTTAGGGGCCGTCCCTAAATTACGTAACGGAATTTTTATCCCCGTTTTGTTACAAAAAGATAAAAAATGTTTTTTTTTTCATCGTCAAAAATCGTCACAATAGAACCCCATTCGCAGTGTTTCATCTTGTACAACTTTCATCAGTACATAAACTCATCTGTACATCTTGCACATATTATTTTTTGTGTATTTAACTGGCATTGTCAAAATGGTGATCGACTACAAGACCATTCGTCCATTCCTCCTTTCTCAAATCAGCCGCTAAACCGTGAACGAATTTTGACGTGCGAATACATCTTTTTCGAGGTAAATGACGCGTAAAACACGATTCGCACATGAAAAACGCGTAAAAGTACCTCAAAGACCGAGAATTACGCAGTTCAAATAGCGAACCTCTCCGCAAATTTAAAATGCCCCGGTTTCGCGCGGAACCGGATGATGTCATCCGGCACCTATCAGAAGCGAGCACGGGTCTCTATGACTTCCGTCAAAAGTCTCTCTACCCCTCGTTTATGAACACAATCGGTAACTTGAAACTTATCTTTAAAATCAAAGAATCGAATCTCATTCATGCGATCCGTAAGTAAACAAGCAACAATTCCGCATTGAAATAAGTTTCAATTGAACGAACATCAGTGGAAAATGAGAATAGACAGCGAGTCGACTACCGCAGTGCTTCACTGTCATCATTTTTCCGCCATTACAACGCGTTTGGAATTCGCTCGAGTCTCTGAACTCTTCAAAAGCTCGCTTGTCCAGGATACTGGCTCCAAAATTACCCAATGAATCACCATGCAATCTACTCACCTGGCACTTTCAGAATACTAAATAAAAAACACAAGGTTTAGTGACCCATTGAATGAAATACTATACTGCCTTGCTGAAGAAGAATACCGCTAGAGCCATCAGGCGTTGCCAAATTTCCTTCCACAAATCACGAATTTTCAGCAAAATTTGCGATTATTCCTCGCCCGACTTTTTAGCGGATTTAGTTCGTAATTTGGTCTGAAAAGTCTAAAAATTTCCAGGTAAAATATTTATTACTTCTAAAATAAATGTTTTCCTAGAGGAAATTTGGCAACACGTTAATGCTCATACGGCCTTTTTCTTTTGCACGGTCCACCCAATCTCCATTTTCCTCGGCCCCATCCAAAGGTGAGACGATTTTCCCTACAATGTCCTGTATCCATCCTCGCTGAGCCAATTTAAGGTCCAAACCTTCGTCCTCCGGCCGGACTCGGGCGATTGGAAGTGTTTAAATTTTAACTAAATTTGCAGGGCGTCCATCCTCGCGGTCGTGAGTTAAACCCGCGGGCGCGGATGAGAGGGTGATTTAAGCCACCCTAGAAAAACGGACGTTGCGGGGAGGAAAAATTCCGAGGCTCAAGGGTCGAATTGGGCTAATTTACGACCGGTTTACGACACTCACCGACGGCGAATGAAAACGGGCGTAAATTTTATGCCTCCGTCCCGTTCCCCACGTGCTGGTCGCCTAAGGGGAATGGGAGTGTGCTGAGTTCTTCAATTCCAACTCGTAGTTTTCTAGCCCGCTTTGCTCTTAATGAGATGCTCGAGGATTCCTCCGGATTAATTGAATGTGTTACTTCGCTCTCAACCTGAGCCCCTCCGGTGTGGTTGCCCGTTGAAGCACTCTTTCGCCTTTGATACTGCATTCTCTTCCGAGCTAATTCGAATGGTCGGATTAGAGCTAAAGTCTACGTTTAAATTGTGGCACCCTACCAGAGCTGGACCTTCCTGCGGTACGTTATAATCGGTTCAAATATAGGGTTTCTTCACAGTGGGGCTGACAACTAATTTATATTCAAAGAAAAAACAAATGGGAATGTTCCAATACGTTCGAATCAGAAAAGCGCTCGTGCGTTTACGTGGTATTGGAGATTCCTATGAGAGCAAATAAGGCTGTTCGGTCGAACACATCATGCAATTCGAGATCTTTCACTTGTGAGTTTAAAACTCACAAAGCGCGGAGGATGTGCGTTTACGTGCTTTTGGAAATTCCTAGTGGTGCAAACACGACTACTCGGTCGAACGCTAATGCAAATCGAGATCTTTCACTTGTGAGTTTAAAACCAACGAAACGCGAATGAGGTGCGCTTACGTGCTTTTGCAGCTCCCTGGGGTTGCAAACACGGCTGTTTGGTCGAATGCATCATGCGATTCGAGATATTTCACTTGTGAGTTTAAAAAACACAAAGCGCGGAGATGTATGTTTACGTGCTTTGGAGATTTCGGGGGGTGCAAACACAGGTATTCGGTCTAACGCATCATGCGATTCGAGTTCTTTCACTTGTGAGTTTGTAACACACAAAGCGCGGGGGATGCGTGTAATCGTGCTTTTGGAGATTCCTGGGAGTGCAAACACATTTATTCGGTCTAATAAATCATGCGAATCGAAATCTTTCACGTGTGAGTTTAAAACTCACAAAGCCCGGAAGATGTGTGTTAACGTGCTTTTGGAGATTCCTGGTACAAACACATTTATTCGGTCTAATAAATCATGCGAATCGAAATCTTTCACGTGTGAGTTTAAAACTCACAATGTGCGGTAGATGAATATTTACGTGCTATTGGAGATTCCTACTGGTGCAAGCACGGCTTTTCGGTCGAACGTATCGTACGAAACGAGATCCTTCATTTGTGAGTTTAAAACACACAAAGCGCGGATGCAGTGTGTTTACGTGCTTTTGGAGAACCCTGGGGTTGCAAACACGGCTTTTCGGTCAAACGCATCATGCGGACCGAGATTTTCACTTGTGAGTTTAAAACACACAAAGTGCGGAAGATGTGTATTTGCGCGCTTTTGGAGATTCCTAGGGGTGCAGACACAGCTATTCCGTCTAACGCATCATGCGATTCGAGATTTTCACAAGTGAGTTTGAAACACACAAAGCGCGGAAGATGTGCCTTAAGTGCTTAAGGAGATTCCTATGGGTGCAATCACGGTTGTTTGGTCGAACGCATCATGCAAATCGAGATCTTTCACTTGTGAGTTTAAAACTCTTATAGCGCGGAGGATGTGTATTTACTTACTTTTGGAGATTTATGGGGATGCAAACACAGGTATTCGGTCTAACGCATCATGTGAATCGAGATCCTTCACTTGTGAGTTTAAAACACACAAAGCGCAGATATGGTGTGTTTACGTGCGTTTGGAGATTCTTGGGGGTGCAAACACAGCTCTTCGGTCTAACAAATCATGCGATTTAAGATTTTTCACTTGTACGTTTAAGTAACGAAACGCGAATGAAGTGCGCTTACGTGCTTTTGCAGATCCCTGGGGTTGCAAACACGGCTTTTCGGTCAAACGCATCATGCGGACCGAGATTTTCACTTGTGAGTTTAAAACACACAAAGCGCGGAAGATGCGCCTTAAGTGCTTAAGGAGATTCCTATGGGTGCAATTCCGTGTACAGAATTAAATATCGTTGATTTCGTGGGACGGAACATGCGGGTTGAAAATAATCAGGGTGGTGAGATTCACTGCGTAGGCCCTTAGATGCACCTCGCACCGTAGATCCGTCCTCTTGGGTCTTATTTTCTCACTGCAGAATCGAAACCGTCCAGAATACTATATTCTAATGATTTTTAAGTGGCGGGTACACGAAAGAACTCGGTGCACGTAGCTTTGGATTTTTCATCACCAATTATTCCGTACAAAAGTCGATAATGTTGTCATTTAACTATGTACGGGGTCTCCAAGTCCCCAAGCCCCCTTTTTTAATCATGAGGCCGAATCTTTTCACCAAGAAATTTGACGGGTAGGAATAGCTTACAAACAGTAATAATTGCCAGGATGAAGTGAGCTTATATGACGTGTTGAGAATATAAGAGGCTTCAATGCGGTGTCCGGATTTACTTCGAGAAACAAGTTTGAAGTTTCAAAATTACATTGAGTATCATGGTTGAAAGATAGTTTCAATTGCCCTTGTGAAGCTTCAAATTGAAATGCACATGACGCACCACCGGCCGCTGATCGTCAGCTCGCAGTGGCTTGAGCTGGCACGTGCCTACGTGACTTTTTTAGGTGGGTTGGTGGACGCCGGCCTACAGAGTAGGTACAGACTGCGCCGCACAGTGGATCGAGTCAATCAGAAAGGTTGGACGTGTAATTGTTGACTAAAACTGCAAATGTTGTCGTTCATCTTATCACATATTAAATTTCAAGGGCTTCTTACGACAGAAAAGTTCACGAGGAAACCAACGAAACCACCTTTGAAATCGCCTAGTTTTGTATGAAAGGAGTTATCAGCTTTTAAGGTTGCCAAACTTTGTCCGAGCCCCCCCCCCCTCCTCCCATTGACTCGATCATCAGCATCTAGCGATTATTCTCGATCTTATCGCGATGAAATCGCGCTTTTATCGCCCGCCAATTTATCGCGATATTTTCGAAATAAACGTCACGAAAAGTGGCGATTTAATCTCAATTTAATCGAACCAAAAATTGTGATGTGTAGCGATTTAATCGCCATTCATCGCAAGTTTTAATGCGATAATATCTTGATATATTGCCACCAACATAATCGCGATTACCAACCTATGAAATCGCTATTTTTCGCGATCACTGCCACTTCGGTAGGCACACCACTTCCAGGCATCACAAAAAATAAAAAAAAATAAAATGAAGCAGAATTTTAGCATTCCTCTTCGAAAAATCTCGTTGATATGCAAAATATACAATGAAGATGTCATCATTATAACGGAAGGATTTGGAAGCTATTTGGCTGAACGCTTAAAAACACGTAATTTTTTTTTTATTCTGTGGCTGGAGCTGTTGAGGGAAACTCATCAAGCTAAAATCATAATCAGTAATCAGTTTCGGGAAGGGAGTTGCGCCAGGAATCTCCATAGCGTTCTTCAAACAATTTCATCCAGAGTACATTCTGGAAAATTTCTTATCACAATGTATAATATTCCACCGTATAGACAATAAGTATATTCTATGTTCCGCGTGCTTTGGTTTTTAGTGTGGTAGGCAGAAACGTCATCGGTAAAATATTGCGCGAAAGGTTTTCGTGAAAATTGAGCTGAGACGTTAATGGAATGAAAAGTGTGCGCGGACGTGTTAGAAACCTACTTGAGCGCCCTCAAAACTTCCGTATGCTATCTTAACAGACTTACAGACCACGATAGTTCCAGACACTGCAATAAATACATCACAGTGAAAACTCCTTTAGATGATTAATTAAAGGGCTGAAGAAAATTATGGCTTCAGCAGGTTTTCGAGTCAACCATTTCTCCGCTCAACGCGAATATGTTCGTCATAAGCGACAATTACGTGTGGCAAGGCAGGAATGATCGATTATCGATATTTTCCAATTTGAAACTATGCTAAAAATTCGATTATTAAGGTGTTAGTTGGGAACACCTTGTTTTCGAATCTTTTTCCATAAGTTTAAGACGCAGATCAATCTATTTTTCGCTAAACACGCCACGCTACTGCCCACGCGCCTTGTCCTCTGAGCTCCTCATTTTTGGTTGCTCAAGCGACAACACCATACACGAAAAATCAAGGAAAAGTTACACTGCAGGAGAGGTGACTGAGCTCGAAAACGAGGGTTAGCGGATTTGGTTTTTCACCGCAGAAAAATAAACATTATTTTTTTATGCCAAGACGCAAAAGAGAGCGCTGAGCCATGATTAATCGACGACATGTGAGCTTCAACCGCTGGAAATATGTTTGTCCAGGATCCTCATTGCCGAACGTGACAAGCAGTCCCTCCAGTCGGGGTCGAACGTCTAACGGGAAAAGGGAGTTTTCGAGAGATTTGGCAACGGAGTGCACGGCAGGATAAATGAAAGCAAGGAGGTGAGTCGTGAAATCCTCGAAGAACTGCGGATGGGGACTGAAAAGGATCGGAGCTTTTTGACAAGTTTGAGTGTCGCGGTATCATTTCGGACGTTCGCCGCGAAGTTTTAACGACCGGATTCATAGCCCTCGGAATAGGTTGCCTCGAAAATGTAACAATTTCTCGCGGCTGAGGTATACTTGATATCTGACAACGTAGAGCTATATTCTTATGGGCGGTGCGCGAGGTCAAATTGAGGGAGGCTTTTCAGTGAAAAATCTTCAACTTTATTCCGTATTTTTCTCCTTTATCCTCTTCTTAAAATGTTGCCTTTTTATTTTATCATGTAAAAATGTGACGGCCGGGCGTAGACGGATCTAGGGGGAGGGGGGTGTAGGGGGCGTGCGTCACCTTTTCACCCGCGAAAAGAGAAGGAAGAAAAAGAGAACAAATAGGAAATGAGGGGAGAGACGAGAGGAGAAGGAGGGACGTTTGGATTATGTAAAATGTTCACGGCCAAGTTGACTCAAACTGCATACTATATGTTTTAAAATGTTGGTTGCCCTAAACGCGTAAATAGATGACCTTCGTTTCTATATCAAGCTAACAATTCTTAACCTCGAATATGACCGTGCAATCCCTCATATCATATTTCCTTAAAACTGCTGTTTTTAAAACGCAACATTTCAATGAGTCAGTTGGACTTGTCATTGAATCGCTTTTTGATGGTTTAAGCTTTACAGAAGAGCCAAAAATAAAAAGATCTGTTCAAAAATTAAGTTTCAACGTCCAGTCTAAACGGAGATATCGCCTTTCGCAAAATGTACGACTTTAGGCTGCGACTTCAATATTTTGAGTTTTTGGCACTCAGGTTTTTTTCCAATTACGGGCAAATATTTAGCTTCTACGCTTCCTCTCCTTATCCTTTCAATTTTTGTTTTTCCTTCTTATTCTTCTCAATCTTATTCTTCTTCTACTTCATCCTCTATTTCCTTTTCCTGTTTTCACTTCTCTTTTTGGCGTTGCAAATTAGTCAACAGCAGCATAGAACGAAGCATTGCGAGTTAATGCCTCGCGCCAATTTGCCTTCAGTTTTGCATATGCAACACGGACATACATCAAGCACAAATAGTTATATCTCTGCGCCGTTATCAACACGCGTCAAACTCAGTACTTAGGATCCTAACTGTATCGTGCGCTAGCTTGTTATGGAGTATTACTGCTCCACGAACATAATCTGAGCGGGCCTACCATTATAAACCTTATTTTCGAGTTTAAAATACGAGCTAACGAGTTTTCAGTAGTTTGAAAAATTACCTATTAAATATAAGTTTATTCAACACTCTCTACTAGGATTTTTAATGAGTAATTTGTCTTCAAAATATTCAAAACTCGTTACCTCTTCGTCATAAATTTTGTAAACCATTAAAAATTGACCATTCGCCTGACGCGATGGATGTACTGGTCTCTTTTAAAGCACACTAAGCATAAGGCGCTCTGCAACGCCTAACCGTCACATGAATATATTATGACAGAGATCTTCTGGAGACTGGCATCTCTCTATCTTTTCCAGCATCTTTCAGCTGAAAGGATGATTGAAGCCATCTACAAGAAATACTTATTTAAATTATTTGCCCCTGCACTCGAAAATGTGGTCTATAGAATTTGACCCGCACAGGTCGTGTTCGCAGGGCAATAATTCCCCATAACACGTAAACACACGAGCCAGTTAGGATCGAATGTACTGTGCTTGACGCGCGTTGATGACGGCGCAGAGATACAACTATTCGTGCTTGATGGATGTCCGTGTTGTATCTGCAGAATTGAAGGCGCGTTGCTTTAAACCAGTCAAACATTGCTATTCTTGAAGCCCATGAGCTAAGTTTTACTGAGGTTTGTGAAGCTGAGACTCACATAGTATCTGATCTTTGCCGTCATGCGAACGTAGCAACAAGAGAACTTCGTCCTCCCTCACCCATCATGCCCAATTTCAAGCGTCGTGTGGGTTTTCGAGCGTATCTTCAGAGGCAAAGGAACACCGCTATAACAGCGCAACTTAGGAAACGGTCTATTAGATTTAGATGAGATTACGAGCTAAAGCATCTTAGTTTCCTTGTTCCGCACGAAAGTTAACTCAATGTATAATACACTTAATTTAACGAGTCCAGAATTGCGGTGGTGCCTTAATCTTGCTTTGAGTTCTATTAGGAACCGTATACAAAGTTTCTGCAGTACAAATTATTTTCGTCCAAATACTTCTCCTGTTATGTGCGTAACACGAATAAGCACTACGCTGATGTTCTATGTCTAGAGCTGATTATATGCACCAATACGATTTTCTCAACGGCGCGAGCTAGGAGGAAACTCAGTGTTGCTTCCTCGGGTTCGTAACTTCAGTTTAGAATTTTAAGTTCTCCTCCAGTCGTCCACAATGTTGTCCAAGACATGCAACTGAGTTTGAAAATTATGTGCAACCGCAAAAATTGGGATTTTTTTTTTTTTTCTTTCGAATCCGAAAGTTAGATCCCTTAAGGTAATTTAAAAGTTACCTGGCGTTCTACACGAGGGTATTCTCCGCTCTACCAAAGGACGAAATTATTCAGTAGTGCCAACATGTTTTCTCATAGTCTCGGTTTTGATCATTGGATTGTTAATACAGAGAAGAGGCATGCAGTACTTCTCCAGACAAATAGAAACAGTATAATTGCAAAATGGTTTAGAAAACAAATCTTTAACTTTCACTCTACCCTTTCCCAAATTGCAGTGATCGCGATAAGTTGAGAGAATGCATCGGAGAATGTATCGCGACTTGATCGATGTCAATATTTCGTTACACTATCGGATATCAAAGATTGCTATTTCATCGCATATATTGGCAATAAAATCGTGATAATATCGAAGGTGATTTATCACAATCGTATCGAACAAAAATCGCCGTAAATTAATATAAAATTTTCATTTCATCGAACAGTATTTTTCAAAGATGAAATTTCGATTTTATCGACTGCAATTTTATAGCGATAAAATTTCGATCTTATCGAACGCAAAGCAGCGATAAAATTGCAATAATATTGAGGATAACCGTAGAGTACCTATATTGAGAGAGTATGGCCACTGGGCCCCATGGAGAGGCTTAGGACCCAAAAATGGCGGTGCTTTGTTTTGGTTTTTGTGGATGGGAGGGGGGTCATTGCCAACTTTTGACGGTTATCACCAACCGCACTTGCTGCCAACCTTACTACATCTAAGATAATTTTTCTCAAAAATTACACACGATTAGCCTTAAAAATGTGTAAAGATGTCGCAATAGTGCATTTGAGTAAATTTCTCGTTACGATAAGCAAAGAAAACTACATTTTGAGTCATTTTGCATTACATTAATTTATGGCGTCCGCCATTTTTGGGTCCTAAGGGCTCCATTTAGCCTAAGATGGCTGAGCCAATCAGAGGTGGTAACCCCAGTGGCCATACTCTCTCAATATAGGTACTCTAGATAACCGCTCCGATGTTAATAATCCTTTTGATTTAATCGTTAAAAAATCGCAACTTAATTTCAGTATATCGCGAATTTTCCGTTGAACAATGCTACGTGGGTTGAGCGTATTTCATACTCAAGTCCTGATTGGTATACGAATCAATGTGTTGTTTTTCACAGCAGCGCAATTTCAATTGCGCGCTATTGACTCCGAAGACCCTTGATGTCTCTCTAAAATTGAGTCCTCTGACACATTATTATGAGCTGTTATTGAGCATATCTCAAGCATTATATTCTCGTCTCCCGAGATCGTTTATCTTCGACGCTAACGATTGTTGACAGGGTGACATGACTTCGCATTTCTGCGTCACCCTGTAAACAAGACGCAACTCAGAAGTAATTGTGGTCTCTCGTTTCCGCGGCAATCTTTCTTCAAGTTCGCACCTCGTTATATGGCCGCAGATATCTAGTTAAGGATCCCACACACACGCTCTCTTCACACCCGCGGCTCAAATGTTCAGATATCGATTTATGAGCTTTGTTGCCTATACCTTTAGTTGTGGAGGCTTAAAAACAACTGGATGACCTCAACCCGAGCCGCCAGTTTTATGGTATTGACCTCCTCTTTCGATGGTATATCAAGGAACTCTTAATGATGCATCATATCAATTTGCAACGCATGTCTAAAATGCTAAAACGCACTGGGAAGAAAACCCCATTGGATCTAGAGTCCAGACTCTTGAAAACATTCACAAGAAAAAGGACTCTTGATTCAATCAGCTTTAAGCTTAAATCAAAAGGAAATCCGCTCAAATTAAGAGGCTTGATTCTTGATTTAAGCTTAAATCTGATTGAATCAAGAGTATTTTTTCTTGTCGATGTTTTAAAGAGTCTGGCTTTAGATACAATGTGTTTTTTCCCCAGTGCGGGTGTAAAGAGCTCTACGCGTCACATACACACGAAAAAAATAAAAAATCCGAAGAAGGCATTAGGGAAGTCACATTATTTTCACGAGGTAATATTAGGCGAATTTCTGTGTGAGGCCATGCTAATGAACTTAAATAGAGCTTTGTTATTACTATCGGCATTTTGCTCGAGTGCGTGGGGTTTGCGAAAACTTTTTTTGCGAACGCTTTTTCCGTATCGTGAATAAATTTTTTTTTCACGATAATGCCACCTTCCACCTTTAAAAATGCTGTACTGCCGCGTTTTGTGCACCTCCGCCTTTCAACGCCGCCGTCTAGTTTCTTCTGAAAACCAACCTTTAAATCCTTAACCACGAAAAGATCTTTTCCCTTTTCGCTTACCATGGTATCCATTTTAGCGGGTTACAACTTTAAGAAACTAGTCAGTTTTGCTCCCAGGTATGGTGCGGTAAAACAATGGTGGATGGTCCCTTACCATTAGCTAGGAAATAGCTTCCGCGTGGTAGTGTGACTAAGTTCCCAAACACCTAACAGACTACATGAACATCTTACCTGTATGAACCTCCACCTCTGCTTCCTCGTAGAAAACTGGGAGGGTGAATGGCTCGTCATCTTTGCCTGCCATTATGCCATTAATTGTTCACTGTTTATGAGATTCGTTGTTTTGAATCACTTAGATAACACCAAACTTAAAATATCTTGAATCTCTTGAACACGATAACACCAAACTTCAAATATCTTGAATCTCTTGAATATAGAACACATGACAATTGAAGGGGGCTGCTCTTGAATCTTGTCCTTGTATGTTAAGTCAGGTAGCGAAATCATGACACGAGACTTGCCGTTGCCGCCTTTTTTCGGCTCCGGCCTAGTGTTCTTACTGCGGTAAACGAAAACTAATGTACGAGGTAAAAGCGAAAAGCATTGGACACTAAACACAAGGAGAAAGTTATACTGATACTCAGAGATAACAGGTGCATTTCATTCATCAAGTTTATATATACAAATTCGCAATTTTAGAAGAGTTAAACGCATATTTTACTGAATAAGACGCAATTAGACGCAAGACGCCCAATGGAACGCCAAGGCGTATATAAGACGCACCGCGTCTAATTAGACGCAAAACGGAGACACTGCTTTCGAACACAATGATTCATCATCAGGCACATAGCACAGTTAAACATCTTTAAACACATTTTAGATATAGGTAATACAAGAAAGAAAGAAAAAAAAATGGAAAATTCCACATTTTTAACCATAAAATTGAACATCAGCAATGAGCTTACATATCAAGAGCCGTGGTAGAGGCGGTAGGCTTGGATAAAATCAGTGCAAACGGATTAGAAAACAAAACAAAATTAGCTATTACACAGTATCGCACTCCAATAAGCAGCCAAGAAAATCAACTTAGATGTGGGAGGTAATCCTAAATAAAATTAGAGTGCGCTGTTGCAGCAGAGATCTATGAATGCATGCGCCCAACGGGCGAAATCCGAACGAAAAGTATACACCTTTTCGCAGGTGTTTTTTACATTAGTAATATTGACATTTGTAGATGAATTACGGGTAACTAAGGTAAAAAAAGGATTTTTTTGGCAACATTATCAACAACAATGAGGATCCAGTGATGACTAACATTAATGGGAATAATAACCTTTCTCAGACCTTTATAATTTATCTGGGGTAACACAAAATGAATATCTTCAGGGGATGCATTTTTATCTAGAATCTTTTGAGTGAATGCAGTCTCAAGGGTGAAAATTCTCTGCTTGCCATGACCATGAACTCGCAAGAAAATATCGATTACTGCGTCATACAGCCAGCCTTTAACAAAATCTTCGGCCATATTTTTCCAAAATGCAATTTCTGTGTCTGAGATGTTAGGGTCTAGAGACTTTAGTTCAACTTCACTAACATGGAGATCTTCAAATCTGTAAGGCACAGTTGCGCTTTCATAAGATGTTAAGGGGGGAGAAAAGCTGTGACCTTTCCTTCGGCGAGTGGTTTGAGATCTTAAAGATGTTATTACTGAAGTGACATTATTTGGTGATGGTGCACTTAGGACAGTTGCAACTGAAATTGATTCCGGATGAGAATTTGGTGCTAATAGGAACACTTTAGTAGCGTTGCCTTCTGCAACAACTGATACATTATTCTCTGTCATTGATAAATTATCACTTATGTAAGTAAGAAGTTCTTGGGGTAAGGCTTCAAATTCTTTCTTATCTGGTTTTGCAAAGGATTTACGAGGAACTTTTCTTTTTTTTATAGTTTTATACATTTTTGGTTGACATGGGGATTTCTGGTTTGGAGCAAATGTACAGAGCATTGGAGGAACTTGTACGTTTGATTTCTTGTCTTGCGCGATAGTCTTAACACTAGAGGAACTTAGTATTCCTGATTTCTTGGGTTGACTATTTAATTTACAGAAACTGATTTCAGAACCAAGGAAAGTTAAAACGTGGGACCTTAGATTTGAATTTGAACTTAATAAATCTAGTATACTGGGAACCGGAAAACTTCTTCAAAACATTTTTAACCTTTGTTTCAAAATCATCTACATTTCTTTCCTCCATCAGTACTCGTAAGTATTTATTGATGAGTCGTCTTAAGGAACCTCTCCTAATTTTGTTTAAATTGTTTTGCCATGACCGAAGGACATGCCATTTGCATAGAAGATGCTTTCTGTCCGAATTTGAATTATCTTCTGAAAAAACAGATTTAAATGATTCCCACAAAGCAGGATCGTCGTCTGTCACAACAATATGTGCCGGTAAATGCGGGCACTTTTTTTGATCGAGTGGAAGAGAATCCCCAAGATTTGAGCATCAAGGTGATTGGTCACAAACTGCGCAAAAAATAGGCCTGACCCATATTCGTCAGGAATCAAAATATTCAATAAATAAAAATCATAACGTTTGGTTTTGTGGGTGGCATCAATACACAGCCCACGACTAGATCCCTCTCGCATTTCTTTTAATTGCTGCTCAGTTTGAGACCCGTACACAAAAAGGTCTTTGTGGTATGGTAAACTATCAAAATTGGCATCTCCGATGTAAGTGGAACACCCTTGAGGCTTGTATTTAACATTGCTCTGTATTTTTACTTTTTCAACAGAGAACTTACTACTTACTGGCTAAAATAATGGACGCCTTATGGAAGAGAGGTTGATCGAACGTAACGAAGCATTTCTTTTTTACTTTCTCGCTTTCTTTTGATGCAAATCAAAGAGCCGAATAGATAGTTGTCATGTTTGTTGGATCCAAATTGATGAAAGGTAGTGCCATTACATAGGAGGTTTCAAATTCAGGTTTATCTTTTAAGATTTGTCTCATAAAACCGCGCCATCCTGTAAACAATTGAGGATTACTACCACTGATCGTAATCCCCGAAAAATACAGAATGTTGTGAAGTTGAATTGTTTTTTGGAACATGTTTTTCTCCAAACTCTGTGACACCTTCTTGACAGTTATGTTTCGCAGTCCTCGGTATTTTGAATTTTGTACATACTGAACCACAGGAATGTCGAAAGAGCCATTGATTGTACACGATTTTATTTTAGGAACGACGGGACTTGAAATAACCTCAGATGCGGGGGTGATACACTTAATGCCTCCGAGAGCATGGAATGTGTCTTTTCCGGATAGGGTTCGTATGTTGTAGTCTGCATTATCAAAAACAAATTGCGAAAAAATGCCTTCATTTTAGATCGGTGGTCCCTCATTACACAGAGACATTTGATATGAATTCACAAGGTGGTATGAGATACATGTGCCTAAATTATTTAATATGTCGATCAAATGGCGTGAGCCAAAGGTTCGGGCTGGGTCTAAACCCAAAGCACACTGAATGGGAGAGATAAAAGTGCGGGGCCTGCAGATGGAGATTATCGAGTGACAAATATTAATTTGTTTCCGCAGTAAATTCGGGTTTTCATTTAAACTTTTATTTTGGCTCTCTTTCGATGTCACAAAGTTTATAAAATTTAAAAGAGAATCTGGAATAGTTTCCTTTCCGCCATTTTGAATAGACTGTGCTGAGGGATAATTTTCTAAGTCATAAGTTAAACTCTGAATATCAGAGCGTATTATCTTTGCAGCAGCTTTGATAATTCGCAACTTTCCCTCTGCTTCACTCTCATAAATTTCCGCGGCCCATTTTTTGGGAAAATGGTTTTCGAGAGAGTGAACTAAACACACAATTTTAGTGTTCTGAGGAAAGATAATTCTTTGTCCAAATATATTTTTTAAAACAGCCTTTAAGGATGTCATGGCATACTTTTCAGTCATCTCTACGCTTAAAGGAAATTTTGCAATTAAATCTGGTATACTATGCTGACACTCGTCTGCGCTCTCTAAATAGTTGATGATGTCCTTGATCCATTCTGTCATACATTCAGACTTGGGACGTCCCCTGGTTTGAAACTTCTGAACTCGATAAAAAGATGCATTACATTCCGGATGATAGCGCACTTTAGCCGTTATTGAATCTCCTATTGCATTGATACGAGCTATCACTGTTGCTCCCCAAGAATCCTTTCGCGAGTAAGCCACTGAGAGAATGCTACCTACTTTATTTGGATCTGCAAGCAGACAAGTTAGTTTGTTATCCTGTGAAGGTTTTGATTTGGAAATCAGGTTTTTACCACAAAAAAGGCAGTGAGAAGTCCGGCAAAAAGCTGAGGCTGATGGAAGAAGAGTCGTGGAGGTTCCGGAGGTGGAAGCTACCTCCCTTATCTTTTCATCAGCCTTGATGGAAGTTTTTCTTGTGTAGGATTTTCGGCACTGGACGTGTAACACAAGGGATGTTTTTCCAGCCCATTTTTCATGAAAATTGTCATTCCGTGCATAGCTTGCTTGATTCAGCGTCGGGAGGCCGGAAGTAAACGTTACGGCTGCGCCTTCTTTAAGACTACCATCACAAATTGAACAATCGACTTCCATATCGACTTGAATCTCATCTAGTCTAAAAATGGAAAAAACAAATTTATAAAAATTTTGAGTCATAAATTTATGGAAACCAAAAAAAAACCATGGTTTCAAAAACACAGATGTCCAACATTCGATAGGAATGTGTTCATCGATAGTCCATCGGTCCACGAGCACAATACAACACTTACTTAAAAACGGACACTAATTCAACAATACATAAAAATGGAGATTAATTCATCAATACATAAATATGGACACTAATTCAACAATACATGAAAATGGACACTGATTCAACAATACTTAAACACCTTTCCAGACACAAAATCTGGCAAACAAAATACACTAAACAGAGTAAAACAATACATAACCACACACCCAACAACCCGGCACAAAGTGTCGCAGCCAATGCATGTCCCTCCAGTGATGATTTCGTCAGTACCCGAGCAGATATGCATACGTGAGTTAGGTTTAGATGGTCAGCTTGATCTCGGCCCCCGATCACTTGTGTTCCTAATTTTATCTCCTGATCAGAAAAATTTCTTTTCTAGAGCCAAATCAACGTATAATAGCTTAACTCCTTAAGCGACCACCACGGTCGAAACCCTTCACTGGAAAAAAAAAAAAAACACATTGGATCAAGAGTCGAGACTCTTGAAAACGCTGACAAGAAAAAATCCTCTTGATTCAATCAGAATCTAGCTTAAATCAAGAACCAAGTCTTTTAAAATCGGATTTCGTTTAGATTCAAGCAAAAATCCGATTGAATTGAGAGTATTTTTTCTTGTTAATGTTTTCAAGAGTCTGGACTCTAGATCCAATGTATTTTGTTTTCCAGTGTAAGGTAGTGCGAAACAGGTGGGAGCCATTTGGGGGTTGAACTGTCATGTCTTCGAGAGGATTCGCCTCTTTTTCTCTCGGTTACCAAAAAAAAAAAAAAAAAAAAAAAAAAAAAAAAACACACAAACAAACCATTGGTTTGATACGGATTTATACCATCCATCCATCGCTTCTTCATAAATCAAGATAGGGACGCTCGGCGGAATTCCCAAAGTTCATCTATGAACCACCATCGAACAATTAAACGCTGTGGATGCAGCGAGAGCTTTCCTATCGATCGCTCGTCCATTCCATGCAAATCTGAACAGTCTCATTGTCATGTTGTTCTTTTAAATATGAGATTTTTCATGCTGTCGGATGAAGTTGGTTCATTTTTGTAGCCGACATGCCGGTGGAGCAGCGGATGAGTGGTATCTGCGCCACGGAAAAAGTTGAGGGGATGATGTCACGCGGGAACTGTCGACCAAGGCCGCCAGGTTGTGAAATAAAACTTGAATATTTGACATGCGCTTGCACTGAAAACAAATCTCGGTGTATTTACTAAGAAAAGGGTAAAATTACCAAGGATTCAGGGTTCTATTTGATCCCAGTTTTTTCTTCGTAAAATTACCATTTATGGAATTGGTAATTTTACCGAGAAATCTTGGTAAAATTATTGAACTTTCTCGGTAATTTTACTGGACTTCGTTAAAAACGCCAATATTTTTTATCGACTGTGGTACAATTACCGGGATAAAATGGCAAAGTTACCGGGAGTTGATTACCAATAAAAGTGGTATTCTTACCTGAAAAAAACAGTAAAAATACCGGTTTTTAGGTAAGCTTACCAGTCTGTCCTGGTAAAATTACCAATAATTTGTAAAAAAAAAGTGAGATGGTAAAGGTACCAACGAACCTTGGTAAAAACGCAAAGAATTTTTTTTCAGTGTCGAGAAGTGCTAATTTTTCAGCGCACTCTGGCGACGATGCTGTTGACCTACAAGTTACCATCGAGTTCTTCCCTTCATCTGAAGAGGACGTAGAAATCGATTCCCGGCACTCGACGACTCAACTTTCATTGGTTCCTAAAATAGTGCACGGGTAATGAAACTTCACTCCTGTATAATGGACGGAGGGAGATGCTACTTTTCGACCTGGGAAAATTTAATAACATTAGTTCAGGACATTTTTCAAACATGACACTTTTATTCGAGAAATACACGCGTAATATTTTGTAGCATCAAGGAAACGATTTCGCTTGGATTCCACAAAATCTTAACAAAGTTTTTCGATCAAATGACAAAACGCTTTTTTCACCCTGAATTTACCGTAAACAATGCCCGCGACCTCTTTGATATTATCACGCCCACGGTAAAGCTACTGTCTTCCACCACTTTTTTTTTCTACTGGGGCTTAAGCCCTGCTCCTTCCTCTAGCCGCAACCGCATCAGACACGTACTAAAAGTTATAAAACTGATAATGTATTAAAAGTGATAAAACTGATAAACATTGACATTTCTTAAAGTTACTGTGACCATGTTTTCCCAGAGCTGCGACAAACCGCCTTAATTTCTTTGTGCCGGCAGAAATGTTACTATTAAGTTGAAATAGTTGCACGTTGTGCCTGTGCAACAATCATCACGTTATTGTTACATTCACCATGTTTGTACTCGTCAGTAAAATTACCAAAATTCGTGTTTCAACTGACTCGTATACTCGCGGGAGACATTAAATCTGGGTACTCGTAGATCAACCGTTTTTTTCTCTTTCTGCGGGGCGATTATTGAAACTGATAGACAAAGCGATAGACAAAGATGACATAGGGGGTATAAAGCAATTCTATCGGTTGAAATGGGTGGTTCTCATCGACTAAGGGGGAAAATGATAGACTAACTGTCGGGTTTCTCGTGGGTTGCCGTTACTTAGTCGATTACCTACCTCCTTTGTCCATTGCAACAACCCGTTTCCACCAATAGGATCCCTCCAAATCCCTTTTGTCGTCTCTGTCTATCGCTTTATCTATCAGTTTCAATAATCGGTCCGCTGAGCGGTTTCATAGTCAAGTCTAATGTGCATGATGCACATCTCTCTCTTAGTTCCCTATTTCACGTTTAAATCCTTTCAGTCTCTGTCTCTTTTGATGAATTTAAGTTGTAATCTACACTGGTAAGTAGGAAAGAATCAAGCCACATAAGGTATTGCCGAATTTAATTTTACATGAAAACCGTTGTGCGGATTTTTGTGCAAATTTCAGAGAAATTCTTGCATAGTACGAAGCAAACGATTTAAAAATTTTAAAAAAATCCGCACAAACGTTCTCTCATAAAAAACGAAAAGGCCCAGTTAAATTTGGCAACAGTTGATGTGGCTTGGTTCCTTTCTACTCAACACGGTTTAACTTGAATCTTACGTCGCTTTAATAAGGCGCAATGATACAACTATTCAAACTCTCCGGAATGCGTGAGGTATCACGCATCAATTGGAGGCGTTCCATGCCGCTAAACGCTGTCCTTTTACGAAAACTCTGCCCTTAAGGTGATTCGATGGACGCCATATTTTGTGTCAGAACGAAATGCGACATATCGCATCAATTGGTTCCATTTTTTCAGTTACTCGTCATTTTTCTCCAATTTTGAGATCGCAATTCTGTTGTCAAGAGACTAAAACACTCACTTACCAATTTTAACAAATAAACTCAACGTAATAAAGGCGTGGTTTTTTTACAGAGAAAAAATCGCATCCGATACTGATATCGAAATTTCACTCGAATGCAATACTTTCTCTCTGAAAAAACCATGCCTTTATAATGTTGAATTTCTTTGTTAAAATTGGTAAGTGAGTGTTTTAGTCTCTTGACAACAGAATTGCGATCTCAAAATTCGAGAAAATTTAAATGACGAGTAGCTGAGAAAATGGAACCAATTGATGCGATATATCGCATGTCGTTCTGACACCAAATATAGCGTCCATCGAATCACTTTAAGGGCAGAGTTTTCGCAAAAGGACCGCGTTTAGCGGCATGGAACGCCTCCAATTGATGCGTGATACCTCACGCATTCCGGAAAGTTTGAATAGTTGTATCATTGCGCCTTATTAAAGCGATGTAAGATTCAAGTTAAACCGTGTTAAGTAGAAAGGAACCAAGCCACATCAACTATTGCCAAATTTAACTGGGCCATTTCATTTTTTTTTGGAGAGAACGTTTGTGCGGATTTATTTAAAAATTTTAAATGGTTTACTTCGTACTATGCAAGAATTTCTCTGAAATTTGCACAAAAATTCGCACAACGGTTTTCGTGTAAAAAATTAAATTCGGCAATACCTTATGTGACTTGATTCTTTCCTACTTGGACACAAAATATGGCGTCCATCGAATCACCTTAACATTCGCTTACCGTAAGGTGTGAGACTGGGGCCGAGAGAGGTGGACAAAAAAGAAGTAAGCCAGAGTGTTCATCCGATCGTAAATTTCATTACTGTATCAATCGACGGATCATTCCTCGCGATGAATTTCCGACGTGAGTGGGGAGGCCGGATCATCATTCTTCAAGTCACCCCATTGTTAAATCCATAGCACGCCACCACCGCCAGCCTCGTGAAGACCCACATCTCGAATTCGACCCCCCCCCCCCCCCCNGACGAAACGACGTTACTGCATTCCAACATCGCGAAATTCTCACTCGCAGACTGTACATGTACCGCGGAATTCTTTGGTATTTTTCACTGATGCATCTTTGAGTTACGCTCCAAAGTCGGTGAAATTTTGGACAGTGATTGAAGGTTAGATTGCTGTAAAAACTTGCGGATTGATCGGTCAGTTGTAAATATTAAATATACCTAAATAAGATTGATAATCTGTAATTAAAAAATATATAAAAATGCAGAAATTTAAATTTAGATTTTAAATAAAATTATTTTAGTATTTAATTAAAACTAAATAAAATCAAATAAGATAAAATGATTAAATTCGTAGCTACGTTGGGATGGAATTACGTTTCTTTGTCTGAGGAACGACACATTCCGTTCATGCCAAGAATTCGGCTGCGCCAAGGAAAAACACTGAACCCGCGAACGTTTTCAAATTTCTTTCGATGAAACACGAGTTCTCAGGAAAACTTGCGACCATTTTTTTTCAATTTATCAGAAATTTTTTCGCAATTCTATTTAGATTATGTGATAATATCAAAGTGAAATTTTCACAATTTTCAAGATCAGTATTTTGTCAGGGTAATTTCGGAAATATTCGAAGATTACGGCGTTTCTTATTGGCACGACAGAATCTTTTTTTGACCCAATAAACTGATTTAGTGGTTACGTCATGGTTCAATCGTAAATAAACGTTACCTTGACTCTGATTTGAGCCACTGTCGTGTTTCTTGCAATCGAAATTTCTCGTTATAATGAGACACTCCGACCAATGACCTGGCAATGACTAAGTTGTGATGAAGTAACACAATTAACTTACACAGAATTTGTAAACGAACCAGCGAGAATGAAAACACACCAACTCGGAAAAATGAAAATAATCAAGACGCACACTAAACTGCACAGCAGGTGAAGAAGTTAGTTGAAGAAACAGATGTTTCCTGCCGAAAGAAAAGAACTCATGGACACTTTAAAGGTCCAAGTTGGAACAGACGCGCTAACTTCAATGACCATTATGTATGTAAATTAACTGTCTTTAATGGAAATTGAGCATTTTCGAGTTACCGAGTTGGTGTGTTTTCGTTCTCACTGATTCAAATGTGATTAGTGGCCGTTCAAGCATAACATAACGCACTTGGGGGGGGGGGGAATCGATCCCAACGTTACAAATCCGAGCCGGGTGAAAAAGAAAACTTTGGATAAACCTGCAAAAAATTGAAAATCCAGCCTTTCTCAAATGAATCTTTTCACACCATGGTCGATCTCTTCCCGTCGTATTTCAGCGAAACATCTCCCCAAAAAAACTCTCGAATGTTTTTCAAGCCGTTTTCTCACAGCGTTTTCT
>NW_017547257.1:2184383-2219447 GCF_001854935.1 Bemisia tabaci
AGGGGGGTCCAAAAATCGGAAAAATTACGCTACGTAATACTTGAACAGGCTTGTATTGGTTTGAACCAATGACGTAGCCACTTAATTAGTCCACAGGATCGCGGGCAATCGTGAGTGGGGGGGGAGGGGTGGCGTGAGGGTGTCTTGACCCCAGTTGCGGGATGAGGAGCGGTAACAGGCGTGAGTAACTCGAGTACGGCAGGTTGCGTGACAAGGATTCGGGGCCGGGCTCGTCAAGGAGCATACGTGGTGTTTTTCATTACTGTAAGACGCAGAATCTCTCCATCCAGTTCCATTTATCGCCTTCCATTAACCGGAGCGAGGTGCGGCGGCGTTCCTTGTTCGTTAGCCGCCGCTCTACAATTTAATTAAATAAACGGGCTCCGGGAACGGAACCCAGCCGTGACGTCACATCGTCGCTCCTCCGACGTAAGCGCGCATCTCGAACTCCACGTGAACCCTCATGTCCGTATACCTCGATGCCCTCCGGGGCTCACGTGGGAATGAAGAACCGCCCCTGTGTGCGAGGAGCAACGACACGAGCAGCCTCCGCAATTTCCACCGACGGCCGACGGCTCCTTAGACCGTGCCGGATTCTCCGCCATTGCGATTTGCCTCTGCGACAGACCCGCCTAAAGCTTTATCGAGAACGTCCGGCAACTGTGGCCGAACTTGTTTTGTGCCGCGTTTTTTTCGCTCGGGTGTATTTGCCATAATAACTTGTAATAACACTCTCCCTCTCTCTTCGTTTGTCCCGGTGCTAAGTAGTTGAAATTCATGACATTAAGGTGACAACCCTGTCGAGGAGCCTCTTCAGGTCTGCCCTCTTCGTTTTGGCAGTAAATCTTGGAAATGTCGGGGGGGGGGGGTGCGCTGGAGCAGTTTCATTCGAGTACCTTAAAATGTGGAATTTTACTCGTGAAAGGCCTGGTTCTTGAATATGTTGGCACGGAAAAAATTCCGAGTGAAGAGCTCTGGCTCAGAGATAATTTAACTTAAAGCTTGCTAAGTCTCCGAAGTTCTCACAGTTTCGGTGACTGTAAATCCCATGTCTTGAATCTTGGATTAATGACCTAGGTTTTTTTAGTGATGTGAGGTAGCCTTTGGATGGGATGGGGCATCAGTGTTTCTCGCGTTTGACACATGGTAGCCTTTGTATGGGATGGGGCATCAGTGTTTCTCGCGTTTGACACATGAATAATCACTCCAATCGAAAATCCCTGTGGACTGTGGATGTGGAATGTGAAAGCTTGAATTCTCTAAAATATGGCAGCATCTTATGTCATCTTAGTGACTGAAAAATAATCGATACCTAACGATTCATAGCGTGGCAGTCTGGCCCACGAAAAATCGATTCTTTGCCTTCGAGTTAAATTTAGGAATCAGCGTTATGAACTCATGATAATCTACGCCCACCCAAAAAGGGATCGTCCCTAAGTTTTTTTCACAGCTTTTATGAATGAAACTTATATTTCTAGCACCTTTTCCCAGTTATATCCATGATTACTCGATATTTAGAAAACAGTGATTCTAGAAAATGCCCTCAGCTGGTAAGAATAAATATTCACCAACGATGAAACATTTTAAATTGTTGCTCCAGGGCATAGTTGTTAAATTATGATAAGGGTCACGATACCCTCGCCGTAATCTCTCGTTCATTTGATAACTTTCGGACGTGAAGTTTTATAAGCTTTTGAGCTTTATGAAAGGAAAAAAATGGAGATTTCACGGAACTTAGCCCATTCAATAAAAATATCAGAGCAACTCTCAGGACGGGTTAACAAGAGATTTTCTGATGGCGAAGTTTCAAATCCCAGACGCAAGGGAAAAGTAAATAATAAGTTTACCTAGAGCAATCGTCGATTTGAAAAGGAGGGAAAAATAACGAAGCTGGATGACAAAAGAGGGTACTTGCGCAATCCCAGTTCCATTCAGATTCAAATACATATTCCTTTTAATTAATTTAGAGTGCCGCTGAGAAAGATTTATTTCGAACAAAAGTTCCAATATTAATTACTGGTATACCTCTTTGTTCCTTTCATAACCCACCCATATCTACATCTGCAAAGCTTGTAGAGTGGCATTGTTAATATGTGAAGAATCGCCCCTGCATCGTTTATGCAGACCTGAGACAATATTAGCGGACCAATTGTTGGAATTGATCCAAAGTAGACAAAGAGAAAATGGAACTATCTTTTTGGTGGGAGCGCGTGGCTGCAATGGACAAAGGAGGTAAGTAACAGACTAACTAACGGCAACTCACAGAATACCCTGTGGTTAGTTCATCTATTCCGCTTTTTGTCTCAAACAACTATTCCGTTCAACCGAAAGGTTTGCCCAATTTTCACTTTGTCTATCAATGTCATTCATCAGTCCGCAGGTCATTTCTATAATACTGGGAATCACACATGGACTCGGATTATCAAATGACGTTAAAGGTGATCGTATAAACATTGAGAATTTGGCAATTTTGGGTAAGGCTTTACTTTGAGGGCAAATATCGACCAATATGCACGTCGCTGACCTTAGAGGTCCCCATTTTGCTCAAGTATGACTTTCTGGATGTCAAATGTACTATCCCCGAATAATTTAAAATGGTAATTCCATAACGTGCTCGCTAACTCCTAGAGACTTTTCGAAGAGTGTTAATTTTCTAACTTTTACTCACAAAACATGTTACTATTTGTGATCTTAACAGTCTAAAAAACCCCTATTTTTGTGGAGAGTTCATCTTTCTATTTGGCTGCGCAAGCAGATGTCACCCGGGTATCAAAAATAATTGAAACCAAGTTTTTTGAGGTTTAATTAGAAGAGAAAAAGATCTCCATAGTGTAACGGGAAAATGCGATATCGATGCCACCACAGCCCGACGATAAAACAAAAAGTGGAACGCGACGATGCATCAACAGCTCTTTTTTTACTTCCTCGATTCTCCGAGGGCATTTCAATCGGTCATCTGGAAAAATTACCGATGAAATTCGGTTCTCAGCGAAAGATTTAAAGGGATTAGTTCCCCAGCGTTGTCACGCTACAACAATTAAGGAGGCGTTAAAGGAATGCTGCGAGTGAGAGGAAGAGCGGCGTTCCCGGATAGGAATCGATAGCTGCGGCAATGTTGTGACGGGGAAAACGGGATAATTGCAGGATTGGTAATTTATCAGGTCAGTGGGCCGGCTCTGGCGGAGGTCGGGCTAGGAGGGCGAAAAAATCGATGAGCCCTAAAAAATTAATGCGCTGACAATGAAGAAATGTTGACGAATATTGCTAATGTATGGATAAAACGCTGCGCTCCGCGGCACGGCGCGGCGGGCGTCGCTTCAGACGAAGTGAATGAAATGAGCAGTAAACGCACAACCATATTCCCTCTCGGCTAAAGCAAACACTCCGATAAGTGTAAAGCCCTTGCAATATTTACTCATCTCCTGCAAATCAAATGAAGGGGAGCAATGGTGATTAAACGGCGCCCGCTTCACTCGTATTCGTGTTTCAAAACAGGAATGTTTTACTTAATCCTCCGATAATATAGTTAAATGTTTTTTTAGAATATTGTTAATACTCAGAAACGTGAAACAATGTGTAATCTTCCAAGTATTGTCATGAACAGTTGATATCATTGATTTGTCTCCCCATCCGGAAATAAATAATAATGATTAAAAAATGAAATGAAAAAATGTAAAAAATCCTACCTTTTAAAAAAGAAAATAAAACGTTTTTTCAGTACGTACATTCTAGGTTAAAAATGAACAAAACGAAAGTTACACGGGTAACTGGAAGAAGTTGGCTCACTGCTTAATGCAAAATTTAACGTACGTTGAACACGATTCGGCCTCTAAAAGACGGTTTGTAGTGATATCAAGTAATGCTTGCAATGAAATTTCGCCAGAGATTTCTGTAACTTTTATAGAATCATTTTCTGGCATGCATTTTTTCTTTTATTCTAAAAGATGATGTTGTCAGCTTTCCTGAGTTAGGAATCTTTCCTTGTGTTAACATTTTGGGATTTGGTAAAATTATTTTTCATCGTGAAAGCAAGAGCTTCACTGGGTAAAAGTGGTCCGGGCTCTTCGTTTTTTCGTCCTAATACAACGTTTTAGAGATCTACTACTTTTCAGGTGTTGACGAATTAGCCCTAGCAACATGTGATATAGACCTTTCACCTTATAAATGGCTGTAGGTTCCACATCTGGAATATAAGCCAGTAAACCAACAGGAGAAGAAGAAGAAGAAGACCTTTCACCTTTCTTCTATAGTGCAAGTGCAGTTTGATATGCTACTTCAAGCTGTGTAGAGGAATGGCTGGCTGAGTTTGAATCTCTCCTTGTGTTAACATTTTGGGATTTGGTAAAATTATTTTTTATCATGAAAGCAAGAGCTTTACTGGGTAAAAGTGGTACGGGCTCTTCGTTGTTTCGTCCTAATACAACGTTTTTGAGATCTACTACTTTTTCAGGTGTTGACGAAATAGCCCTAGGGACCTGTGATTTAGACCTTTCACCTTCCTTCTATAGTGCAGTTTGATATGCTACTTCGAGCTGTGTAGAGGAATGGCTGGCTGAGTTTGAATCTTTTTTCATCATGAAAGCAAGAGCTTTACTGGGTAAAAGTGGTACGGGCTCTTCGTTGTTTCGTCCTAATACAACGTTTTTGAGATCTACTACTTTTTCAGATGTTGACGAAATAGACCTAGCAACCTGCGATTTAGACCTTTCACCTTCCTACTATAGTGCAGTTTGATATGCTACTTCGAGCTGTGTAGAGGAATGGCTGGTCGCCAAGTCATGAACTTTTCGCTGCTGCACTTTTTTGCTACAGTTCTTGAAGTCTGTAGAGGGTCGTCTCGTTAGGGTGGAGCGTTTGATTTGATTTCTTCCTCTGACAAAGTAGATACAAGTGGAGGCATAGTGACGGTTTCTGTGTCCCAGTCAATTAACCTAGTATAATTCGTCGCATAGAAGTTCAGCAGAGGGACTCTGAATGGCCTCACATTCATTGCTGAAGGGCTGTTCTTGGCTGCCAAAATTCTCTCAACGGCAGTTTTCCGCACATTTCCTTCTTAATCAGCGAGCATGGAAACCAGGATGTTCTCAGGATGCGCAAAGAAGACGTTCCTTTGAATGGAATTGTGGACCACTTCCTTCAGTGTTGGCTCTAAATAATTGTTCAACGACATTATTTTCCAAACATACCTTGGGCCATCAACACAAGAATGCTGGGTTTTGATATAAAACCACATTAAACATTCTGGATGTATTTCACTAGCTGCTTCAACTCTTCACTTGGGTGTTCTGAAGCAACATATAATCGCAAAACTCTGTTCGTAATTGTAGGCCAGCGCGAACAGAGTGTATGGCGCCTGGGGTTTAAGCTGCAAGCCGCAGGGAGCATTCGCCCTTGGCCGAGGCTAGGCACATTTCGTAGAGATACTTCTGATCAGTGCTGATTGTTTCGTAGTCAACAGCTGGCAGATCACAGGGCACAGCTTCAAACGTAACCACAGGTAACTCATGGCAGAGGAGTATTGCTTTGCCTATTGCACCGCAGAGAATTTGCGGCTCAGTTGTGGGTCCATCTAAGAAAATACAAATTTTTCGTAATGGCAGCTCGTTGAAATGCAGCAAACAAATAAGCCATTGCACTGGCTGACCTCGTCTTCTTTCAAAAATTGGTATGGCCGTCTCGTGTTTTGATGAACATTAATAGAGGGATTTTCCCAGAGAGGAAATACTACCTCGCTAAACCAATCTTCATGCACTTTTTTCAGCTGCTCTTCGGAACTGCGACATTCCTTCCACCTACGTCTGAACATCATTACTAGCGAATATAATTTTCTCTCTCCATCTTCGGAAATAAAGGCAGTGGGTATTTTGCGCAACACAAAGGCCTTCAAAAGATCCATCAACCAGTTTCATCCAACAGATTCTTGAATATCATTGGCCACTTGGGAGCAAATTTAAGGGGGGAAAGAGTATTTCTTCTTATTATCATAGAGTTAACTCAGTGTGGTTGGATAAGGGCAGATTTTTAGTTTAAAGTTAATTTACCTCAAATGTGGTACATAAAAATAAATCATCAAGTCAACAAAAATTAGAAAAGTAACATTGCACAAACAATTACAATTTCTTCAACCACATTTAATCATAAGTAAAATCTTCAGCATAATAAGTAGATTGAGAGGTGCTGGTCAACCCAAATTTCATCGCCTCTCGAAGTGAATCCTCTTTTGACACAAAAACGACTGCATTATCTAAAAATTAAATAAAACTACTATAAAATCGGTAAAAATAATTACAAACCTCAGACCTACTAAACAAATTAAATAATATTTCTTGAATTTGATATACCTGACGTTACTGGGATAATCAGCCCTTCCTAGAGGCCCTTGTGGGGGAAAAATCAAACTTTTTAACGAAATTTGGCAACAAGATTTACAATTTAAATTTGTCATACACTATCGAAAATGGCATACTAATCTGCGACTTCACATAAATTTGTCATTTCAGCGATAATCGGCCTTCCCTGGAGGGCCTCATGGAAAGTTATATTTTCGGCCAAATTTGGCAGCAATGGATTCTGATGCAATTTGACATTATTGAAAATTGCGATAATATAGGCTAATAACCGAATAATATTTGCTCACAGTCAATTATGTTCCATTTTTGTTTATGTATTTTATTTTCGAGGTCAAGCATCGGATTTGCTCAAAATTTTCCGAAAATTCACTTTCATCCTATAACGACAGAGGATTTCGCGGCCTTAAAGATATGCTCTATTTTTTGCAGAACTCATGGATTTTTTCGATTTGGGGTGTGAACTTAACACTCTTCTAAAATGACGGACACAACGTAATAACCCTAAAAGTTTGACAACAGGCTTACCTTCCGGAGGAATGATTATTGCCTCNCATCGTCTTCTACTTCCTGTGCGTCGTTTTGATGGTTGTCATTGTCATTTGCACCTGAAAAAATAAAAACAAATTGAATTGTTTCCGGTATCAACAAAATTTGTTTTAAACCAACTATTCTGATGTTTTTTTATCGAGATAATCACGATGGAATCATCAGAATTTCCAGGTACACATTCGTTTAAGAGATATTCGCACACAACATGTTTCAAAGAATTTCATGAAAGTTTAGACAATTTCATGAAATTTCACTCGAATAAATTTCATTAAATTTTCCATCTCTGCGCACGAAAGATCCGATTTTCCGATCGCACCGTTGCAAATCTCCATTCGTGTTCCGTTTGCATTTGTTCATGTAATTTTAGAAGTCAAATAACTGTTTTTCGCATGATTTTCCGAGAATTTGCTTATTTTATTCCTCACGAGAGGATTTCGCGGCGATACTTCGATTCGCTTTTTTTACTTTTAAAGATAATAAAGTTTTAGTTAAACTACGATACAAACGGGGTGTGATTTGACAATGTCGAAGCGATGTCCCTGTTTCGCGTAGCACCGCGAATGCAAGCGCCGAATGATCGAGCCGTTATCGCAGTACAAAACGCCTTCAATTTAGCTGGCGGCAATATGGACATCCCTCGCGGTCGAATAGTTGTATCAAGAGCGCCTTCCGTGATAGATGCAAATATTGATGAACGCGCGCGAAATCCCGTCTTTTCCGGCATTTGGAAGGTTGCTCACCGTCAATTATGTTCCATTTTTGTTTATGTATTTTATTTTCGAGGTCAAGCATCGGATTTGCTCAAAATTTTCCGAAAATTCACTTTCATCCTACACTGAGAAAAAACTATGGCTTATAAACCTATTAGAGGTAAATATGGAACACCACTAATAGTAGTACCTCTACATATAATAATAGCACATATACCTTAGTTATGGTACGGGGTACCTTAATTAGGTACACAGACCTTAGTATGGTTCACAGACCGAGAATCATTAGTTTATTTACGACTATTATAGGTGTTCCATATTTACCTCTAATAGGTTTATAAACCATAGTCTTTTCTCAGTGTATAACGACAGAGGATTTCGCGGCAATATTTTCATTGGACGGCTTTGCACGAAAGACCCGATTTTACTGCGATCGCACCGTTGAACATCTCTTTTCATGTTCTGTTTGCTTTCTTCTTACAGCGCAAGACGCTTATTGGCTAAAAAGTTTTGGCGGGAAAGAAGCTTCTAGATTTGGTTCCTCCAAAAAGTGAAGAGCTTTTATGAGGTTCCTGTCAAATGAAAAAATACGGTTTTGGCAGGAAAATGTTCTCAAAGGTTTCCAATTAGCGGTTCAGGGCTTGACAGTATAACGGTTCAAAGACAAAAAACAAAAACAAAAAAAAAAAAAAAAAAAAACTGGGACAGCGTGACGGGGACCGATGTTCAGAGGGTCGCGGGGTAAATCGTATAACTTTATATAAGAGATAACCGAATAATATTTGGCCGTGCTCCCTAGGTGGAAGAAACAGGCGACCTTAGGTATCATGTTATTGAAGCAAAACACGAAGTCACATTTCAATGCACTGAGATGCACACTGAGAAAAAACTATGGCTTATAAACCTATTAGAGGTAAATATGGAACACCACTAATAGTAGTACCTCTACATATAATAATAGCACATATACCTTAGTTATGGTCTCTGTACCTTAATTAGGTACAGAGACCTTAGTATGGTTCACAGACCGAGAATCANATTTCAATGCACTGAGATGCACTCCGAAAAAAATTAATTTTGGCCCGTAGGGGACAAAAGGCGACATTCACCTTAGCGTCATTTTAAACTTAAGGATATGTGGAATAAGATTTTTCAGTTCCCAAAGCATTAGCTAGAATTAATAATTTAGAGCTTCCTGAAAAATTTCACTGATTTTTATCGGCTTTCGGCGCATGTTTGCAGCGTTGAAAAGCATACAAATTTCAGCTGAAAAGTAATGTAATTGGGGGAAAGGACGTCATTTACCATCAAGTGGATCCATGTCGCCCAAAAATTCACATAGATGCGGCATAACTTGGTAAAATTAAACACGCACTACTAAATGCGGCCTACAATCAGATAACCTGTTGCGCGCTCTGTTGTTAGGGCCTGTCCCACTCTTATCAATCATTAATGTTAGATGATAACTCAGGTGATGATCCCTGAGAGTATGTATGACAAAACTGTGGTGCCAAACTTTCATTTTTTGCAACTTCAAAATTTGAATAAAGTTCCGTTCAATACGGTCTGTGGACCAAAGTGCGGCGCAGAGATACAACTATTCGTGATTAATGGATGCCCGTGTTGCATCTGCATAATTGAAGGCGCGCTGCTGCGAGGTCTGAACTCGCAATGCTCCCTTTTATGCTGCCTATGGGATTTCTTCGCTCAGGTTCAACGGAGAAGTTAGAAAGCGAGGCCCGAACACGTCTCTCCCATCCTCGAGTAAAGTTTTTGTAGGTCGATGTTTTTTTTTCTTGTTTTAATTTGAGGTCTGATTCTTTTTTTCGGGTGTATTTGTAGACTTATATTTGGATTGCATTTTGCAATTTGGAATTATAAATTCTGGCTCATCTGAAAAAAACACTTATGTGCATGGGAAAACTAACACATACGTTGCACCTACATACACACACACATACATACATACGCACATACATACGTTGTACATGGCACATACGTTGTTTTTAAACCGGGCCGGACTTTATAGTTCCTAATTGCAAAATGCAGTCCATTTAACGTTCATACTCACGGACACCATAACTCCCCCAGACGAGTTGTCGGGTCAATTTGTCCCGGTTTGGGATTTCCAGGGGCTGTTGTCCAAAAAATGCCGTGACACCCGATTTTTCCTTTTTTCAAAATTTGATGTCTTATTCTTTTTTACGATGTATTTGAATACCTTTATTTGAATCTCATGTGTACCGGCTCTTTACAACTCTCAGGCCACGTGTTTTTAGTAAGCCTCGGGTTAGTTAAACAAGACCTCTAACGTCTACGTGTTAACTTTCCTCAGGAGGAAGTTCCCGGGAACCCTGATCCCTTTTTATGAGGGGACCGAAATCGTCCAGAACCCTTTCCGACGAAGTAAGAATAGTAAAAAATATCCTAGTCTAAATGAAAAATACAAACTCGCGAAGAGGAGCTTACACAAATGCTCGTCTCGGGATGTCCTCCCACCAGTGGCGTGGCGTGAATAATCGATTATCGATATCTCGCCATTTGAAGCTATGGTATCGATGAATCGATGAATCGATTACTAAGGTGTTGAAAATCGATCTTTTTTCATGGGTTTAAATGGCACAACAATCGATACATCGCAATTCACGCCACGCCACTGCCTCCCACTCAATCTAGACTCACGGAACCGATTAAAATCAGCAAAAGCTATGCAGTATTCTTCCGTGCTAAGGAAGAACGCCGTATGAACACTTGAGGGTTGCCAAATTTCCCCGGACAGAAGGAAAGTTATTTTCCTTATTTTTAAGGAAAGTCGTGCATATTTTTCCTTGAAATTTTCAGATATTTTAGAGTAAATTCAAAAAAAAAAATTATTGAAATTTTTAATTAAAAATATTCACAATTTTTTATGTGAATTCATTTTAATTGAAGGAAACACTGCAACGTCTAAAAGCCCATCTGGCGTTCTTCCTCAGCACGGAAGTATTCTTGTGACTCGCTTATATGCATCTTTGATCTGCTCCTATACCCAGGCCGGAAATTGCCTCTCACGAAAGCGACGGCGGATGTCAGAATCGTCAGAAAACGCATGATTGCACTCGCCACACCCTGGACCGAGTCAATCAGAATAATTGGACGAAATTCGGAAACTTTCAAAGCCCCTTTCATCCTGAAGTTCGAGGTTTAAAAGTGGTTCTCCTGGTTTCCTCGTTAACTTTTCATCCAAAAACACCCCTTAAAATTTAAAAAGTGACGAAATAAACGTAAAAAACTTGCAGTTTTAGTTAAAAACTGAATGTCCGACCTCCGTGATTGACTCTATCACTGTGCGCCGGTCAACTTTGATTCTCTCTGATTTCGCCGTTCTGTTTCTGTGTGTTGCAGGTACTTGAAGATGATTGAGATGATAAGCATCTGCGTTTGGGCGAGGCGTTGGTCTTGAGGGTGGGCTTCTGCTCCGCGTTAGATATGTCTATGTTCTTTTTCCGATTGCACAATTTACAAAGAGCAGAACAAAAGCGGCGACAGCGGAAGAAAGGCGGGAGAGTGGTACGCAGGAGCCCGCTCACCCTGGCCCCGAGCCGCCTTTTCGAAAAACCCCCGCTTACCCCGTCGGACAGTCTGGACGAAGTGGCGCTTACCATCCCGAGGTATTTAAACCTCCCACTAATAGTCACATGCTATCTTCAATACGTTTTACTCTCTTTTCTGGTGCATTTATCACTTCGAAGCAAACTTAGACAAAAAACATTAAACATATATATTTTTTATGGAAAAAAGTTACCTTTTTTCCCCTGATGTCCTAGTTCTGGGGTGGTTTCACGATAACTGGAAAAGTTTTGACGGCAGATGTCACAAATCGAATGAAAGATTACACAGTTTGAACGGGGTTTTTTTTTTTGTATTATTCTTCGATAAACTCATTCCCCAATTCCTCTCCTCAATTCATACCACTTTTCTCCTGATGTATTCCAAATCCTCGGTCCAGTCTAGTTCATAATAGTTACAATCAGCGGAAATGTAATATTTTAACTAATAACGTCTCGAAGTACCTAAATCAAGATGTAACACGGTTATGAAACAAATTCCATTTGTGAACTCACCCCAAAAGTTCCAAAAACGGGATTTTGTACATCGACTACGAGCGCATGGTCGTCAAAGCGGGAAATGCCCTCATTATCAAAATTTCCTCCCATAGATGGGGTTAGGGGGCTTAAGGGTTATGCATTATGCCTAATGATCCTTCCTCCCTTTAAACTGCCGTTGACCACCAACCGCGCGTTACGCAGTTACCCTCCGATTTAACGTAAACCCTTTCCGCCCCTCTGCCATCGTCGCTAACAGTGATGAGGTGGCTGTTCGTCGGCTGAGTTAAAATAAAGTGCCAGGAAAAACAAAAGCGACAAGAAGAAGCGAGAGAGATAATCAAGAAAAAGCAGATCCACTTTGCCGTGTATCGGTAAAACTCTTAGCCTGCTGTGATAAATAAAACAAAATGTCCTTCAAATGCGATCTCTCCAACAGATTATATTGTGTAAGGGGTGTTCAATAAAAAGAGTTCTAATTTCACGAGGACGAAAATGCCAGTAATGACGTGAGATCCAGCGGCGAGGGGAGAACGGTCGATTTTCGATATTTCTGCATTTGAAGCTATGGTAAAGAATCTATTTTTGAGGTGTTGGGTGCGAACACCCTGTTTATCGATCCTTTTCCATGGGTTTCAATGGCAGATCAATCGATATATCGCTAAGCACGCCGCGCCACTTGTGAGATCTCTTCAGCACTTTAGCAAATAAAACCCTCGAGCAAACGAGAGGAATGACATTGGACGCCTAAGAATACCTCGTGTTCGCAGTTGCCGAATTTCCTTCGAATCAACGGGAATAATGTGAAATTTATGAGATCCCATTCACGAATCCAGAGGAGACTATCAATAAAGTAGTTGAAAGAAATATTGATAAGGGTGAAATTAATTACTCGGTTAAATTGGCTGATGAGTTGCTGACATAGTAATTATAAAATGACTTCAGATGTTCGGCATGGATTGTCCGTCGTCCCAGGCGAGCTGCTCGCTTAGCAACCGAGGAAAGTCACCTGAGAAAAAAATGTGTTTGCTCACATGGTCGAGAGCCCGAAATTAAAAATCTGAATCCACCTTTTCGCTGTTTGTTTAACTTGACGATTGCGCTCATACTTGAGTTGAAAAATGGGACGAATGTTGTATTTGTTACGGGGAATTGGGGAACTTTTGATGGTTTTATTTTTATAAAAAATTCGATGTTATATTTCGTGTTATTTGATCTCCACCGTTGTTTATTTGAAGAGGAAACAATTCGAGCCTGTGCAAATGTCAAAGGACCCTAGGCTATTAAACGACCACCACGTTGCCACCGTGTTGGTCTCTTTTTCGAGACCGAACGCGAATATGTGTAATTCAACCTTCAGTAATTTGCATGGATTTAGCAGAAAAGAATGTGATACACTGGGGAAAAAAACACATTGGATCTAGAGTCCAGACTCTTGAAAACATTGACAAGAAAAAATACTCTTGATTCAATCAGATTTTAGCTTGAATCAAATCGAAATGCGCTTAAATTAAGAGGCTTGGTTCTTGATTTAAGCTAGATTCTAATTGAATCAAGAGTTCTTTTTCTTGTCGATGTTTTCAAGAGTCTGGACTCTAGATCCAATGTGTTTTTTTCCAGTGTAACATTTTTAAAAAAATCTGAAAAGAAAGATTGCTCCAATTGATACTGAGCTGAACCTTAGTATTCTTCCGCTATCAGTTGAGTATCCAAAACTTTTGAAAGAATTTGACAAGTCTATTCAATTAGAGACCGTATTTTGATGATAACAAGCCCATCGCACGTACCTGATTTGAGTTTTGGAAACAAGAAAACTGTCTGCAATTGGATGCAGTAGCAGTGATTAAGGAAAATTATTTCATGGTGCTTTGTGCAATCCACCTCAAGGAGCTCAAAACGAGTTTTTTTTTGCAATTGAAGCGGGATTGACAGAAACGGATTGATGTAGGGTGGGGGGGGGTCGTGCAGAAGGATGTAAGTTAAGGGGGTACTAATATTATGGTAAGTCAATCTTTAACTTACAGCATGTAACAATATCCATTTAAATTATCTGCTAAAAACAACGACTGTGAGCAAGTGATTACTTTTTGGGAGGAATTCCCACAAAATCGCAGAATTTCGCGAGGATGCCTTACTTTTAACCGTGTGCCAACGAAGCTCGTTTGAACTTTTCAAATTTGTGAATACACTGTTCTTTCGTATGTTGTCAGTTTTCAGAAAAGTCGAAAAAAGTCCAACTCGGACGTCCGGTAGGCCAGCTATCACCGAAATCCGGGCTCTAATTGAACAGACCTCATATACGACGCTTGCACTCGAATTTCATTTTTCATTTCGAGCTTTATAGAGGAGGAAAATCTCAAAGCCCTCGTGGCTTGTTTTTAATTTGGAGTGCCCTAGTATTTCCTTGCGAAACGCGCGCACATACTTGTCCTCTTTAAACAGACGGGACTGACTTGAAACCATAGAGATCATCTTTTCCTGGAGGTTAGTCTTCATCGAGGGGACTATGTTAAATTGTACTCTTAATGATCATGTAAATAATGCAGAGTTTAATGACCAAGAGAGGGTTTCCCCCGAATGGACCAACTCAAGGACTCTACCCTTGAGATTTTTACGCCCTGGAAAGTCCGAGAGTTAACCAGATACAGGGCTTTTTCATCAAGCTTTGGACATACTTCACGCGGTCGGATAAGTTACTGCAGCCTGCAGCGCGGCGTACCAAAACTGAAAGGATGATCCAAATTTAAAGCCCACGGATTTCATACAATTTACCGTATCTAAAACATCTCTCCAAAAATAATAAAACAAATCTTGTATAAATATTTGCAGTTTCATGCTTTATCACTTGAACGACGAAAATAAATGCATGCATACTAGTTGCTTTGCTTTCTGCTACCCGGTGTGTTATGTTGATCGATTCATTCAATCATCCGATTATTCGCACCGACCTCCTATGCTATTCGCCTCCCTATATTGCCTGATTATTAGGTACCTTAAATAGATCTTAAGTATGAGCCAGGAAGTGAAATTCCTTATTGCTAAAATGAAGTTCAATCGATCTGTCTGGGCCGCTTTCAAATACCGCTCGTTTCGCGCCGTGAACAGGAATCAAAAACCGACCTTTAATTGTTCGGAATGATTTTACGGCTGATGGGCAGGGGCTTTTGTCCATTGTTTGACTAAAAATTCAAAATTTGCCGAGATTTTTCACACTTTCAAAAATAAAACAGATGTGTCACCTTCAGTAAATCAAAGGGAGAAAATAGAAGAAAATAAAATAAAAAATTCAAGCATAAATGTAGCTAGCTGTCAAAGTCTATTTTGTGAAATATGTCACAATACCTTGTTTGACTTTAACAAAAAGCTTGGAGGACTTACGTAAAGGGCTTCTAATATGGCAGACGCAGAGTTAGCGTTGGAGTTAGCCGATTCCGATTTAAGGGCCTGCAGTGCTTTCAGAAAGATTAGACGGTCCCCAAGAGGTGGTATTAATCGTTCAGCACACTTTTGGTCGGTGTGTTTGAAACTTTTCTGCGGGATACGTTGTTCTAAAAGCAGATAATGAATCAATTAAACAAAAAAGAGGGTACCAACAGGGAAATCTGCAAGTCGGGATATTTGAAATGAGAGGTGAACCACGAATGTATTGTATGACTCTCGCTCCTCGGTTTGGTGCAATTCAAATGCAGTTGTCCTTTAAAGGACGGGAGGTCTGCACTGGACACCGGACTGCCCCAACGCAGTTTGCATTGGTTGGCGGTCAGGTCCCCCCCCCCCCCCCCNGAAATGGGCCCTCTCGCACAATTTTTTTTCTATGTTTGTTTATCCAAAAAACTGAGGACCTTGATATCACAGGAAGTATCCCGGTGTTTTTTGACCACCGAAAACCCCTAAAAAATCAACTTAAAACGCCCCCGAATTCGGGTTTGTCGAAACGGTCACTTTTACACAGGAGCAGATCCGCTACTTTCGTGACGTCGCAGTAGGTACACCGGAAAAAAAAAAAAAAAACATTGGATCTAGAGTCCAGACTCTTGAAAACATTGACAAGAAAAAATACTCTTGATTCAATCAGATTTTAGCTTGAATCAAATCGAAATGCGCTTAAATTAAGAGGCTTGGTTCTTGATTTAAGCTAGATTCTAATTGAATCAAGAGTTCTTTTTCTTGTCGATGTTTTCAAGAGTCTGGACTCTAGATCCAATGTGTTTTTTTCCAGTGTAACATTTTTAAAAAAATCTGAAAAGAAAGATTGCCCCAATTGATTCTGAGCTGAACCTTAGTATTCTTCCGCTATCAGTTGAGTATCCAAAACTTTTGAAAGAATGTGACAAGTCTATTCAATTAGATACATGACAAATGGTCTCCCATCGTTTACAATGTATTTCTCCATAAGGAATTGACAGCCGCTTGATGAGGTCAGGTTCGTCATGCACTGTGACGTCACGAGTGTACCGGATCCGTTCCCGCGTAAAAGTGACCATTTTGAATTGGTCGGTTCGTTAAACAGCCTTTTTTTGAGTTTGGGGGGTGCTTTCAAGATTTTTTAAAACAACGTGAATGAAGAAGGAGGAGGGCTAGTCTCACTTTCCATCCAAATTGCTTATCCCTAGATTAGCTGCTCTTTCCTTTCTAGTAGAGTGATCGGTGAGTGGACTTCCATCGTATTTTCTTGTAAAAATGCCAGTGTTGGCCGCAGACTGAATAATTGATGCAGGTAATGCAATTCAAATAAGAGCCATCGATGCACCGTAATTAAATCACTCTCTCAAGCGCATTGAGAATTTCTAAGTGGGGTCGTAGCACTAAGTGCGATTTCCTACCCCGCGGTAGATGGAATAATAAAAGCTGACAGCATCATGACCCCACCTAATTGACTGCAACCGAGTGGTGCATTTAATACGGAAGCACAGAGTTGACCCAATCTAAAAGCCCTTTTAAATTCTATTAATAAATCAATATTCACCCCATAAATGTATCCTTTGAGCGGAGCGGGGGAATTTTATTTGTGACAAGCGATCGAACATTCATTGGAAATATGCAGTATTTGTTACACCTAATTGGATTGAATGCAAATCCCGTGTTGACTCTTGCGCGCACTCTGAAATTCAGTGGTTGCAGAGATGGTCGAGTCGTTGCCGAAGGACGCTACATTATTTTCAAAACAAAGCCTAGGATTTCACAAAGATGCATTTTTATTTTACCACTAATACGAAGGGTTGCTGATGCATTTCGGGTAATTTCCCATCTACAGAACATACATTGTCGACCAATGATTGAACGTAGTTGTTGTTAATGGACAGCTGTCCGATGTTCTCGAAAGCCGAAAAAAATGCGAAACACTCTGCCTACACGGAAAAAAGTGTTTGTGGTTTTTCCCTAAAATCGTGGTACCATCCCAATTGAATTGCACTATTGCAGCGAAAAGGAACCAGGAGCATTCCAATGTTGCTAAGATTGTGCAACTTCATCCATTGCAATATAATTTTTGCAATCCAGAAAAAATATGAAATTCACATGGCAATTTTTGTCGTAAAACAGTTTTTAGCAAGTGAAGTAGAAATTGTTTATAAATAATCAAGTTTTTCCTCCAAGGCAAAAGAAGCTGCATAATCGTAGCAACATTGCGATGTTCCTGGTTCCTTTTCGCAAAATGCAATCCAGTATTTCAGATAATGTGGACAGTTCCAGTAAGTGTGGTAGTACTGCAAATTAAGTTAGGATAGCACCGCAAGTAGTAATCTACTTTATCGGGATACTACGAAAATTAACTGGAAATGTCCATATCATCCACACTGGAAAGGAAAACACATTGGATCTAGAGTTCAGACTCTTGAAAACATTGACAAAAAAAAATACTCTTGATTCAATCAGATTTTTGCTTAAATTAAAAGGAAATCCGCTCAAATTAAGAGGCTTGGTTCTTGATTTAAGCAAAAATCCGATTGAATCAAGAGTATTTTTCCTTGTCGATGTTTTTAAGAGGCTGGACTTTAGATCCAATGTGGGTTTTTTTTTCCAGTGCATCAACCTCTTGCTCTTTTTTTCCGTAAATACTGTGGCCATAAAAAAATTAAGATGTGAAAATTGCCATAAGGTACATGCTCTTTTTGGTCGAGTACACCTCACCATTTATACATTGATTGTAAAGCAGCGCATTATTTAAAATATCACCGCGGGTATTCTTAACCACAAATTTGATTGAAATTTGACGTAAGGAAGTCATTTGATGGATTACCTGCATTTCACAGCCAGCTCCTCGGCGCGAACCATGCGCAACTCCATTCAACGTCGTCTATTAAGTCTTCGCGCATTACCGATTTTCTAATTATAGTCAACTCCCTCCTACATGAACCTATACCGTTCGCTAAAACAAAGAACCGGGGTTGTTGTCGGACCGATGTTGTGGCAGCTGGCACAATCTGTTCGAGCTCTCGCGTGGTAACCTGGTATAACAGCCCTTATCTACCGCAGCTAGAAGCCTCCCTTAATTATACAACATGCATGCCACGTTCGAGGGGAACTACTCCTAGCTCATGCATAGTTGCTGCACTGCTTCAAGTGCGCCTATTCACACACGAACTCACCGGACGCCCTCAAGCGGTTCTAGTTGTAGTACATTTTCCAATGAGGAACCACGGTTTTTGGCTCATCCACACTGAGAAAAAACTATGGCTTATAAACCTATTAGAGGTAAATATGGAACACCACTAATAGTAGTACCTCTACATATAATAATAGCACATATACCTTAGTTATGGTGCGGGGTACCTTAATTAGGTACAGAGACCTTAGTATGGTTCACAGACCGAGAATCATTAGTTTATTTACGACTATTATAGGTGTTCCATATTTACCTCTAATAGGTTTATAAACCATAGCTTTTTCTCAGTGCAGAGCTGCATTTAGGTTTATCGTGCCAAGTCCGAGATTTTTGGCTCCTGCTCCCCCCTTTGCACTTGTCTAGGAAATCTCCCCCNNNNCCCCCCCCCCAAAAAAAAAACCGCATAATTTAATTGGTGCATCACTGAAAAAAGGTGCTTGGCGCAAGCATGATAATTCTTGAATTAGGCGCCAAGACTTTGTTTAACTTAATTTTAGCTGAATTTTTCTTGATACATGCAAAATAATGCTTAATCGGGTTAAGCGAAAAAGAAGTTTCTATTCAACAGCAAAATTCTTGATTTAAGAAAAAATACTTCTTGGCGGCAAATTTAAGATTCTTTCTATTCAGTGATATTAATAATACAGACAAAATGGAGTCATGCATGTTGTCGTTTTCTCGGTGAATTGAAGATAACATATTCGAAATTCATAGGAGACAATTCCCATACAATTTTTATCGAATAATGTTACATGGTTATGCAGTGTTGCCGATCGAGGTACGCGCTATCGCACCTTTCCTCTTTATGTAGTCCAGACACTTAGAGAAAACTTGGATGGGGTTTTTTTTTTTTTTTTTTTAGGAAAAACCACCATTTTTGGCTCGTTTCGGAAACACAATGTGCACCCTCAGTTTTTCTATGCATATAGGTGCTTCCATAGATGAGTCAGAACCGGTAACCCTCAATTGTAAAATCATGCTTGAAATCATCATTGTTGAGGCCATGAATTTGATGTTCTTATCACTGAGAAAAAGCTATGCGCTGGAAAAAAAAATCCACATTGGATCTAGAGTCCAGACGCTCGAAAACATTGAGAAGAAGAAGGACTCTTGATTCAATCCGATTTAAGCTTAAATCGAAAGGAAATCCGCTCAAATCAAGAGGCTTGGTTCTTGATTTAAGCTAAAATCTGATTGAATCAAGAGTATTTTTTCTTGTACATGTTTAGAAGAGTCTGGACTCTAGATCCAATGTGTTTTTTTTTTTTCCAGTGCGGCTATTTGGTCTGACGCATCATGCGAATCGAGATCTTTCACTTGTGAGTTGAAAGCACACAAACCGCAAAAGATGTGTGTTTACGTGCTTTTGGAGATTACTCGGGGTGCAAACACAGCTATTTGGTCTAACGCTTCATGCGATTCGAGATCTTTCACGTGTGAGTTTAAAACACACAAAGCGCGGAAGATGTGCATTTACGTGCTTTAGGAGATTCTTGGGGGTGCAATCACAGCTTTTCGGTCTAACGCATCATGCGAATCGAGATTTTTCACTTTTGAATTTAAAACACCCAAAGCGCGGAAGATGTGCGTTTACGTGCTTTCGGAGATTCCTGGAGTTGCTAAGACGGTTATTTGGTCTAACGCACCATGCGATTCGAGATCTTTCACGTGTGAGTTTAAAACACACAAAGCGCGGAAGATGTGCATTTACGTGCTTTAGGAGATTCTTGGGGGTGCAAACACAGCTTTTCGGTCTAACGCATCATGCGAATCGAGATTTTTCACTTTTGAATTTAAAACACACAAAGCGCGGAAGATGTGCGTTTACGTGCTTTCGGAGATTCCTGGAGTTGCTAACACGGCTATTCGGTCGAACGCACCATGCGATTCGAGATTTTTCACTTGTGAGTTTAAAACACACAAAGCGCGGAGGATGTGTGTGCGTGCTTTCGGACTCTTGATTCAATCAGATTTAAGCTTAAATCAAAATTAAATCCGCTCAAATTAAGAGGCTTGGTTCTTAATACGAGGGTCATCCAAAAAGTAAGTTTCCCTACCTTGTATCTTCCGAACGAAAAGAGATAAATCAAATCGGTAAAAAGGCACATATTAGGCATACTCTAAGCTTCAAAACAAGCTCAAGTTTTTGAAAATCGATCAAGGGGTTCGCGAGTAAACTTAATTTTACTGAGACAACCTCCTGTCGCCGCGTGCCCACCTCCGGGGTCAGGATGCGCGGAGAGTCGATTATAGAAGACTCGGGTTATCGCCTCTATACATCACATCAACAAGGAATTTTTTATTGAGTAACTACCTTACTAGTAGTTAGTAGTAGTTACCTTACTTTTTGACGTAGTCTCCACATCTTCTTTGACATTTTTGGTATCATTACAGCAGCTTCTTGACGCCCTCCGCGTAGAAGATCTCGTCTTGGCTCCGAAACTAGTCATTGACAGCGATCTGCACTCCCAAATCAGTTGCTTTGTGTAGGGAAATTTTCCCCCAATCCTTCAAATTTTCGTACTTTGGCTTCATGTGACTTTCATTTGTTCCCTAGCGGAAAAACTTCCACGATGGAAGCGATTTTCAACCGATTCAGAGGCACAGATCGCTGTCAATGACTGGTTACAGAGTCAAGGCGAAAGCTTCTACGCGGAAGGTATCAAGAAGCTGCTATGATGATACCAGAAATATTAAAAAAGATGTGGAGACTATGTCAAAAAGTAAGGTAAGAGGTTGAGTAGGCTCAATGAAAACATTCAAATTCCTTGTTGATGTGATGTATAGAGGCGATAACCCGAGTCTTCTATAATCACCTCTCCGCGCATCCTGACCCCGGAGGTGGGCACGCGGCGACAGGAGGTTGTCTCAGTAAAATTAAGTTTACTCGCGAACCCCTTGACCGATTTTCAAAAACTTGAGCTTGTTTTAAAGCTTAGAGTATGCCTAATATGTGCCTTTTTACCGATTTGATTTTCGGAAGATACAAGGTAGGGAAACTTACTTTTTGGATGACCCTCGTATAAGCTTATTAAATCTGATTGAATCAAGAGTATTTTTTCTTGTCGATGACTGTGGCACACGTTTAGTGTCGATTACAATAAGATCAATTGGATTTCGTATATCACGTATAAAATTTCGCACCAAATCATTATTAGATAGCTGTGGCTCAAGGTTAGTGCAGGTTAGAGTATTAGGTGGTTTTGGCAAAATTTTACTACCAGCCGGCTGGCTCTGGTTGAGTTGCACTTCGCGTAAAATTTTTCGTTTTGGATCAGTATTAGAATTCTGTCGCACAAGTTCAATACTGGTTGGAGTATCATTTAGTTCTTGCAAAATTCTATTGCTAGGTGGCTGATTCTCCTTGTGATGCATGTCGCGTAAAATTGCCCACACTGAATCATAATCACATTTCCGTCGTACAGTTTCGCCAGTTGAATTATCAGATTGGTGTTGCACAATGTCAGTACCCATGGCGTTATCAGGTTCTTGTAGCACAAGTTCACTACTGATTAACCCGTTCTCGTTTAGATTCACATCGACTATCACTGAGAAAAAACTATGGCTTATAAACCTATTAGAGGTAAATATGGAACACCACTAATAGTAGTACCTCTACATATAATAATAGCACATATACCTTAGTTATGGTACGGGGTACCTTAATTAGGTACAGAGACCTTAGTATGGTTCACAGACCGAGAATCATTAGTTTATTTACGACTATTATAGGTGTTCCATATTTACCTCTAATAGGTTTATAAACCATAGTTTTTTCTCAGTGATATCACAGCTAACGATGATGTTGCTGCTACAGTATGACGCTTAGGTTCGACTCTCTCAACGATTCCCCGGTTGGTTGAGCTTGAGATGAGTTTTTGGGGGGCAATGGTTCATTTACAGTGTCACCACGAGGTGGCTGTTGTAAGGTGGCACTGCTAGATCCAACACCTTGATTAACATTTTCATTCCTGGCCGTACCAGCTGTAGCTTCTCCGTTTCCAAGGTTACGTTTCTTGACATATTCCTTGCGACCCTTTGATTTCTCTTGATCATAATACAGATTGGACTGTTCCGCAATATGATTTAACTGCACTCCTCAAGCAATAACCAGTTTGTTGAGAGATATAATTCAATGCTGAGCAGTTTAAAAAATAAGACTTAAAAAATAAAACTTAAAAATTCTCCAATTACTATTTTCAAAAACTGTTTATAGAAAGACTTATACAGCTCTGTGGCTTTGAGTGCAATCTACACACATGTAACCAGATAAAACCTAGCTCCATCAGATGTTGCCAAGTTTTTTTCTTATTTTTTTTTAAAGAAAACCAGACAACTCTGAGACTTGAAATTTTGTGAGGACATTCATTTTTGCTTTTAAGCAGAGGCACCTTCCTGTTTTGCAGCTTGATTTTTTACAGTTGCACCGCTCACACCCCTGCCCAGTGCCTACGGATTGTTTTCGCACGGTTTTCCGAATACTTAGTGTTTCATCAGGGATGTCAGTTGAGGCCAGCCCTCGAAATTTTGAAAGTTCAAAGCCGTTCCTTGTGAACCACGTTTCAATGATTCCCGATCGCGTACCTAATTGGTATTTGTCATCTTTAATTTTTAAAACGACACCGACCATATTCGCCGCATCACCTCCTCCCCGATCAAATTCCGGGAGGAATCGCATAACGCAATCGCCAACTTGAAACGCACCCAGTTTCTTGTTGGTTTGGTTTACCATTTTCTCTGCTTGTTTCTTCGAGTTTACGCTGGCTTTTTCTCTAGCAACAATCGCAGGATGTTTGTCAGGGCCGGAGTCACTTTCTAAGGGCAAAGCCGCCAAAATCTCAACAATCTGTAGTCTGTAGAGGTTAGGTTGGGGATTGGAATCTACTTGAAATTTTTTCCATTGAAGTAGCCCAAATTAACACAAAATACATAAAAAATGAAGTTAATTCACAATTCGTTTCACACTTCACTTTCGATAAAGTTTTACCGCGATTACGCGATTCGTATCGCCGTGTCGCCGGCGGCAGTTGTCGCCGCGACGTTTTTTGGAATCGCGCGATCCATATTTTAGTCGTCGCGGCACCTTTTTTCTGCCGCCGCGACACCGTTTTTCTATGCGCAAAAGGTCCAAAACACGTGCTTACTCTCGGTTTGTTCCCACTTGTTTTTTGTCTGGATCCGGAAAAAGGATGAATCCCGTTGTTTTTTATCCAACTGTTTTTTTTTAGTTGCTTGTCTTTATAATCTTCTCCGGCATTGTTCCAGATTGACTTCCTCCGTTGAACTCCATTAATGAACAACTCGGTATGAAATCAGCAATTTCATCAGTCATAATGATGAAAAAATAAAGAAAATCGCAGATGCACTACACAACTTACCACTGGTAAAATATGCGAAACACTGACAGATATTTGACGAGAAGTTCAATTGCAAGCGGCGGTCGCCGCCGCACACTGAGAAAAAGCTATGGTTTATAAACCTATTAGTGGTAAATATGGAACACCTATAATAGTCGTAAATAAACTAATGATTCTCGGTCTGTGAACCATACTAAGGTCTCTGTACCTAATTAAGGTACAGAGACCATAACTAAGGTATATGTGCTATTATTATATGTAGAGGTACTACTATTAGTGGTGTTCCATATTTACCTCTAATAGGTTTATAAGCCATAGTTTTTTCTCAGTGCAGGTTGAAACTTGTCGCGCGCATAAATGCGCTCTTAAACTTGTAAACTATAAACTGACCTAAAGAACGCATCATGCATCATGGAGTTGTAAACACAATCTGGATAGCGGGCCATACACAGCCTGACTTCGGGTAGGCTAGGCTAGGCTAGGGTGAAGACGCGCCTTCACCTGAGTTGATACAGCTTGGTATACACGCAGTATCCCCTGACGCTCCCGGTATATGTATAAGAATGCGGCCCCGCCTCTGATTTTTCCGGCATTGCATGCAATCCAGGCTGCCTATCTACATCTCGCCAAAAAATCTAATGCGCGGTCTAGGCAGACGCGCAGTGGCACACTTTGGACTCGCACTGATGTCAGATCTGATGTAAAAATTTGACCAGTTGCCAAATTTAATTTTGCACGTATGAGAGTTAAGAATACGTTATCTATTAAAAATTCGATAATTACGCAACCGACGCACAGAGGATCGATTCAACTAGAGAGGTCGGACATAAAATATCTGACTAAAACTGCGAATTTTGATGTTTACTTCGTCACATTTTAAAGTTTAAGAGATGATTCTGGAAAACAATCCTACGAAGTAACTGATGGAACCACTTTTAAAATCTCAAAGTTTTGTATTAACATAGTTATAAGCTTTTAAAGTTTACAAATTGTGTCCGATCTCTCCTACCGACTCGGTACACTGTGCGATGACGGCAGCGCTGCCGCTTTGTCGTGCCTTGTCGATTAGTGTGTGTGTATATATATATATATATATATATATATATATATATATATATATATATATATAGTGTATTATGAGTATAAGATATAGACAGTATGTCTTGTCCTAATCCGTCCGAAGTATCCAATAATCGCAATATGCTGAAGTTAAGTTGTCCGTCCGACAAGACACACTGTCGCCCGTGCTTTGTCGATCGGTCTCAACAATCAGGTTGCAGAAATGTCAAATCGCAAAAATCACCGGGAATCGTGTTGATTCAGGAAAGTCAAATATAGATGACTTAGCGCCGGGAACACCGACAACAGTGAACGAAAAGGATCGGAAAACGGGAGAAACGCGGAGGGAAATCAATTAATTTCTAACACGAATTCCCGATGCACAAGATCTCTGGCGCAGGGATTGGCCGCATTAGCGGGGCAAGTTCGTGTTTTCACGGAGGGATTAAGAATTAACTCGCTCCGGCGGCATCGGAGGGATTACAGGAGGATGAGCGTGTAATGGAGACATTTTGAGTCCTGCCTCGCGCACGCGCTCGAGCGACACAACCGTCGCTGTTCCTTCATCTGCCGCTCCATAAGCGGCCGGGCCACGAACTATACTGCCCCTCGATCAACTCCCAACATGCAAGCAGGGATCCCTCAGGTTCCCGTCAATGGATTTCTAATAGCCTGTCCATATTATCACCAATCAAGAGTATAAATACACAAGTACACAATTTTTAAATTTTTCAAAAATAATACATGCCTGACACTTAAACCATAATTTGAAGCGAACGTCAATGGATTTCTAATGGCCTGTCCATATTATCACTAATCAAGTGTATAAATACACAAGTACATAATTTTTAATTTTTCAAAAATCATACATGACACCTTAAACCATAATTTGAAGCACTAAATTGACCGCGTGTAGCAGAAAAGGAACCAAGCCACATCGGCTTTTGCAAAATTTAACTGGGAAATTTCGTTTTTTATTAGAGAACGTTTGTGCGGACTCCTTTGAAACGTTTAAATAGTTCGCCTCGTACTATGCAGGAATTTCTCTGAAATTTGCACAAACATCCTCGCAACCCTTTTCATCTAAAAAATCAAATGGCCCGATTAAATTTGCCAATAGCTGGTGTGGCTAGGTTTGTGCTTAGCGGCTACTTTTCGGGGACGTGATTACCGTTACTGCTACTCAAAAATCACAGTGAAAAGTAGCAGTGATTTTTCACAGGATAAGGACCTAAAAATGCCGCCATTAGCGCCATTTCCAACAGTTCGTTGACTCTGGTCGGATCACATGTGAAAAGTAGCAGGTGGCAGTTATGCTGTGATTTAACACAGGTTAACCTTATCAAACGATCCTTCCTAAATGCTTTCTACGTCTTCAAAATTGAAAGTATACCACTGATTTTCTACAGCATAAACTCGTAAAAATCGAGAAAGATCGATAGTCTTTAATGAAAAAATTCATTATTTTCCTGTCTGAAACTTTCTCGCCTAGGAGCCCAAATTTTCCTGGTATAAATGTTTTGATTGAAGGTTGAACAACGGTATGGGGGGATTTGGGAGCAGCGGATGTGCTGACAGATGCTTCAGCATTGTACTGGTAGAACTGGAGGGCTTTTCAGGACATCTTGGTGGTATGCCAGAAGTAGAGGGTCGAGATTCTTGCTCCATTGGTTCATCTACATCTTCTTCCTCGTCTATGTTAATAATACTTGCACTTGCCTCACTATCTCCTGCACTTAAACCACAACCTCCTATACTTCCACTACTACTTCCAGAATTTTTTTTTCGATTCTAATTTCGATAAATTTCGTTGTGTGCATCGTGTTTTACGTGAAATTTTGGTTAGGAAACATGTATCAGAATGCTGAAATTTGTACCTTATCTAGTGGTCTATTAAGACGTCTACCAATTTGGCATAAAACAATACCTTTCATTTTAGCGAGTTTTAACAATAAATGGGACCAATGGGAGGACTAAACGTGGGAATTTACCTGAGCTGCTTCTGCAATGCAACTGGTTAATACTGGAGTCAAGTGCGCAAACTCTCTCTCTCTCTCTTTTCCTTTCTTTCTTTTTTTCTTATTTTTCCCCCGCAATTTTCATCTTAGTCAGTAGACAAGCAACAACGGAAGGCAGATATTTAGAGAATTACCACCCCTATTTATGCTCTTGGTGCCCTATCTGTGGTACCGCGGGATAACCTCCTACCGCGGTAACTCCTTTTCCCTTCTCAATCGCACGATTCCTCGATATTTTTTGAAGAAATAAAACGACCTCCTTTTTGGCTACTTTTCCTTTTATTCGTAGTGAAGTCCCTTTATTCGTAGTAAATTCAGCTGGAGCACTATCAAAGACTGCCTCAAGTAAATGATTTTTCGACCTGAATTTACGAGTGAAATCTCTTTTAATGACTTTACTGTCTTTCAAATTTCTTCTGTCGATGTTGCCACTTTTTAGATAGAATTGAAGCCTATTTAAGTCTTGTCTCTACCTCCATTAAATTATTGCTGCCAAATATTGCCCATGGTTAGATGCAGGGTATGGTTTGGCTATTTTTCTCAGCGGTTTGTAAGTTTGATGAGGAAAATGATTTGTTTTTGGAGATACTTAAAAGTGTCGGCTTTCTACAGAAATACAGACTAGATACGGTGAATATCGTACAATCTAGCAACTGGGACAAACGCACTCTTCCTCGAAACCCAACGTCAAGCTTGAGAGTGCACGAATCCTACGTTGTCAGGTTTAATAGCAAGAAAAGGAGCAAACTACGAAGTATATTGTTTTTGAGGTGAAACGGGCAACTATGGAAAGCGCGCGTTGAAAGAGCTCAGCGAACCGACAGAAAACCACGAAAATGCATCCCCGAACCTCGCTAATTCTGTGGAGTCGGCGTGCGCGCTGTATCCTTTCAGGGATACCCAATGCGCGAAATCCGAAACTTCACCGCAATTAGGCGGCTTTCACGGTCGCGATCTGGACGGCGGTTTCCTGAAAACCGGATACCAATTATCGTGCGCTCGCGATTGCAAACCATGTGCGTGTGGTATTCGGCCAGGGATATTGGTATATATGCAAGCTGAATGCAACTCTTCCAGTGGTGTCACGTGAATTGCGATATATCGATTGTTCTGCCATTTAAACTTATTGTAAAGAATCGATTATTGAGGTGTTCGCTTCGAACACCCTGTTAATCGATCCTTTTCCATAGGTTTAAATGGTACAACAATCGATACATCGCAAAGCACGCCACGCCACTGAACTCTCCGAATTTGATGGATGCACGTGATGCGTTATTTCACAAAAAAAAAAAAAAAAAAAAAAAAAAAAAAAAAAAATTAATGATTAATGACCAGCCGCCACACAGTGAATCGAATCAACGGGAGAGGTCGGTCATAATTTCGAGAATGTAAAAGCTTTACCTCCGTTTACACCAAACTTTGGGATTTTAAAAGTGGTTCCAGTGGTTTCCTTGTGAAGATTTCTTCCAGAATCACCCCTCAAAATTTAAAATGTGACGAAATAAAAATCAGAATTAGCAGTTTTAGTAAACAGTCTCATGTCCGACCTCTCTGATTGACTGGATCCACTGTGAGCCGGTCGAAATATCGGATATCTGTGTTTTTACTCCGCTTGAATTCAACTCTTTCGAATTCAGTAATCTGTATAAAGAGATTATTCGGTACTTTGTCGTTTCAATAAAAAATATGGAATCGTTTGATTATAGAGGTACCTTTCATTCGCGTGAAAATGATGGTTGATTATGGTTGGTTAGTTTATTTTTACAAGGGTATTTCTAATTGATAAGTGAACCGAGTTTATCAGAAAGGAACCGACCCACATTTTTGGAAAAATCAAGTTAAGAAAGTTTTGGAGTCGTATGTTTTCTCCTGCCGAAAATTGAAAGTCGAAAAAAGGAAATTAGTTTGTGAAGAGAGGGGTTGAAGTTTATTCTCTGCATTGAGACTCCTGCAGGAATAAAACTTCAAATCTCTTTCTCTAAGTTTCGACTTAATGTGGGTTGGTTCCTTTCTGATCAACTTGGTCCAAGTATCCCTAAGAGTTAATGGCAGCTGAAAGATAGGTGGTTGCGTTGGATTGCAGTGGGCTGCACGCGTACAAGCACAATATGGAAATAGAGACAACGAAAGGACGCGAGTTGATGACGGCGCAGTGATACAATTATTCGTGCTTGATGGATGTTCGTGTTGCATTAGCAAAATTGAAGGCCCGATGGCGCGAAGCGTGAACTCGTAATGCTAGGTCGTATGCTTCAATATGTCGCTCAGATTTGGGAGAATAAAAAAGAGGCCCGAATACGCCCTTCCTTTCTTTGGCTGGCTTGGCACTAGATTTTTTTTCTTCAATTTGACACCTGCTTCTTTTTCGGATGTACTTGTAAAAATATGAACATATTTAAAGCTCGTACGCACAGGCACCTTAACTTCCTCTGAAGAGATAGTCGAGTCACTTTGACCTAGCCTGGGATTTTGGAAGCCAATGGCCGTGAACCGATCGACACCAATTCAACCGACAAAATATTAAAAAACCGGTGTCGCTTCGATCGATTCACGAGTTTTCCGACCAATTCACGTTTTTACTTCTCGATTGAATCTATATCCTACACTTGGAGAGGATTCATTGATTAAATGAACTTCTTTTTGCAATTAGGAACCACAATTTCTCACTTCGTTTGAAATGGTTTATTGATGAAATGAACTCTTTTTTGCAATTTGGAACCACAATATCTTACTTCGTTTAAGATTAACGCCTTAACCGTCAGTTTCCTTTTACAGATGAGCTAGGAATTGTAGTTCCAAATAGCAAAATGTAGTTCAAATGATTACGGCATTACGTTGCTGAGCGACGAGAGCACTTACACGTAAAAAGACGCGTCACTTGCAAGCTTTCATTTAAAATTATTTATAAAAGTATATAATTGAAGAGAAGAAAATTGGTTGGGTCTGTAATATTTCATCATTTGAAATGACAATAAATACAACAAACTTTTACAAAAGCTTCAAAATCATAAGTTAAAAACCGTCGACGCCGCAAGTTTGAATAATCGTATCAAACACATTGCGTCCGGCGCGGAAAGCATAGTAGCGCCTTACAAGACCGTAGGATACTTCATGCATTGCGCGTGCAGCACGGTGCGCGCGCGGCGGGTAGTATAGCGCCTTACAAGTCTGCATGATACTTCATGCATTGTCCGTACAGCACGGTGCGCGCTCAATTCGTTGAAAAGTCGTATTTCCTTGGTGTTGAATCAATCCCGGTGTTCACAATTTCCGAACAGTATACACCGCGAGCTTTCAATCCTAGGACTACAGGATTGTAGAGATGTTGCAATCCTGTATGTTTTTCGGTGAAATACTAACACACTCGGTTTTTTTTCTTTTTTGTCAATTTGATCCCTGATTTTCATACAATGTACTTGTAGACCTATAGCTAAAACTCGCACACTGTTAAAAATCAATCAGTAAAATTTTGTATTTTTTAGGTTTTTTTTCTGTTTGACCGCTGAATCATTACTTAGGATGTATTTTTAGACCTGTATCTAAACCTAGTATGTACCGGCAACATACAACCCACGGAACACTTGTTTTCCGCAAGCTTTGGGTCAATTTGACCCGGCTTGGGCATCTTAGGGTCGAAGGTCTAATTTTTTGTTGTCCATTTCTGAGATTCTTTGCTCGTATAACTTACGTGTATCGACACTAGGAAAAAGCTATGGCCTCTAAAGCAAATAGTGGTTCATATGGAACACCACTGATAGTAGTAGGGGCAACATGTAATAGCAGCAAGATTTTTAGGTTTTCGGCTACTCATAATGCGAGGAAATGAATGCGTTTGTGTGTCCACCATGTTAAGGTAAAATTGTATATATATCAACATCCTCTCGCACATTGTTTTTTATTAAAGCATGGCCTGAGTAGCAATTATTGCATATTATATTTGTAAAGATGCCTAATAGCTCAGCTTTTTCTTCGTAATAATAGCACATATACCTTAGTGATGGTATGATTAAATGAATTTCATGAGTTGTATAACCTTTCAAATTACTTTTTATTTATTTTAAATTTACATTACTAACTGGCGACGTTTCGGTGGCTGATTGCCACCATCATCAGGCACAGACTGAGGATACAAAATAAGGAAAACAAGAAATAAACACACATAGTCCTCCGATCCAACGCGGTCAGGGAACAGGGGAAAAGAAAGATAGTTACAATCTAACGAACATTACAAACATTGTTGCCTGAGTTACAACTATTAATAAATGGTTGACACAATTATGATGGTTAACATTTAGAAAGTATCGGTACCTACCAAATAATCCTCAAAATGGGAAAATTCTGTCCTTGAATTCAGGGTGTTGCTATTTTTAAGAATGCTTAACCCTTCTAAATTTAAACGGACCTGCTAATTTTTCTCTTGTTTTAGCACTCTGGTGTTATCATAATCAAATTGATGGTATATATACCCTAGTACGGTTCACAGACCGAGAATCATTAGTTTATTTACGACTTCTAGTGGTGTTCCATGTGAACCTTTAATTGGTTTATTTTTCTCCGTGTACATCTTCCCCTGTGAAAAGTGAACTGTCAGCGACGGAGAAGTAAATACCCGCTGTGCTCGCCTTGATTTTCGTGCAATAACTCTACTCAGTTGGCCGTATCTCTCGTGTGCAACAGAGCCATCGGCAAGAAAGTAGCTTACTGCCACACGTGTCGCGATCGCAGTCGTCTACCCCTCAGTCAACGTTTCCTCCTTCTCGAGTCTGGTTCATACGCCGAGCGGATAACGTGAGATGAAAAGAAGCCCCGTGCGGGGAATAATCGGATCTGCGGCACTCGTCTCCAATCCGAAATGCATAATGCACTTTGATTGTGAGCTGCGAGGAGTCCTCGCTATTACACGCGGATACATCAATTTAAAATTGCACGCCAGGAAAGGGATGCATAAAATTTTCGCTTGGCTGACACCAGGGCGTAACGTTATTCGGAAATCTGCCTCGGGGGGCATTGAGTTGTATGGACGATAAGGATCATCGCCGTGTGTAGTTATGTCTTTACATCAGGAGGACGACCAAATAACCCTCCGATCTCTCGGTTGTCGAACGTTGATTTAAAACTCTCGCAGGTTGCAGATAACATCTGAAGGGATTGGAGGACAAGACGTACACTGATAAAAAAATCTCGGTGTATTTACTAAGAAAAGGGTAAAATTACCAAGAATTCAGGGTTCTATTTGATCCCAGTTTTTTCTTGGTAAAATTACCATTCATGGAATTGGTAATTTTACCGAGAAATCTTGGTAAAAGTATTGAACTTTCTCGGTAATTTTACTGGACCTTGGTAAAAACGCCAATATTCTTTATCGACTGTGGTAGAATTACCGAGATAAAATGGCAAAGTTACCGGGAATTGATTACCAATAAAAGTGGTATTCTTACTTGGAAAAAACAGTAAAAATACCGGTTTTGAGGTGAGCTTACCAGTCTGTCTCGGTAAAATTACCAATAATTGGTAAAAAAAAGTGAGATGGTAAAGGTACCGATGGACCTTGGTAAAAACGCCAAGAATTTTTTTTAGTGTATACGTGCAATTTTTTCTAGAAATACGTGATACAACTTGTAAAATTTTACATTTTCCTTCTCTTCTCTATTTGAATTTATCTGATGCCCTGATTATGCTCCAAAATTTTAAACAGATTAGCCTTGTAGAGCTTGAATTACCCTAAACAGCCTTAGCCCCCAACATTAACTCCCCTCAAAAACCTAATATTAATGAAGTCATCCGCTGTGTTCCTTGATGGCGCGACTGTCCGTCGAAGGTACTCCATTGAGTTGCCTTTTACAGATTTGTTATGACAAAGTGCCGCCTTCGGTCGCAGACTTTCGAGCCTTACGTTCCGAATCCTGCAGTACGATAAACCATTTATGTAGAAACTTGGCGTTTGGAAGGATCTAATTAGTTTTGCTCATCTACATGCCATTCAATCATCAAAAAGGCGGAATTTAGTGCGGAAGAACCATTACACTCTCAAAAATAATTGAGTTATAATCGACTAAAAGCTTTACTCGTATTTAATCACATTCCTAACGAGAAGAGGCTTTAGTCTCTTCGCAACGTGGGTGTCGAATAATTTTTTAGCCATTTTCGGCGAAGCCGGCGCTGTATCTTTTATGAATTTTCTGATTATGTGCCAAATATGCGGGTTTTTGAGCTTTAGGTTCACGATTTTTTCGCTTTACATTAAGTTTACTTGCACAGCTGCTCCCAGCTCTTTCCTTATTACTAAGTAATTAATGCACAGTAAAAACAGCGTTCGCCGGGGTATTACGAAGATCACAATATATGAAGGGAAGACAGTTAATTTGCTGTTCTCCAGATGTGTGGCATAATCCCCAGGGCGGGCGAAGCAAGGGTCAGTGGCACCCACTTTTTTAATTTATTTTCTGAAAGTACGGAGTTAATTAAGCTGCTTGGATTTTTATTAGATTTTTTAAAGCTCAAATGGCAAAGAACTCAGTCTTGAAAATGCCAAACATGGGGCCCGTTGGAAATCATTAGTTTCGGCGCTTATGACGTAGCCATGAGAGAAATGACATATGCTGATTGGTTGAACTTATAATCAAGCATAGCCTTGCTTTTGTTTAATGAACTTTTTCGTGTTTGAACGGAATCTTGCGTTAGAAAACCTAAGCTAGCGAGAATTCCGCGCGACTGATCTTTTTTTATAAGCGATGTCGCAGTAAGGAGTTCTTCGTGATTTTAATAGAATTTAGAATGATAGCAAACCTAATATCAAGCACAGCCTTGCTTTTGAACTTTTTAATAAACTTTTTCGTGTCGAATGAAATTTTACGTTAGAAAAACTATACCACAATCCAGCAAAAATTCCTCGCAAGTGACCTTTCGTCATGTGCGATGTAGTAATAAGGAGTTTTTTGTGATCTTAATAGAACTTTCCCACTATTCTTCAATTTCTACCATGTTGTCGTCTAGAAGGTATGAATTAATAGTAAGGGCATTGCAAAACCTCACACAAGAATCTATGTTCTTTTTAATTCTCTCATCCACCTGCGCAACAAGAAATGCACACTGAAGGAGAATGAGTGCTTTCATGGCAAATTCGGAGTCAGTTTGAAAAGCGATACGTGCCTATTTCGGATTTTTAAGAAATTTCGACACAGGAGGTCCTTGTTTGAAAGTCTCGTTTGTGTTGTAAAAACGATTGAGAATGAAATATGGAGCAGAGGTGTATTCGACGGGAGGCTGTAAACTGCCACCCATTTCCTGGAAACATGGACAACTGCCCCCCGTATAAATTTGAAAACTGCCACCCGACTTGACAACTGCCCCCCGTGTAAATTTGACAACTGCCACCGGTAGTGACAACTGCCACACTTATATTTTTTCCGTCCGGCACAAGTCCATCTTGTCACACCTCCCCCTAATTTTTTTTGAAAAACAAACTTATAATCGCCCCGAAAAATCACGTCATTTCCCCTTTGGCTCCCGCCTTGAACCATAGAATTATCGCACATCTTGTTATGATGTTTGCACGAAACGCTGCACTGACTGTGAGTCCTGACCCACAAACTACTTGTGAACAGACATTATCTTCTTCACTCGGACGTTTCACTGATTGTGAGTCCTAACCCACAAACTGATTGTGCACAGACATTATCTTATTATTTCTACTTCTCCTGGCTTGAGATTCACAATCAGTCTTCCCATAATACCGCTTCGACCCTCTGTGCGCCGAAATTCATGTGGGTGGCAGTTGTCAAATTTACACGGGTGGCAGTTTTCACTACCGGTGGCAGTTTTCAAATTGGGTGAAGTTCGGTACTCGGGCTGCATGGAAAGTCCATGAACGGTACTCCATAGGAGTTCGGTACTCGGACTGCATGGAAAGGCTATGAAAGGTACCTTGTAGGAGTTGGTGTCGTTTTCGTTTGTATGTTTTTGGGGCGGTTAATTTGAGAAATGTTCATAATTTCGTACAGGTTGAGGAGTTTATGATTTGGGGATGTAAAACAATTATTTGCACCATGATTCAATTTTAATATAACAAATTTATAAAATTAAACGTATTCCAAATAACAAAAAATGACACTTCTTTCTTGTCAGAAAACAGTGGAAAAAAATCTTATGTTTAAGGTAACTTATGAATTTACTTGAGACATAATTTCAATTACAAAATAAGTAGATGTCTATCACATGTTGTCTTAAGTGGGATTGTTGTGTGTCACTTCAGATATCGTTTTGCACAGAGACAGAAATGGATCTCTTCGGAACTTTTTTTGTTCCCGGTGCCACAGGAATTCGCACAAGTGGT
>NW_017547257.1:2219715-2284646 GCF_001854935.1 Bemisia tabaci
GGGGGTTATAATGAGGGACTACTTATTACCTGGTTCGACGTGTTTTTTGATTAATTTAAGAAGAGTTCTTTCATCCCTTTTATTTGCGGGACAGATTTCCAGACGAAAATCTTTCGTGTCTCTGTCAATTAGTCCAAATATCCAGCTTCCTTCCACAATCCTTCCGCGATGGTGTTTTCTCCGGCCCAGCTTCATTTCGTCTATCTCAACAATGTGGCCGTCTCCCCCGATAAGTCCTTCGTCTTGGTATTCGGTATCCAGCGCGATAACGCAAATTTCTCGGCAGTAGTTGAACCAGTTTGCCACTGTTTCTTTGCTCACTAAAGTGTCCTCATCACTCAGATTACACTCGTTAATCGCCTGTTCGTAAGTAAATTTATGGGCAAATGCATACGTTAAAATGAGAATTTTTTCTACTTCTAAATGGGATCCCATGAACCACGTTCCTGTGCTCTGAGAAATCTTGATTGATTTTTTGTCCTGATGTCTGCTCTTCTTTTGGCAACGAAAATCTCCGATCACTGCTCTAGAATTATTGTAATTCAGAGTCATTGGGCTCTCGCATTCAGGGCAATTTTTCGACGGGGGGAGCATATTTTGAATGAATAAAAATTCACGTAATTGAATCGGCGTTTCCATTTCTTTACACAGCTTCATTAAGCTCATGTTTGGAGCCATGATTTAATTTTAAACAGATTAAAACTTTAAAAAAGGGATCGTTAACTACGGCGCGTTGTTTACTATTCCCGCTTGACGCTCGGAAAATAACCGGAAATTATTTGTCTCTGCCGGAAACGGAAGTGACTTTTGATTCGTCTAGTTTTACGGTGTGTTGTTGGAATGGTCGGGTGTTGGATGGTGAGTTTCGTATACATGTTAGTTTTCTCTATGGTGTTAGTACTATTTGTGACAGATGTGCAGTCCGAGTACCGAACTCCCAGGGAGTACCTTTCATGGACTTTTCATGCAGCCCGAGTACCGAACTTTCTCCTTCAAATTTATACGGGTGGCAGTTTTCATACAAATTTCTTGAAAACTGCCACCCGGGTGGCAGTTTGCCGTCGCCCTGTTCGACAACGATGCCCAGGACTTAGCTGAGGCGCCAAGCTTTAAGGCGCCGCCGACTTGCTGATGAGATTAGGAACGGGGGTGTGAATTGAATCAACTCGGCCCGAGTTACAGACGTCACGTAGCCGAGCATATTAATTTGGCCTGGCGATCTCATCTCATATCATCGTTGCCGCCCCGTTGCACGCCTCGTCTCGATTAACGAGGCCAATCGATTGTTTGTCAATAACTTACTCACCCAGCTCAACAGATAAAGATTGAACTCGAGTCTCTTTATACCGAGAGTAAACACAATACGAATCCACGTCTGATTGGTTCGCCCAAAACAAATCGTCCGTAGAAATTCAACTTCAACTACAATGCCCGTTTGTCTTCTTTGTCTATCAATTGGAACTGTGTGCATTATGACGTGAGCCCTGTTATGTACGTATTCTCATGAAATTCATGGCTCTTGTCTTAATGTACATAGTTTCGTTTGGCAGAAGTACGTTCAATTTCAATTATCATCCCGCTAGAAATACCCCTGCCGTGCCCTGTTTTTGGTCACCTTATGGCGGTCGGCATGTTACAAGCAGTGAGAAACTGTAGGAGTGAATGACCTCTCTATACAGGCGTTTGGCTGGTGGTACAACCACTTCAGGGTTGCCAAGTCGGGTGATCAAATTGTATAATTTAAATTGGGAATGTGCTGCTTTTTCAGCAGTATCTACCAACTATGAGCCACTTTCATCGGAACGAAACTGATAGCGAATGATCTTATTCGGTTTTATTTGGAAGTGAGTCACTGACTCACTGTGTCACGAGGTGAATCCCTACTTTTAAGAGTGAATGACCTCATCGTAGTGTGTATACTATTCCCTAGGGATCTGCAAAATCACCTAAGTACAGATCTTACGCACTTTGTGTGTTTTAAAGTCAGAAGTGAAATTGCTCTAATCGCATGATGCGTTCGACCGACTAGCCGTGTTTGCAACTATAGGAATCTCCTTCAGCACGTAAAGCACATCTTCCGGGCTTTGTGTGTTTTAAACTCACAAGTGAGATGGCTCGAATCGCATGATGCGTTCGACCAAATAGTCGTGTTTGCAGCCCTAGGAACCTCCGAAAGCGCGCAAATACACATCTTCCGCGCTTGTGTGTTTTAAACTCACAAGTGTAAGATCTCGATTTGTATTATGTGTTCGACCGAATAGCCGTGTTTGCAACCGAAGGAATCTCCTATAGCACGTAAAAGCACATCTGCCGCGCTTTGTGTGTTTAAACTCACGAGTGAAATTTCCCGAATCGCATGATGCATTTGACCAAATAGCTGTATTTGCTTCCTTAAGAATCTCGAAAAGCGCGCAAATACACATCTTCGGCGCTTTGTGTGTTTTAAACTCACAAGTGAAAGAGCTCGAATCGTTTGATGCGTTTGACCGAATAGCCGTGTTTGCTTCCCTAGGGATCTGCAAAATCACCTAAGCGCAGATCTGACGCACTTTGTGTGTTTTAAACTCACGTGTGAAAATCTCGAATCGCATAATGCGTTTGACCTAATAGCCGTGTTTGCACCCCTTGAAATCTCCGAAAGCGCGCAAATACACATCTTCCGCGCTTTTTGTGTTTTAAAATCACAAGTGAAAGATCTCAAATCTTATGAAGCGTTCGACAGAATAGCCGTGTTTGCATCTATAGGGATTTGCGAAAAAACTTAAACGCACATTTTCCGCGCTTTGTGAGTTTCAAACTCACAAACGGAAGATATCAATTAGCATGATGGAATCTTCTGATTTGTTCGACCGAATAGCCTTGTATTGCACCCCCAGGGATCTCCAAAAGCACGTAAGCGCACATCTTTTGCGTTTTGATATGCCAGGGATATCAAGAATCTTACAGTGCGTAACGGGGGTTTGGTAGGACTCAGTTACGACTGTAATTAACTCTGCCATTTCGGCACCGAAACATCTAAAATTTTACTTTCTTAGTAAAACCTGCGTAAAAAATGGAGTCTTTTCCGCCGAATCTCGTCTATCACATTGAAATTGAAATTTGATGCATCTTGACTTCAAGCTCATGAATGCACTATTTGATTCAGACCTTCCACTGTTCATCTATAAGAGATTTTCCTTGCCAAACCAACATTCATGTTGAAGATAGACATTATTTCCCTGAGATATATACCTATGTACGTAGAAGAATAAGATCTCTGCTTCAAACTGAAGTAAAAGATATCGAATCGCATGATGTGTTCGAACGAATAGCCGTGTTTGCAACCCCAGAGATCTCGAAAAGGACGTAAACACACATTTTCCGCGCTTTTTGTGTTTTAAAATCACAAGTGAAAGATCTGGATTCGCATGATGCGTTCGACCGATTAGTCGTGTTTGGACCCCTGGGAAGTGGAAATCTCCAAAAGCACGCAAACACACGTCTTCTGCGCTTTGTGTGCTTTAAACTCACAAGTGAAGATTTGGAACCGCATGATGCGTGCTTGCAGCCCCAGGGATCTGCTAAAGCACGTAACCGCACATCTTCCGCGTTTCGTTCGTTTTTAACTCACAAATGAAAATCTCGAATCGTTTGATACGTTCGACCGAATAGCCGTGTTTGCACCCCTCGAAACTTCCTTACGCACGTTAAGGCACATACATAGTAACGTGTCAACGCATGGGGGAAAAGCGTTTGAGTTTACCCCCTAAAATTTTGGTACTACCCCAATATTTGAATAATACGACATTTACAATCAATGGTGGTAGTATTAAAACATTCGAGTTAGTAGCCTAATTTATTGGAGTACTACGATAATTAATTTGAAATGTCCATTTCATCCAAAAAAGCCTAGTTTTTTTTTAGTAAAAAAAAGAAATAGAAAAATATTATTTAGACTCCGGTGAAAAGAAGTTGTTAAGGCGGGTACAAGCAGGGGACTGGCTGATTCGATAACACAACACGACGAGCGTTCCCAAAATTTGGAGTGTTTAATAATCTATGATTCACAAAATACGGTAAATTTTGCCAAGAACTTTATTTCGCACGAATTTAGATTCGGCGATTGACGAAGCTCGAAAGGTGCTCGCTGTTGGCAGACGAGCTGGAATCTGCGGAAATATCTTATTATCGAAGCTCAGAGGTGGAATCTGGCGAAAGAGGCTGCGTCAAAAATGGAAGATCCGCTCATGAATAGGGTCGTAAACTTGCGGAAAGGTTATGACCGTTATTAGATCCACAGATCAAGCTTATGGTTACGCGGTTGACGGGGCGAGCAATAACTCGGCGGATAAGGCGCTAAGCGCGGTGCCCGGATCCTGGAACCTCCGACGTCGAGCCGCGGTCGTTGGAATAAATCCCGGGAAAAGGTGTAGGTGTACAAGGGGAAAGGGTTTCCCAGCAACACCCAGCTGCCGCGAATTATTCGACCTCGTACACGATTTTCCCGGACTCCCGCCAAATTAGCTCCGAATCGAATAACTCAAAATAGTCGATGAATTTCGGGAATTCGGAGAACATGCCGCGCGGGACGTCGAGCTCACTCAGCCAATGAAGCTCCGTTTTCATTTTTGTGTACCCCTGTAATTAACGTTTTGGACCTTTCAACCCCCCCCCCCCCCGTCGATGCTCTGTAGGTACTTTATCGCAATTGTCCTATGGAGACAGTACTGTTTTTTCTAGATTAATCTTATGGATTGCATTTTGCATAAAGGAACCAAGAGCGTTCCAATGTGGCTAGAGTTGTGCAACTTCCATTCTTTGCAATGAAATTGCTGGAATCATCCAAAAATATAAGTTTACAAAGGTAATTTTTGTCTTGAATTTATTGTTTATCGAAATTAAAGATCAAAGGACCTTATTGAAAATCGGCCATTTCCAACTTCGGCCAAATCTTCGTAATATTTTCAGGGTTAATAGAGGACCACTTCCCGAGTCCAAAACACTGACGATTTTTCAATTTGGATAATTAGGGGAGGAGGGTGTAACGAGGCAAACCCCCCTTCTCTGCGAAGCAGGTCCAGGACATCAGAGGCTTCATAATACCAGGTACTTACAGTTTCTTGAAAGGAGAAATGATGGTAGATCCAAACTTTTCCCCATTCCTCCCTCGGGGGCATTGTTGCTTGCCCTCTAATGCAGGCCTTGAACCAAGACGATTCTTCGAACCTATAACCAGGGTATCTTTGATGGTTTGGTTGGTTGGTTGGTTGGTATGGTCTTGGCTGTAAGTTTTGCAAAATCTAGAGCCATACAATATCTGAGGAAATCCTCGAACACCGATTCCGTCGCTTGTCTAGCGTTGCCCATTAAGTTGATAGGCCGATCAAACAAGTCTCTTATATCTGCATCCGGAGCGGGAAGGCCATAATAAAGATTAGCATAATCTAATATGACTCTGTCAGGGATGTCCAAGGATCTCAAGTAGTCATGCCAGTATTGATCCATCTTAAGTGTTTCGGTCATTTCAGTTTTCAATGCATCATCTTTTGACTTGTAATCCATCTCCAATTTTTCACTCTCAGGATGAAGTATGTTCTGAAGCAACGCAACACTTTGTTTCATGGATTTAGCGAGCACCTCAGCGAAATTGCTATTCGCCATAGCATCTGAGATCCACTTGATCATGCCAGGCAATTCCTATAACATGTTTGCAGTGTTGTTGTCACCACATAACCTATAGTTCATAGAATATGTCGAGGCTCCTTCCCAAAATTTTGCTACACCATGAATTTGATCAATTGCAGAAAAGTCCAAAACATTAGCAGCATCTTCATACTCAAGGATTGTCATGCCTGCAATTCTATACAGCGCTTTGCAGCCAAGTAGAGTGTGGATGCTCGAATGTTGCCTCTTAAAATTTTCAGGCCCTAAGTGGAATGCACCACCTCTCAATTCTTCTTTAAAACTCTCGCAATTCTTATGGATTTTGTTTGTCATACTATGTGTCCTCACTTGTTCCATGCCTCTTGCCCAGTATAAGAAATGGATCATGCTAGTTGGACATTCATGAGGTGCTTTAGCATTCTTTAACATTGTACCTATTCCATTTTTCCCAAATCTGCTGGCCACCATCGACATTGAAGTCATATCCTTCGCTTGAGCAGCAGTGTGTTTCCACAATCTCAATAAGTTGGACGGTGCTTTTCCCTTATATCTGCCGCTGAGATACCCTTGCGTAAGTCGCGCCATAGCATCATATAGTCCGTCCAGACCTTCTTCCCCTCTTTCTCGAACATGTTAACACACTCTCGCAACACTTTGCCGCATGCAAGCAACTGAGGGTAATTAGGAGAGTTCTTTCTCTGCACCATGTTTTGAATGGAATAGTTTTTGTATATTTCGTCATTATCCATATCAGGAGAACTCTTGATCGCAAACTCTTCTGACTCAAATATTCCAAACAAGACAACGGTGTCTTCTAAAGCAGCAGGATCCACATTCGCCTCCGTCACGTTCCCAAAGGCCCTCTTGTATTTACCTATGTCCTCTGGTTTAACGAAGACATTGCCGCGATTGGCTCTGTCCTCGAACAGATCTATGTGGTACAGAAACTTATATAACGTTTGATTTTTGTACCTGGGAACATCGAGGACCCTAGACATTTTGATCTTTGAATTTTAGGATGGAATTAATTTAGCTCAAGACCCAAGAGCCTTGTGATAGCAAACGCTCACGAAAATAAAGAAAGCAAGATTTAAATAATACACAAACCCTAATTCTTCGACAGACAATAATTCCTTGTAGCAGGACCAACGTCCAAGTCTTAGGGAAATTTTTGGAAAAGAAAAGGTCCCAGTTCGGGCGCCACTTTGTAACGAGGCAAATCCTCCTTCTCTGCGAAGCAGGTCCAGGACATCAGAGGCACATACGTCCTCTGGTATAAGATATGCCAACGTTACTTGAGGTGCCGAATAACTTCAGTGGGATGCCTGGATTCGGGCGCCATAGAAAAAAATAATAATGAGTGAAATCGAAATTGAGAGAGAGAAAATTTTAACTGGAAAGGGAATTTAGCAGAGTTCCGTCTGATGCTGCTCAGCTCGCGCACCACTACTTCACTACTTGCGTTAAAGGCTGAAAGCGTGTTTTCCAACTTACAAGTATTTATTTAAATTGAGATTTATCAATAATTTCCACGTATACATATAATTCATTCTTAAAATTCTACGGATATTCTGATCGAAACTCGAGGGGAAATGGTTCGGAAGGTAAAGTAAAATGCGTCTCTAAGATTTTACCAACCAAATCTAAGATCTACTACTTTTCTCAGTATAACTCGCAGAGAGATGCAGCTCAACTCGCGCACCGTCCGCGCTTTCCACCGAGGAAAGGCCGCTAATCTTGGATCACGTTTGCAGGGGTAATGCACCTCAGCTCGGGCACCACGTCCCACGCAACCGAAACCCAAGAGGTCCAAAGCTGGAGCAAATTTTCGGTACAGCCTTATCCACCGTACCGCCTATTTGCTCCAACCGCAGACACAGAAGCCAGAATCGATAAGTAGGAGGAGAAATGCAGGCTCAACTTGTCGCACCTCGATCGACGTACTAGATATCTCGCTGTAACAGTGTGCTGGATCGGAACGTCCCCCCCGATTGATGGGTCTGGTCGGGAGGCCACCAATTTACAAATTTCAAAAAAAAGCAAGTGCTCGAGTTCCGTTCAATTTTGTGAACATACAATATATCATAAAAAATATAAAATTTACATCGTTGGCTTTGCCTTGACTTTTTTCATCGATCTGTACAGTTAAAATTAAAATACAATTAATTTAAAATTTTAAATTAATGAAAAATATTTCAAAATCGACAGAATTGCCGCAGCGCTCCCTATTGGCGCGTCGCGGTGCTCGGATGGACGCCGAGCGTCAGCTGATTTCTTCCTTGGCTCGTCGGCGCAGACGCGGCGGTGCCAAGCATGCGTGTTCGCGACTTTATTGTTTCAATTTTCTAATTCACATGAGCTTAAACTTAAAACGGGGGAAAAATTTCCCCGTTACAGAGGGGCAGGCCCGCCACAAGGGGGGGGGGATACTGGGTCCTTGGTACCGGGGCCCGTGACACAGGTGACAAACCACTACGAATTCATGTGTAACCCTTGTCTCGTAGGGAAAAGTGAAAAAATTACCCTAAAAATTCCGCAAAAGGTGAATAAAGTTTCAAAAACACGCTAGGGCACTATAAAATTTTTCTTACTTTTTTAGAGATTTTCAAGATTTTGAGTATACGTAGAATGATATTTTTTGTAACTGTGTTTCATTTTCTTCCGTTGTCGGATGCTAAGAGGCTCCTTTCTGGGCATCCTCGACTTCAATGACTTAACTCCTTTGCCATAGACGTACGAAAGGGGAGTCCAGGGGGGCCCGGCTCCCCATAGAATTGAAAATTATCATCTGCCCCCTCAAAAAAAAATTTATAGATGTTTTGAATGCAACAATTCGAAAGTTTTTGGTGCTGAAAGTAAACAAAAAGGCGTAATTATTCTGCAGAAATTGATGGAAAATCTCCATCATAAGAGCTTCATAATGCGTCCAAATAGATTTAAAATTTCAAAAATTTCCCGGGGGAGGCCCCCCGGACCCCCCCCCCTGTGCTAGGGGCCCGGGCCAGAAAATTGGTACCAGGGCCCGAGATGGGATGTGGCGGGCCTGCAGAGGGGAGGGGGTTAAAGTTAAAACTTTAAACGGGCATATCTCGTGAACGGTTTGTTGTAGAGGGATGATCTTGGTCTTATAATTTAGAGAAAACTTTCAGATTTTAGCTGGTATTCACGAAATTGGTCAATTTTGAAATTTTCATCCATTGTTGCGTTACCGTAGCTCAAAATTTCAATTCTTTACATTTTGAGCTGCAGCGTTGAAGGGAATGCACGAAAAATTACAAAAATATTTTTTTTATGAAAGTAGACCGTCTGAGCTTTAAAACAAATTCAAGATCATATCGGGGAAACGATTTGGACCGTGTTAAAGAGCCGCGTCCGTAAATGACGTAAGATAACGGAAGAAGAGGAGTGGAGGACGACTAGATAATCCTCTTCTTTAAGAGAGGACGGCAGGGAAAGATGTGGCACCTGACATCGGGGAGAAAGGGGTTAAAAATCGGTAAAAGTGCCTTATATCATTTATGCACGACCCCCATATCGACTTGCGATGTAGCTGCGAGCTTTTTCCATGTTTATGGTAATTAATTGAAGCTTGATCCACCCTGCCTACTTTCATACGGTTCTTTCGTATTCATGGAAATCATATTAATATTAATTTGTCGCTTTTTTCTGTCGTATCAATTTGCTCAAGTGCTGAAACACTGTTCCTCGTCAACTTCACGTGAATCTACTCGTGGGTGAGACGGTCCGATGATAACTTTTATTTTGCGACTTTGAAGATTTAAGTTAATGAATCATCATCCGTCATCCGGTGAAACTTTGTCGAGCTATCGAGCGCCGAGGCCATAATGTCCCTCTCACTCCACGCGTTTCGATCGTATCCATCAGAGGGGCACAGACGTTGCCAAGTTAAAGTATCAACACCGCAATTTCTCCTGGGTGAATTTGACTGGTACATTGACCACTACAAGCAATAATAAACAAGGCCACTGCGCTTATAATTAATGCACTGGCGCCTTCTTTTCATCGTTTAATGCTGTTTTAGGTATCGGTTTTTTTTTCAAGTTTCACTCCTTTGTGTCGGTTGAAAGACATGAGGAGATGATGGCCGTATTTTATAAGACTCTAGGCCTATTCTGCCGCGGTAAGTAAGAACGTCGTAAATCCATCAAAATTTTCCCTCGTTTTTTGGAAGTTAACACTTCATTAAATAAAAACTGTTTTGCCCATGCACCCTTAAATTTCAGGTTAAGTTTTTGATAGTATTTGCGAAGGAATTCTGCAAAAATACTGTCCCAAGGTACACACCTTTTTCTGCTATAATACACTCTGTCAAAGTTTCACCGGAAACTGCTAATACTAGAGTCAATTTTATTGACGAGAGAAGAAAACTATTTCTTAAACACAATTACAAACTTAAAAATTCTCAAAACAAAAAAATAAACTAAATATGAGATCAATAATTAGGATGATTGAAGACGAATGAGTTGATCGGATTGACTTTTAAAATACTCTGGGAACGGTAAAAGGGACATAAAATGTTCTCGAACTTTCGAATGAAATTTCCTTTTAATTATTTATTCGACCTTAAATCTCCCAAACAACCGGTGCTACTCACCACGTGCACTCAATCTTGAATGGTAGATTTAGGATTCAAAATAAATACTTTCCAAATAAATTCAAATAGCGACCAAAGTTCCAGGTGCTACTCACCACGTGCACTCCTGGAATCTGTCACGCTGTAAGAAATTTAATTTGGCATAAAAACAATAAATTAAACTTAATCTGTTTCCAAATATAAATAATAAACGTTAAAATAAAATTTCAATACGAGGATACTAACAGAAGCCTCAAGTAATTATTTACTATAGGAGCTACCCGAAGTTGGATGCGTCACACAAGTTAATAATTATAAGAAGAATTTGTACTTTTTATTGCATGCGTGCTACCCATCACGTGCACAGCACTGCAATAAAAAGGATCCGATTTCGCGTTTAACTCATCTTGATCGGATTACTTGCGATGAAGTACCGGTCGGGACCCCATCAAATCCATTTCATCTAGCTTCCGTACGCGTCGACCAACTTCATTCGACTCCAATAAGTTAAATATTATACAATTAAATACATTTTTTTCTTACATCAAACTACTTGCCTAGATTAGCTTCGCGACTTTCTTTAGTAAAGTTGGTGAAAACAATTGATTAATTAAGCTGAAATAAGAAATAACCGACTTTTTACTCAGAAGTCTGAGCGACTGAGCCACCGTGCACACGCTAATAAACAGCTGGGTAGTCGGGTCAGCGAGAGCGCTCGAGTGGCGCGCGGCCGACCGGTGTACTGCGGTACTTCGCCGTTCCTACCGAATGCGCTACTGTCGCAATCACTTGCTACAGCTGTAGCCATCGAAATTTTTACAAATGATTAAATCTGGGCACGGTTTAAAATTAAACAAAATTTCCTAGGTGATAACTTATTCGAAACTTAAGTGACGGAAAAATTACCGTCACACCCCGGACCCCCTTCCATATTGGGGGGAGTCCCCCCCAGGCCACCCTGCGGTGGCGCCCTCAAAGTGTCTGTCCCGCGCTCCCTTAAGGGTCCCAGTACGCCCCTGGCTAAAGGTACGCTGTTGGAGGGAATTTTCACTCTTCTATGTGATATCGGTAGACCCAGCAGTTGAGAAGAATATCACGATCGGACACGACTTACGATAGTCAAAGTGTTGATCGTGAGGTACAGTTTTAACTAATATCCAAGTGTTGTATGCGAGTCTCGTAAGACATTGCGACAACCGTGAACACGTAAACCAGGTCAGGTTATCTAATTACTTCATCATTCGTTCTTACTGCGGGCTGATTGTTGAGATCGGTAGACGAAGCTATAGACCGATAAATACTAAACGGATGTGGAGGGATCTTATCGGTAGCAGCAGGTGGTTGCAGTGGACAGAGGACATAGGTAGTAGACTATAGCTAACGGCAACCCACAACCCACGAGAGAACCTGCAGTTGGACTGTTTTTTAGCAGAGAGGAACCAAGCCATATCAGCTACTGCCGAATTCACTGAAATTTCCACAAAAATCCGCTCAACCGTTTAATGTACAAAATTCAATGGCCCCATTCAATTTGGCAAGAACTGATGTCGGTTGGTTAATTTCTGCTTAACACGGTCCAGTTAGTACATCATTTTCTCCCTTAGTCTACAGGACCCATACATTTCAACCAACATGATCGCTTCGTTCTTCTTATGCCTTCTTTGTCCACCGCTTTGTCTATCAATTTCAACAATCAACCCCGTAGACTCTAAAAGCTAAGAGACTGGAGCCTAGACCATATTTTTCACCGGAATGGTATCCAGCAGGTGATTTTCAATGCCCCTGGACTTTAAAATCTAAGGAAGTGAAGCTTAGAATATATTTTGAGCGGAACGGCAACGGTGGAGGTGATTTTTAATTCGCGCGCGCTGCCGATGCCGCAGCGACTCATCAGCCCGGCGCGGCGCGGCCCGGCCCAGCGGAGTTTTGGCAGACGAGGACTCCATTTTTCTTCATTGATCCACGCCAACACGATTTTATTTGATAGGTATCACATTATGAAAAGCTGTCAGTTTAAGTAATCAACGCCACGTTGTCGAACTGGACTCACCAGTCGAAAAATCAAAATTACGTCGTCTAATTACGCGGGATCATAGCGACAATGCTCCCGCGCTAAGGAAGAACGCCGTATGAGACATCAGACGTTGCCAAATTTCCTTCGACAAATCACACATTTTCAGGAAAGTTTGTGAATTTTCTCCTCAGATTTTTCAGAGGATTTTGTGCGCAATTTGATGTAAGAAGTCTCAAAATGCCATGGAAAAATATTCATTACTTCAAAAATAAATATTTTCAAAGAAAAGATTTGGCAACATTTGAATGTATATACGGCGTTCTTAATTAGCACGGCAGAATGGCAGAACGTATAGGTGAGTAACACTTTGCTCAAATTAAATAACGCGGAATTACTGTTTATAAAAACTCATTTGTTAGCATACTTACCTGAAACTTTTGTACTTTAGCCATTTATCAATACAAATCTAACAAACAACACACAGGACAGCGTAGGGATTATTGAAACTATATCAGCACGACTTTTTCAATAATGATTGCACCACATATGTAAGCCAAAAGAACCACATTACCCCTCATAAATAATATAAACAATATAAATCTGTAAAAATAAGAATTAATAATAAACACAAGGAAAATTCTTGAAAAAATAAGACACAAAATGAAAAGTAACCCCACCATAGCCGTGCAATATATCGCATTTCGGTGTCCTATTAAGCCGCTTTAAACTTTCAATAATCGGCCTTCTGGACATAGTCATATTGCTAGGCGCGAGCGAACGCCAAAGTAGGCATTCGTGTGTATAGCAGTAAGGAAAAATAGTACTCGCTGCACTCTTTCCACGGTTTTCATCTCGCTTTATTGCAAGCAGCAATGCACTGTTTCTCCAGCGGATGCCACACCAACAATTTCCTTTCTCTTGTACGAATTTTCGTGAAATCTATCAACTCGTACACCGTGCCCGTTCTTTGAGTCTGGGTAATTTGTCTAGACTCAACGCAGTCCTTTACGTGACGGAGAATCGAACGTGTCACTCATCCTTAAGTCCCTCCGGATGTAATATGTTTTTGGCCGCAGTCACAGGTGGTATGACACTTATCGATTGTAAGGATTTTCTCAAATGTATTAGCGCAGGCCACCGCTGCATATGCTAAGGAAGGGTCGTGCGATGCAAAATATCATCAAGTGAGATGACAGAGACGCAGCAGTGCACGCGCGCAGCAACGGGCCGATTATTGTTGCTCTGTCACTACGACAAGACAAGACAAAACCCCATCTTCATCATGCGATACATGTACGAGTAAATAGAATATGATTTTGATACTACTCCTAACACGCCGATCTAATAGCGCTTCCGTTCGCTCTGCTACACGCAAACTTTACTGACAGCAGTCCAGCCAGAGCTCCTTATGCAAATCGCAATTTGATTTTGATGATTTTTCCAATATGATTCTCTCAAAAACACGACGTGTTGTACAAGAAGTAAAACTTCACGCGCGTTTGTCTCAAAGCAAGGTTTTTTTTTTTTTTTTTTTTTTTTTTTTTTTTTATTTGTATAGGTCATTATTGCAGCTGCCTCCTCAATTCTTTAATATAGAAGACAACTGACGTGCAGTCTATTTTTCCTGGGCACTGCCTACCGCTGCGCGTAACAACACGGCGTCTTCTCGATTTTTCCTTGAAGCAGGTATGAAAAATGCTCGGCCAAGAAAAAATTACAATTAGTATAGGATATTACTAATAATACCAGGAACAGGTTGTATGCGAACGGACCACTGGAAAAAGTTCGACTTAACAGTAGTTTGAAAAGTGGGCTTTGAACCCGCCTGTTGCCAGAGTTTACAAAAAAAATAATTTAATTATAATTTTGCCACCTGGCAACACTACATATTACACCGGTGCCTGTTTATGCTCATTTAAATATTGGCACGACTTGGTAAGAATGTAGACTTTACGGAACCTAACCGAACGTAACCTAAGAAGACCGTATTTTCTAAATCCGCCCTATATCCTAACCACTAACCTAACCTAGGGTAAACAAGGAAACGGCATTTTCCAAACAAAGAGGAAACTAGGAATGATATCCATTTGGTCTCTTTTTACATGCATAAAGCCGCTTTTATAGCGCCGCCTCGCGCTCTGCGACGCCCAATCGCCATTGCCCCCTATCCTCCCAGAGATCATCAGGCAATTGGCACCTTCTGATCTCCTCCTCCACCCCTTGTCGCCAACCTTTCACAGGACGTCCACTCCTCTTGTGGACAGGACTTGTTCTCTTTTTAAGAAGGAAAAAAGGAGCCATACATTCCGACACCGCAAACGAGATACGTGGTTTGGGAGTTTCACCGTCGATTTGCATCCGTGGCGTGCTTTGCGATATATCGATTGATCTGTCATTTAAAGCTATGGAAAAAAGTCGATAAACAGGGTGTCCGCAACGAACGCCTTAATAATCGATCTTTTACCTTAGCCCCAAATAGAGAAATATCGATAATCGATCATTCACGCCTCGCCACTGATTTGCACGAATCTATTTGCATGACCGAAAAAATATTTGCTTTCTGTGAGCTTCAACATTTTTGCGTGTCGCTTATCAATGGCACGAAATCTTGCATGACGAAAACAATCAGTGATCAATTTCGAAGAGATGTATTTCCAAACCTGGAATATCGTATCATCATAATCTGTTGATTCCTTCGTAGGTTCTAAGTTGAGGACAATGTTCTTTTATTTTGGGACCTCTTTCCCCCTAATTCACATTTACATAAAAATGTTTAGTCTAGTTCAAATAACCACTACCTCGTATGCGCGATTACACAGATGCTATTAAGAGGTCATTTTTTAAAAGTTATGGAGGTTTTTTGTGTATTTCAACGATTTACCAAACTCACGGCATAAACGTTGTTCCTTAACTGAGCCAAATATTGTAGTTCCTATTGGGTCAGTTGCGTTGCTCACAGAATCGTATCACAGTATCGCTCCAGTAAATTGCATTGCCAAATAAGGCCTTCCAACCTGCTAGCATCTGTATTTCAACTTACCTCGCATATTTAATGCCCAATATTGCAACGACTAAAATTTTAAACATTAATTAAACATTTTGCATTCGACATGTTCAAAGCAAATATTACCCCCAAGTAAACACATCAAGACTCCCCTCTCCGTAGTAGGTTGCGGTCGGGCCAATATAAAACGCCTTCAATTGTGAGTGATACTGTGCAACACACCAAAGTTTAAATAGTTGTATTCTTAGGTTGGAACCTAACTTTAGTGAATTGCATTGCCAAATAAGGCCTTCCAACCTGTTAGCATCTGTATTTTCAGGACAATTGATTCAATCAGATTTAAGCTTAAATCAAATGGAAATCCGCTCAAATTAAGAGGCTTGGTTCTTGATTTAAGCTTAAATCTGATTGGATCAAGAGTATTTTTTCTTGTCGATGCTTTTAAGAGTCTGGACTCAAGATCCAATGTGTTTCTTTTTCCAGTATAGCTAAAAATAATAAGATATGTCCAAATAGCAAGTTTCCACGTAGAGTATCATTCCGCTTTGAAAAATTCGGTGCTTTCGTTGCTTTTATCCGATATTTACGTTGAGCAGCCAGTGCGAATGTGCGCCACACTGACTGATGAAAGCAAAGTGGAAGAAACTAAGGGTGCCACTACCGCGGTGGATAAAATCAAAAGCTCGACTGTTCAAATGACAATATCTCAATTAATATTGAACGTAGAAAGTTGCTGTTTTTTCAGAGCTTAATACTTTTGGCTGGTCGGCATGAATCAAGCATCAAAACCCAGTTATGAGACCTGCGCAACTGATCCTTTAAGCATCGAAACACGATTCTGGGACCACCTCAACTGACCCATTGCAAAATACAGTCCAACTTAAACCATGATTATTGAAGGTTGACAGGAGTGCAAATCTACACCTGCTTTGATCACGACGTGTGCCTTTAATTTTCCTGTTTAATTCATAACAGAAAACACCTCTGTCTCCTAACATCACAGACAAACAGAATATGTTAAACTTAACGCAGCCCACCCAAATCTACAGATTATTTTCTTCTTTATCATGCGCCCTGTTTCTAGAAGCTTTCTCGTTTCAGTATCTGGGATTAACGTGTTTGATAGGTATATTAATATTTAGTCCCTTTTTTTCGTTCGAGTGATAAACGAGCTTTTTCAAAGACATTTTACACCTCTAGACCACCTTCTTATGTACATTAAATCAGACAGATCGCACCCTTCCTATCATATTATTATGGAGGCCACGGAAGATTTCAAGGTTTATATTTTCGATCATTTTCGCTCCTTTTTTCCTCTTCGATCAAACTACAAGCCAATTCATCTCAAGATAGAAGGGCCACCTTTTACCTCTTGTCAGACATTAAAGCCTCCTCCTTCCTAAGTACCTAATGTAATTAATAGACGCATTAAGACGCTTTGGATAGTCATATCTTTCTACTTTTCAACCTTCCTTTCTCATCAGGAAAAGTTCCGAAGAAAAAACTCCTCGCTAAAGTGACCTTTACGTTCAAGTTTGAGTTCGAGTTGAGGTATAATGCTTCGAGTAAACTTTTTCCGTCGGTTTTCTGCGATGAAGAAAAATTTGTTCACCGCATCAATTTGTTCTCTTGTGTACTGCCGTGCTAAGGAAAAACGCCGTATGAGCTTTCAGACGTTGCCAAATTTTCTCTGTTAACCCTTCGACTCCTGAGTTAGATTTTCAGCCTCGTGTTCCCCCATCCTACGTTAGGAATGGCAAAAATGACTATTTTGAGTTTTCTTACCCTTATTAACCTATTTCTTAACGGAACAGCTTGAAATTTGTGTGCCTTATCCTTAAGTATGTAGTAGTGAAGATCCGTAACCAAAAGTTAATTAATAGTGCCTTTTTTTTTTTTTTTTTTTTTTTTTTTTAAATAAGGAACTCCGAAAATAAATATTTTTGAAGGTCCCAGACGAGAATACTCGATCTTAGGGGCTCAGTGCAGTTTTGCGATGACGAGTATTCTCGTCCGTAGGAGGTAAAGGGAATTACGTTCGAATTTTCAGGGGAATTTGTAAATATTTTTCCTTTAAGTTTTGAGAAAGTGTTATTTGCTATTGGAAATAAAACAAAGAAAAAATTCAAAGCGAACATTTTATCGAAGGAAATCTGTCAGTGTCAACTCTTGAATGTCCAAACAGCATATTTCCTTAGCACGGCACACAGTGGATCGAGTTAATAGGGAAGATCGGTCAAAATTTGGAATCTTTAAACGCTTAAAACTCCGCGTTTACGACACTTTGAGATTCCAAAAGTGGTGTCATTAGTTTCCTCGTAAAATTTTCCACTATCATCACCCCTTGAAATTTAAAATGTGACTAAATAAACGTCAAAATTTGCAGTTTTAGTCGAAAATTTCTTGTCCAACTTCTCTTATTGACTCGATCCACTGTGCGGCGGTACAGCGAATATTTCATTCGAACGAAAACCGGCAAATCCGACAATGTCGGAGCGGCCGGTGGAGTCGCTACTTAAAAACCAACCCGACCAATACATCTTTGTCACTGACGGTTGCATCGGCACTCACGAGTTACACGCAGGGAACAGAGTATGATCCGCCGACGCTTTGCACTGGATAATTAACAAGTTCATCGCAAACAAATCACCCATCGCATTCAGGTGACGATTGGGCGGCCATTGATAAGTGATGAATCGATAGAGCCCGTTGATCCTTATATTTATCACCCATGATCGAGCTATGACAAGACAACATAACAAGCTGTTGCTCGCAATAGACCGTGCCAACACAATGCAGTTAGCGGGTTCCTCGTTCAGTCGCTTTGTTCCTCAAAGCACCCATCATTCAAGCTGGCTTTGCAGTTTGCAGACAGACGCCCGATTCGTAGGTGGATCTCGCACCCTCGTGACATGTTTCACTTCAGTCATGTCCGAAGCATCTGCTTGGATTCGAAAAGATTAACTTTATCCTTGTATAATTCCAGGTCGATTTTTTTTAGGTCTCACGGTTGGTGGGCAGAGAACAGTTTTCACAGTCTTTAGGGGGTCAAAAAGATATATTCATTGGGGGATCAATTTGAATTCAAATTCCCTGTAGTTATGGTTTATATCATCATTCAGTAGCTCATAGGTGTCATGGTCTTGCAAAGGCAAAAATTGAACTTCAGCCCTTTGTGACCTGGAAATCGGGAGGAGATGGAAAAACAATTTTGTGTGCGTTTTATTGTTCTTTGCGGTTTGAATAATGGGAGCATGTATTTAAAAATTTGTTTTCCTATTTATTATGAGAGAATTGTCTCTTAGAAAGGACAACAGGACCAGAACTACGTATAGTCATGAATTTTAGATGTCAGTTTATTATTCGACGTTTTGCGCATAAATGAGAGAAAATAGAGAGGTGACGCAGAAGAAAATTTTCAGAAAGTATGCAGCTCAGAGATGGGTGTTCAAAATGACATATTTGCTAGGTTGATTTTCGCGGTTGGTGTGCAGAGAACAGTTTTTGCAGCCTTTAGGGGGTAAAAAATATATCAATTTACTGGAGGAGCAATCGGAATTCAAATTCCACTTATCAATGTGTCGTATAATCACCCCAGCATCTCATAGATATCGTGGTCTTGCAAAGTCATTTTGACTCTCATTCTTTGTCACTACCATGATCTAAGTAAGTCGGTAACTGACACCGCAATTTCCATGACAGTCAGAACTCAAGTCCATTTGAAATCATTGCACAGCACATAACACATAACTAATCTAATCTAGCCGATTGCAATACATGGACCGCGTTAAATAGAAAGGAACCAAGCCACATCCGCTATTGCCAAATTTAATTGGGCGATTTAATTTTTTACATGAAAACGGTTGTGCGGATTTTCGTGGAAATTTCAGTGAAAATTCTCCATGGTACGAAGCACATTCCTTAACATTTACAAAGAAATCCGAACAAACTTTCTCTCGTAAAAAATTTAATTGCCCAGTTAAACTTGGCAATAGCTGATGTGGCTTGGTTCCTTTCTGTTAAACTCGGTCCACATATTATGGAGCCTTAAGTGCCACACTGACCCACTGAGACACTTCCAGAATGTTCCAGGTAAACACTTCTCCCGCGGCATTTAAACGCTAGCGTAGCGCGAAGTTTTAAAACTAACTTTGAGTGATGGGGCAATATTCAAAGACAAAATCGAAGCCTATCAAAGTATTTTAATGTACGCAAGAGCGAATTCAACAAAACAGGTATATGCCAAAATAGAATTTTCAATGTTTGCAACAACAGAGCACTCACATTTCTGAACTAGGTTGTACATATTCAGCTCAGCCCACGCATTTTTGTTTCTGTCTCCTTTTCCTTTGAAGTTGAATGGGTTGTAAAGACTTGGTGTGATAGTAATTCTAATAACATCGCGAGCTGTTTTCGCTAATGATGTTTTGTCAACCTTCTTGTATAGAGCGTGGACCTGCAAAGGAAGTTGACAAGGTGTGAAACATAATGTCGGGTTCGCCATACCAGAAGTATCAAACCGTTCTGATTCATATACCTAACTCAACGCCCCAATCGTCTAGGCTGAGCGAACCAGAATTGCTGGAGACTAGGATCATTCTGAAATGCCTGGTTATCCTAACCAGAAACTCTCGTCCGCAGAAACAGATTCGCGGCAACAATAACTGTCTGGTAACGCGAACCACACTGTTAAAAATCGTTGATTCCGTCCGACGGAAAATCCGGAGTGAGAATGAACACGAGAGTGCGGTTCAGCGCGTAGGTGCTGAGACGGGCTGCATGTCTAGTCACAGCACTCCGCACCGGAGCTGCAGTACGGCCCGGAGTCACGCGCACCTTCTCTCCCTCGCACTAGCGCTATATACTGTCTCTTCTCCCCTTTAAGCCTACCACTCTCAGAATGAAAATGAAAAATTTAAAGAGAAAAAAATAGAAAAAATAATAGAATAGTGGAAATATTAGAATAGTCGAAATTATGGTATAACAGAGACAATAGAAAAGAAATAAAATAAAGTAAATCAAATATATGATAAAATGAAGTCAAAGACTAAATTGAAGTAAATAATTAGAGGGAGCAAGGAGATGAAGAAAAAAATAAAATAAGGGAAACAACTAAATGATGTTAAAGAATAGAATGAATTTTAAGAGTAAAGTGAAGTCCAAAAATTATGATGAAGTATTAAAAGAAATCACAGTAAATATAAAACAAAGTAAAGGAATGAGAAGTAAATAATTAAAGAAAAAAAAAATGAAGTGCTTGAAAAAATAAAATAGAGTAAAGAAAAAATAGAATCAACAAGGAAATAAAACAAAGTAAAACGATAAAATATAGATAAAAAATATAGTAAAGTAGACTAAATACACGGACAAATCCAGGTAGATTGAAAATATCTTAGCGGCCCGTTCAAATCGACGTTAAATACCGTTTTTGCGTCACCATCATGCATCGTTCGCTGTAGCTCATTCGGCAGGGTCGTCGGTTAGTGTTAGGTAGGTCCCGGGTTCAATTCCCAAAGTTGGTAGAAAATTTCTAACCTTCAAAATCGGTTAAGTCACGTACCAATTGTTTCATTATTTTTTATTTTCATGGTTTCAAAAATTATTTCCACAATTAACCCCTTTCCACCATCCCCTAGCTGCGAACCCCTAAATTTGCGGCTCCCGCGAATCCGTCCGGCGTCGGAGTGATTTCTATGCGTACGGCACCCAAAATCCGTCCAGCCGATTCTCCGTCGGAGTGACTCCTCGGTCCGGCGAAGTGAGGGCCCGTTCTTACTCGCGCTTGTGCTGAGTCTCACTCCGTTTTTTTTAACAGTGCAGCGGATATATGTGCGTCAACCGATACAGCTGATAGTCACATCCAGAATTCTGGTTGTGATAACCAGAATTCCCATAATCAGAAATTCTGGTTTAGGTATGAAGCTTCTTTTTTTTCAGTGTATACTTGATACTTTCAGGTAATGTTCTTGAGTATTTAAAGAAAACATGTAGCACTAAAAACCTTTCGAGGGCGATTTTAAGCACGGCTGTAGGTATACTTGATTGAACATGTCTCGGCTGGCGCGTAAAGACGTGAAATTCAGGGACTAACAGGTCAGGAGGGAAAATGTCGTCGTTCCTGGAACGAACTCTCATTGGTTGATTGAAACCAAAAATCCCCTCTTACAACTGCCGAGTTCAGTAATGCAAAGGAGCTTAGAAAAAAATAATGACCAAATCCATGTTGATTATTCACCTGATGTCCATTCTAAGAGACAAAACTTAATGCTGTTTCTGAGAAAACTAAACGTGGTTATGGATTAGTTTTATTTTTTACGACCCCCCAAATAATCCTTTCAATGAAAATATTTTTCTTTCCATCCAAAAACAGAAAAACCTAACTAAGTCCGCACTCAAGATATTTTTTATAAGATGGCGACTTTGAATATTTATTATAAACTAGATATCTAGGTATGCAAATCATGATTCTCCCAACGTCACTTTGACAGAATCTAAAATCGAAAAAAACGCGGTTCGCCAAATTCTCTGACTTTCTCTGGAATGGAGCACATACAAATTTCGAATAGGGTGTCATCTTTTTTTTCTTTTCTTTTTTTTTTAAACAATTACAGTTTAAAAAATAAACTGATTGTTCTTTTGTATTTTGGACAAGATACTATACATTCAATCAAAGTTAATGCGAACGCAATTCATCGACACGAACCAGCACGTCACCAAATGCACGTCGCAACACAGCAACAAATCAGCGCACCAATAACAATCGTTGGCTTATTATTCAAATGTTGGTTGCTCTGACCCTCGACATTTAAGTACTTACAGTTTCCGCTTCTCAGCGATAACCGGAAGCCCCGCCGCACAGTGGATCGAGTCAATGGGAAAGGCCGGACATGATCTAAAAACTTTAAAAGCGTATATCTTCATTCATATGAAATGTTTATGTATTGAAAGTAGTTTCATTGGTTTTCTCGTAAAAGAATCCATAAAAAGCATCCCTTGAAATTAAAATTTCAACCAGATAAATGTAAAATTCTACAATTTTTGTGATAAATTTCATGTATGACTTCTCCCGAAGGCTCAGCTCACTGTGCGTCGTAACGCTCCCTAGGTACCGCGGAACAGCTTTTGTTTTTAAGAGTATTTAAATGTGTGCGTGTTTTATTGTTATGTCCCCTATTGCTTCCTGAATGCTTTTTTATGTTCATTATTTATTTATGTAATACTAAGTGCCCATTTTGTGTCCGCAAATAGACAAGCCTTCAGATCCCTACGATGCAGTGTTTCAAATAGTCTACGATGCTTTTGAAATTAGTTGTTTTTTTGTGTTTTTTGTTTTCATTTTAACAGGGGAATAAAGCAGTCACTTTTTCTGAAGTCAACTTTTTGTTACTCTTATTATGACTCTTATTTTCTGCTGACTCGTTAACTATGGCCATTTGAGGGCTACTTAGGGTCCTGTCATTAGGTAAAATGCCCAAAATTCCGTCAGGAAAATAAGAAATATTTTCTCTCTCCTGAAGACTTGTCCATGGCTGACAGAAAGTCCTCTTCAATTAATGCAAATCGACGGTGAAGTCCGCAATCTCATATCTCGTTTGCGGTGTCTGAAAGTCTCCGCATCTATGTTATTTTTTAAAGTAGAACAAATTGACATCATTCCTTGAAATTTTTGCCGAATTCCCTTTGCACGAAGTAAAATCACGGCAGTTTTAAAGAATTGCCGTTGAGTAGTTTTCGGTTTAAAAAAAAGTCTGCGACGTCGCAAACCGAGTTATGTGATTGCCGACTTACACCGTCAAAATATGATAAGCAATCGTGTGCAATTCGGACTAAACGGGGTGAAAAACTGATGATATATCCTGTTTTTGAATGCAGAAACGGGACATCATGCTTCGACGCGACACACTAAATTACACGTAAAACTGTGCTGAAAATTCCCAAAATCAAATTTTATGTCCACCTTATCCAAGAGGTATGAATGTACCTCTTATACGAAGATAATTCCTCAGGACAAGTGTTACTCCTGTACAACATTGATATTCTAGTAGTTTTGATTCCTAAGCCCTATAGTCTCATTAACATAATTTTCAACGGTATTAGCAATTTTATTTTAGACGAGTGCACTCGTAAATTTAGTTTTTACTTCGTTCATGCCCGCCCATGCCCATGCCATTGAGGCAACGCCATTGCGGTGGAATGAATTCACAAGGAGACATGCATTCATCTCAGGAACAGAATTAAATTCGTTCGTGATTAATAGTGTAACCTGTATTCTGCCGCACGAAGGAAAAATGAATATTCGAGTGCTGCAAAATTTCTTTAGATACAACATTTATCTTTGAGGAAAGTTATTCTTATTTTTCCTTGAAATTTTCAGATGTCCTAGATCCAATTGCGAAAAAATTATCGAAAACTTGAGGAAAACTAGTAGCAATTTTCCAAGAAAATTCGGTGCTTATTGAAGTAAATCTGTAAATGCCCAGAAGCTCATACGGCATTTTTCCTTCGCCGGCAATACTGGTGAGCCTCTGAACAACTGAAGCGGGGCAATGCAAAAAACAGCAGGTAAAATAAATATCCATGGAAAAATTACCTTACAATTTACAGTCCATCACTCATCGATCGGCGTCAACTTATTCCTCTGTGTTACAGGCTGCCAATTAAAGGGATTTTAAAAATTTAAATATTCCTGCGGAAAAAAGCGTCGGAGCGAGGAGATAGAGAGGGATATTTTATCGTCGGCGTTCCTTCCCCAGCCCTTTAATCCCTTTGTTTCCCCCTGCCTCCCCCCCTCGCACCATGAATATCTTTCCTCAACCTAATTTAATTTGTTGCGTTTTCCTTCTTCCACATTGCTAAACCTAATTTTTGCTCGTGTTTTATACTGCTTGATCACGCCGTCGAGAAATCTTTTTAACATTCTTATTATAACTCTTGCTTTGAAATGACAAAATTCGTTTTGACTGGCGCAGCGAAGAAAACAAAAGGCGAGATGCGACGATTATTGTATGCAGCTATTTATTTTACTGGATGCAGATGTTAGCGGACGATTACTTTAGCCGGCGATTCCAAAAGAGTGTAAAGTGAAACGGTCAGCTAGGATTTGGGGCATCTCGCATCCTGAAAGGTCATGCATTTTTAAAATTTTCTTTTCTCTCTAATCTTAGAATTTGTACGAGAGCGCAACTTTCCTTTTTATTTTATGCAAAAGATGGCAGATTTTGTATCACAAGATACAGAAAACTCTCTCTAGAGTAACGTAGATATACTATCTGCAGCAGTGTAGCTTTTCAAACATTGAGACTTATTTGAGTGAATACGTAAATTAAAGGGTTTTTTTCTAATTTTCTCTCCTCCAGACCAATATTTTGATTTGTGAAAATACCCTCATTTATTAAGGTATATTTTCATCGGTAGGAGTAACCAAAGCGTTAAAAAGAAAAAACACTCCCTAAAGAATAAAAGAGAAGATAATCCATTCAAATTGCCACCTGTGGTAGTAAACATAAAGTCAATATTTGATTACTTACTCCTTAACAGCATTGCTGCGGCCCTTGAAGCACCACTACAAATAAGACGAACGCAATCGACACAAGAAGAAAAGAGAGCAAGAGAAAAGCACGAGCGTCGATGACGGCGCAGAGATACAACTATTCGTGCTTGATGGATGTCCGTGTTGCGTCTGCAAAATTGAAGGCGCCATGGCGCGAGGTGTGAACTCGTCATGCTCCGTCCGATCCATGAAGTGTCGCCCAGATTTGGGAAATAAGTAAAAAAGAGGTCCAAATACGTCTTTCCTATCTCTGGTTGTCTTGACACTCGATTTTTTTCTTCGATTTGATGCCTGATTCTTTTTTACTATGGATTTGTAGACCTATATCTGTAGTTCGTTAAAAATCGGAAAGTGGATTCGGTGACGGAGTCTATACAGCGCCAAAGAACCTCGAGTTATAATAATGCGGAGTGAAATTAGCACCATAAAAGCATATAACGCTCCGTAAAAAGACCAGATTTTTCTCAGTAATAGTGAAATTCACTCCGCGAGGAGAATATTTTTTTTTTTTTTTTTTTTTTTTTTTTTTTTTTTTTTTTTTTTTTTTTTTTTTTTTTTTTTTTTTTTTTTNCAGGAAGCACCTTCGCGAGTTTCTCAACAAGGCGCTGGTGGTTTACTCTATCAAAGGCCTGGGTGAAGAGGAGAATATGTTCAGCTCATTTCACTCAGGGTTTACACCCCAAAATGTTTAACACTGCGTGCACCGGCCCCGTAGAGCTCGCGGGTCACGTGTTCTTAGCAAGCCTTGGGTCAATTTGACACCGCTCGGGCAGCAAGGGGTTAATGTGATGTTGATGAAAACTATAATTTTTACGTTTTTTGCTGACCGATTACGATTTTTAGCATCTGTGCAGACTTGGCAGCGATTTTGCCGCCCCAGACTAAAGACAAACAAAAAAAGAAAAAGTCTTATACTGCGTAAAAGCTTAAACTTAAGTGGTTTTTCCTCTAGGAGGGAGCTCAATATATTTTACAATTCGTAACGTAAAACAACACGGATACGAATATCTGGCGATTACTTCGATGGGAGAAGACAGCTTCAAGAAATCTACAATTCAAGCTTTTAGAAACTGATTTTGAAATATTATAATCATCTCCTTTTTTTTAAATACAAGTTGTCGGGTTTCCGTTAGAAAACATCTCCCTCTGAGCTGTCAGCGCTGTCTGAGTGTTTCATGATTTTTTCAGCTGTTGGTGATTCTGTAAAATTAAGAAGTAATATAGATTCCCACATTTAAGATTGCCTTACTACCTTTGGAATAAAATAAATATTTTTTGCTACTTTACGAGTGAGCAGATAACTTAGGCATATTCAATGTCAGCAAAACGGACACTTTGACAATCATTAAGTAATATTGTCTTGATGGGTTTTGTTGTAATTAGGGTACAATACAATCGGATTTTTTTTTAATATCAAATGGACCGATTTCTGATACCTTGTCCTAAGCATATTGCTAAAAGTAGCAACAAAATCTGAAGAAAGAACAAAGAACAGCTCTGTAGCTGATGTATTGCGGGGGGGGGGGGGCTTCGGATAATATAGACTGTAATAAGCGTAAATTTTTTCTCGCAATTCTTTTTTAATCAAACTGCACACAAAGCGATTTTCCTATTTCTCAGAATGTCGTTCTGAAATCTTCAATGGCAAGCTCAGTTGGACTGAATGCTACTTCCATTCACTGAATTCACTCAGTTTTTCATATCTTTCAAGGAATTACCCTGCAATGTTTAATTGTTTCACGTATAAATTTAATTGAAATCCCCAACCCTTGTCGTCACAAATAATAAGTAAACCGCAATTTTTATGAATTTAAACCTAGCTCTCCTACGAATTGTTTCGTCTCGCGCCCATTACGTTAATGGTTTTTATCATCAACGGAACACTTTATACGCACTACGCTCGAACTACGCAATTTCAAAGGAAAATACATTGAATGTCAAGTATGTCCGTGCTTATTAGCATCCTGGTGGTATTTGATCTCCCGAATATCTAGTAGCCAGTACTGGATTTCTTTCTGTGTTAATCATTCATCTGGCTACGCGAATCAGCCGCTCGAGAGGCACTGCCAGATATTTTTTACTGGCTACTAGAGTTCTCGGCGATCGTATTAAATAACCATGAATGTAGTAACTACTCATTTTTTCTCGCTTTCACGAACGTCTCATCGTTTAATTCATTTGAAGCTGCGCCAAAATCACCCCTCACCCCTCCCCCGAAATCCGATACTGTGGATAAATACAAATCAAAGCCGGGCACTTGTTGCAGGAATTGGCAAGACATTTATATTGTTTTTACAATCTTCTTCAGCTCCACTTAATCCCCTGACGGAAGTCGTTTTTTCCCACGTTCAGTATTACGCGGAAATACGCTTCACGTGGATCGCGTTAAGTATAAAGGGATTAAGGCACATCAGCTATTGTCGAGTTTAATCGGGCAATTTAATTTTTAAATGAAAACGTTTGTGCGGATTTTTGTGGAAATCTCGGTGAATTTTCAGCATAGTACGAAGCAATTTTTTTTTACAATTGTTAAAGGAATCCGCGCAATCGTTTTCATGTAAAAGATTAAATTGACCAGTTTTTGGCAACAGCTGATGGTGGCTTGGTTCCTTTCTGCTGAACGGAGTCCATATAATGTTTGTTCTGTCACGCTTACACCACACTGGAAAAAAAACACACACACACATTGGATCTAGAGTCCAGACTCTTAAAAACATCGACAAGAAAAAGCACTCTTAATTCAATCAGAATTCAGCATAAATCAAGAACCAAGCCTCTTAATTTAAGCGGATTTCGTTTTGATTCAAGCAAAAATCCAATTGAATCAAGAGTATTTTTTCTTGTCAATGTTTTCAAGAGTCTGGACTCTAGATCCAATGTGTTTTTTTTTTCCAGTGCATCAAACCAGCAGTGATCTCTGACCTGAAATGTAGAGGAAGGAGAGTTGATATGAAAATGGTATGGTGGTTAAGCACCAATGGCGAGGCGTGATAATCAACTATCGGTATTATCCCAGTTGGAGTTATGGTAAAGAATCGATTATTATGGTACTTCCTATAGCTTTAGAGCCAATTTATTTACAAAATGACCTAGAATTAAGACGAAGCGAGCACTTCTACACGGACAAAAATCTATGGCTCATAAACCAATTAGTGGTTCGTATGGAACACCACTAATAGTAGTGAAGGCAACACATAATAATAGTACATATACCTCAGTTATGGTAATAGTAACTGTTTTATGGTCGTTAGCATTCGTATGGATAGGGTTTTAAATGAGATTTACAACCTTTACCCTTATAATTTAGTTATGGTATATACAGTGGGCGCCGCTTATTGTGGTCAACTTGGGCCGGGCCACTTTGATCACATTAAACGGCTGATTATAAAAAGCGAAAAAAAAAAAGTGAAGTTACTCACGATGATTTTGTCCCGACTGTTGACCGTCCCTTGTTCAGCACGCCTTCGTTTTCTCTTAAGAACACCCGCACACTCACGCACTAAATTTAAAAGCCGTAATAATTTTTTTAAAAGCCGTAAAAATTAAAAAGTACATAGTAAAAAGATAAAAACTCAATGTTTTAAAACAATCATTTAAAGAAAGAGTCAATAGTAGCTTGTTTTGTATTGTCTCGTAACAAAGCATTCACGAATGATTCATACTGATACTGAACTTCGAAGTTTTCAGCCAACGATTGAACGCCGCGTCTTAAAGTGGCCAAAGCATTGCGCATTTCTCTGTTAGATGGTGGTGGTAGTGGAGGCTCTTTTTCATCGGTGTCTGAGATCTGCTCCTCCTCCTCATGTTTTTGGAGAATTTGGACGCATATATCTTCCTCAGTAGGCACTGAACAAATTTTCTCGGTTTCTTCGAGAGCAAAAAGTTCTTCAAAGTCGTCAGTTGTGGGCACAGAAGGGGCGTCTATTTCAATGGGCGTTTTGCAGAAGCCAGCCTTTCTAAAGCAGTTACGAATTGTTTTTTCGCTTGTTTTATCCCAAGCCTCCCTGATTTGGTGAATAGAATCTAGAAGATCGGTTTTTTTTGCTATTGCAGCAGATGAAAACTCCGCAAGATCTCCGTCTAATTCGTCTATTATTCTTTCGCGCATTTCGTGTCTATAGTAAGACTTGAAAGCTTTGATAATTCCCTGATCGCAAGGCTGTATCAGGGATGTGGTGTTCGCGGGTAAAAATTGAACTTTTATGTGTTTCAGAGGAAGGGCTCCAACATTGTGTGCTGTGCAGTTATCGATAAGCAGGAGTATGTTTCGGTCTAAGGATTCATCCCAATCAGTTAACCACTTACTAAACAGATCTTTAGTCATCCAAGCCTTAGCAGAGGAGGTGTAATCAGCTGGCAATTTCTTGACGTTTTTTAAACAACGTGGCATTTTGCTTTTACCGATCACTAGCAGACGCTTCTTTTCACCGGTCATGCTAACGCAACAAAGAATCGTTATTCTGTCTTTGCATGATTTGCTTCCTTTTGCTGTTTCATTTTTTAACACGTACGTATGCTCCGGTAAAGCTCTGAAATAGAGCGCAGTTTCATCTGCATTATAAACATCACTTGGTGCGTACTCAGACAATATTCTGGGCCACTCCTCAGTCAAAAAATTTCCCGCTGCAGTAGAGTCTGCGTCACGTGCCTCCCCGTGCGGTTTTTTAAACTCAATGCCTTCTCTCTTCAACCAACGATTAAACCAACCATCCGTTGCGACAAAACCTTCAATTCCGAGTCTTTTAGCTAAAGACTCGGCTTTTTGGCGCATGATAGGACCGTTTACACGAGCATCTTTCTCGCGCACTTGCACAAACCACTCTTTTAATGCTTGTTCAACTTGCACATTTTTACCGTGCCGCACACGTTTACGCGCACTTCCTTCATTTTTTTCCACCGGCTTCTTCTCGATTTCATACCGATTCTTTACGAGTTTACACAAAGTAGACTGCGGTATTTGTAACTTCTGCGCAGCATCCCGCTGATTTTTATTCAAAAGTTTGTCGTAATCCTGTAGAATTTGTTTCTTTTCTGCCGTGGTTAAGTCTCTTCGACGTTTCCTTGAGTCCGCCTCCATAGCTTCAGTCAAAAAATAAAACTTTAAAAACGGCAATAAAACTTTAAAATGGGGAAACACTGAACTGTACGGACGCGATGCGAGTCTAATAACCGCGCGGAAGGCACTGATTAGGTGTGTCTGTCAACAAAAATAAGCTCTCACACCAGGTAAGTGCTGATAAGGCTCCGGATTCCCGATCACAATATGCGGCCGGCGAACACAATACGCGGCGGATTTCGTATGGAATTGGATGTTGCCGGTCCGTTCCGCGAGAAATGATTCCATTATGCGGCCGATTCTATTAACCACGTTTCTAATAAGCGGCGCCCACTGTACATATATACCATACTATGGTACGAGCTACCACAGTATGGTTCACAGACCGATAATCTTCAGTGCATGTACAACTATTATTGGTGCTCCATATGAACCACTAATTAGTTTATAAGCCATAGCTTTTTCTCAGTGCACTCCGTAAAGAAGCATTTCAGCGACTTTACTGCAATATTTTTGGAGGTAACCTCAAGCAATATTCAAGGATTATCTACAGTGTAATTCACATGCCGTATACTCCTGTGATTATCGGAGAAGTTGCGTAAAAATTAACAAACACTAGGTTTTGATACAGTGTCCAACAACAGTCACAAAAATTCAGCTTAGTTCACTAAACTAACGAAAGTCCATGGGCGAACTTGATCGATTTTTTAGGTAACTTTAAAGTAGTTTTCAAACATTTTTGTTAATTATAATTAAAATGAAGATAAAAATCTGGGTACTATCCATTTTATTACATGTTATTATACACTGAAAAAAAAAGTAGCTTTGATCAAGCATGATAATTCTTGAATTTGCCGCCAAGAATTTTCTTTATCTTGCTTCAAGCTGACTTTTTCTGGATTCAAGAAAAATAATGCTTGGGTTAAGCGAAAAAGTAGCTTATTTTAACCAGCAAAATTCTTGATTTAAGAAGAAATACTTCTTGGCGGCAAATTTAAGATTCTTTTTTTCTAGTGTACTCGCATAGTTGAAAGCTTTTTCAGCTCACCACGAGCCATCGTCAGAGCTTCGACACAATACACAAAATTACTATTAACACATTCTTGATACTCAGAGAGCATGAACACTCAGAGAGCGTGAATATCATTTAGATCTGAAATGGACGACATTTGAAAGCCTCAGAAAGGCACGTCTTAAAATCCGATGAAAATTGATTTATCTGCCTGTGAGCGGCGGGGCCTTTTTGTTAACTTTATCAACGCAGCCTACGAAGAAGGATCGTGAAACAATGCCTAAAATGAAGCCGGGCGATTTGATTAGGGTTATCAACTCGAGTCGAAAGGAGGCGCTCTCCAGCCACCCGGAAAACCCGCGGCTCCACGAGGAACACTTGTCGAATGTCAATTGGGGCGCCCTCACCCCCAAGACCAGCGCCGCTAACAATCTTGCAGGCAAAATATTGTGAAGCGCTGTCAAGGTTCATACTTGGGGGTAGTAATTAGAATACAGGTTGTGGCCGGGGGGTCGGGGGACTAATAAAAGGCAGGGTACGGTAGGTGGGTACGGATTACGCGGTATGGTTAGCGNGGGGGGGGCGCCAGGGACGCTGGAAAGGTGGGGGCCGGGTGCGGCAGGGGGAGGCTCCCAACGGTGCTGACTCCAGCGAAACGGTTCAGTTGGTGTTGACGCGTGGCGCGCTCCTGTTCATCATTATTTTATATGGGGACTTCGAGTCGCTACAGTTCCTACAATTGCCTCACCAGCTGGGATAGTTATGACAGGATTCCGAGGTAGGTCCTTCTCTTCTCTCCTAGCGTCTTTCAGAAAGTCCAATTTCGGAATGATTCCCACCACAGGTGGTGTTAGTGTGTCAGGGGGAGAAATGCCAGCGACATTGTGGAATGATCGTTTACTGTTTAGACCATTACACCTGAGGGTTTTGTGAGCGGTCCCTGGACGGTGAATTTAACCGAACTCTCTTTGGGACTAGAACAATTGGTTCGTAACAATGAGGGTGTTGCATTAGGTAACCGCCGAACATCAGAAATCCACTCGAACAGTTTTTCAAATTACTTAGTGTAGCCTTTCAATTGTTTCTAGTTAGTAGCCATCAATGAACCATGTCTAGCACTTATTTAGGTTTTCACCCTCCTATTCTCAAGCAATTTGGACTCCCTAGAAAAATTTCCAGGCTGAGTTTACTTCCTTCACTCTAATTTTCCGAACAAACAAGGAAAACGTCTCAACAAATCTTAAATTTCACGTTTTTTCATTCTTCCTTCTCTACGTACTCATCAAATTTTCACACTGCGGTGTTTCTAACATGATTCTCGCGGAAAATATCGGAAAGATGGTAAAACACATACCGCGAGGTGAAAGGGGGACAAAGTGTTTTGATGAGAAGTACAAGGTAACCGAGCAGGCTGTCACACCCACAGTGGCAATATTCCCTGCACCTAAGCTTTACGTCAGGTTAGAATTGACCCTCCCACCTTCCCTCGCCATCCATCTCTCGGCGTCCGTTTCCCTTCCATTCAGGTAGCTGACAGAGTTCAACTTTCCTAGGAGAGGATGAGATCAAATTGTTCTCCAAATACAATGGTTTCTTGTACAATGAGAAGGTAAACTTACTTTGATAAAAAGACCTTAGATAATATTCTTTAAATCTCATGCTGGGGAAAAGATTCAGATCGCTTTTATGCCAACGTTTAAGGGAGTGCTGATAAATTGGGTGACGCACTTTTCCGGTATTTTTACCCGCCTTCTCCTCCACCTGTGACGTATAAGCGCCTATCTTTTAGCGCGTTAAAACAAAATGGCGTATCGTTCTTTTTGATCCCCCTCTCCCCCTAGAGCGTCACGTAACTTATGAATGGTCTCTATTACGAATCCGATGCAGTTGACATGTGTTTGAGACTGCCTCGGACCCTATTTTTAAAAGCTCTCGATCGATTATTAAGGCATAGTTGTATTTAACAAGATCTTCAAAAATCTTACGATGAAGTCACCGGTAATGTTGCCAATTAACCATTGATATCGAATTCGAAGCCACCTTCAAATGTTAGACAGAATTGTCGGCTTTATTTTAAGATTATGGAAAATTATATTCGGCAGCACAAATTTTGAATGATCGATCCAGATACTTAAATTTTGATTATTCCAAAGTAACCCACCTAACTTCTAAAATTTGAAATTTATCGATCGTACATAGTGCCTCCATTCCATGTCCGTCAAAAGTTCCGGGATTCAGAACTTTTTTGTTCGAATTTTTCCGACTCCATGACCGTCAAAAGTTCCGGAAAACGCAAACAATCCGGAACATTTCGGGAGTTTTAAAAGTTCCGGGCAAAATTCAGGAAATCTCAAAAGTTCCCAATTCGGCACTAGTTCCGGGAAATGCGAGCACTAACCGTATACCCGAAATGCATCGCGCCAACACTACGGATCCACTCTTTTTTTTTTTTTAAATATTTATTCAATGTAAACTACTGAAACAGCATTGTATACAATTCCTTTAAGATTATTAAATTAAATACACAAAATACAACAGAGTAGTATCTTATATACATACTAATAATGAAAGGACCTAAGTCCGGGATCCACCCTAACGCCCAGGAAGATGCTCTTGTTTACACAACTTTCATTATATTTCACCTCTGATTGACGTCTCCTTGTATCAATACCTGCTGCGAGACGGCAATTGCCTTCGGTTAAACTCGTTGCTCGGCAATTTAGGAGCGCCAATGAACGTCGGAGCGGGACAAGACGTGTCACGGCACCGCGGCCNGGGGGGGGGGGGGGGGGGGCAGAGAGCAGAGTGATGTCCGGCTCGAAATAGCCGTGTAGATAACAGCGCAGCGCCGTGAGGATCCCCGCTCCCCGGGGAGCGCCGCAACTTTACTTATCCCCTCGTTGTTTCCTTCCTCGAATTCGCGGCAACAAGGAAACTTTTTCTCGCGAGTCCACCTTGATAGTTTGCATGCTGAAAGCTCCCTCGCCGGGTCCTCTCGAAGTTCGGGCGACCTTTTGAGTCTTTTGAGTCTCCGTTTAGTGACGCGACCGACATTGACTGGGACTTTGACTGTAAACTCTCACCGTAAAGAGACTGGTATTCATAAACTGTTGCACGGAAAGTTATTAGATATTATGATATTCATCCCTGTTTACGACAGTGATGAGGCGTAAATGATCGATTATCGATATTTCCCCGTTTGAAGCCGTGGTAAATATTAAGGTGTTTGTTGTGCACTGGAAAAAAACACATTGGATCTAGAGTCCGGACTCTTAGAGACATCGACAAGAAAAAATACTCTTAATTCAATCAGATTTCAGCTCAAATCAAGAACCAAGCCTCTTAATTTGAGCGGATTTGCTTTTGATTTAAGCTTAAATCTGATTGAATCAAGCGTCCTTTTTCTGGTCAATGTTTTCAAGAGTCTGGACTCTAGATCCAATGTGTTTTTTTTTCCAGTGCGAACACCCTGTTTATCGATGTCTTTCCATATGTTTAAATGGCAGGTCAATCGATGTATCGCAAAGCACGTTTCCGAGACGAGGCTTCTTCTTTAAGGTGACTATATGTAGGTATTCCGATGCTTACGCACACCGTAGGCGTTGTTCCTTTCTCTAGCTATTTCTCTTGTTAAATATTTATTTAGAAAGATTAATATCGGGAGAATGTAGGCCACGTTAGTATTAAACGAGAACTTTACCCCACGTTCACCATTGAAAAATTGTTTCGATATTATTGCTGGTGTATATGTTACATAAAAGCAAAGCGAATCGAAAAGTCACGAACTCGCCCCTGAATTGGTTTTTTTCATCTTTGATGGAAAAATAAATTGAAAAGGTGAGAGACCTTTGTGCGTATGACGTGGCACGCATGACATGCGCTGTCTCATGATCTCTGCAGGTTGCCTTTTCACTCAAAATGAAGTAAAATACCACCTCTTCATCAAACTCGTCGACACCTTCACCTCCATGTCATAATTTCGTAATTTTACGGAAATCCTTTATTATTTTCCCTTGCGTGGTCCAAATATGTCTCGTGAAGCTGTGATTAGTTCATCCAACTATTTAAAATTGAAATCAACAGTAGCTTTCTTTGACCTCGCACATTACCCCTGATAATGTCAATGACCTGAATGTACATCATGTTGAAGTGATCTTTATTTCACTCAATTGATGTGAAGTAACAAGGACACGAGTATCACGCATACACAAAAAATAACGGGAACAAATTAACGCTGATTACTTAACGTGAAACTTGGATAAAAGCAAGGTGAGGGGTGTCACTGCCGCGGTTGATGACGTCATGAACCGAATTTTTCAAAACGCGATATTTCTGCTAGTATTGAACATACAGAAAGTTGCTGTTTGGGCGGATCTTATTATTGTCAACTAACCCACAAGAATCAAAACACGATTCTGTGACCAGCTGAGTAATTTGTTTTATAGTATAAAAGATGCGGTTTCCCACCCACGTGCACGTTTTCCAGTGCACTGGAAAAGAAAAAAAAAACACGTTGGATCTGGAGTCCAGACTCTTAAAAACATCGACAAGAAAAAGTACTCTTGATTCAATCAGAATCTAGCTTACATCAAGAAGCAAGCCCCTTAATTTAAGCGGATTTCGGTTTAATTCAAGCAAAAATCCGATTGAATCAAGAGTATTTTTTCTTGACAATGTTTTCAAGAGTCTGGACTCTAGATCCAATGTGTTTTTTTTTTTTTCCAGTGTGTTGCTCCAGCGACCTTCCGTACAGGCTCTCCCTATTCTATAAGTAGTTACAGAATTCTCCCAGTAGAATACATCCAGCTCAAAAAATCACCGGAGAATCAGCTTCTCAATGTTTGATGGAGGTCTCCCCTTGAAACATGTTATATTTTCTTAGTGAAGCACTACTAAATCGGATGGATTAATCGGTAGATTAAATCATCAATCGAGCCGGTTGGTTTAGTTACTCACATTGTTAGAGCTCACATTTCGATTAAAACTGATTTTTAGTTACAGCCCGCGCTGGTACATCTAGGTTGCCGGTTGCCCCCACACATCAGTATTCAGACGGTTCCGCGCCTGCCAAAACTAAGTGGCATGGTGACAAGAGAAGCATCAAGGAAGTTCAAATCGCTGTTTGAACTACATATCGAGTATTTATGACAGGCTGTCACGTTGTCTCGCAGGATGGCAAAGTGAATGACAAGAGACACACGAGTTTGCGTCTTGCGCATCTCCACCCGGGAGCTTTTTCAAGTGGGAAGAAAGTTCACCCACGGAAGTTATCTGTTCTTGAACTTCGAGTTCATCAACTCTCTTAGTTGATCCTCACGTCACTCAGTCTCTAAAATACGCATTATCCTATTTAAATCAGTCAGCAGTAGTAGGAATGCTTGATAAAAGTTCTTTTTAAAACTGCAAGTTTCTTATTATCATAGACTTCAATATTTTATACTTCATTTTGAAATTTAAAGGTATGAGTTCATGGAGAAGAATGTTTATCTCTTATTTTTTCCCGGTCACGTTCTCATACCAATCCATGCTTCGAAAAAATTAGCGAATAATAGTCTTGGTCAAGACGATACGGTAGACAGGGTCTAAGCCAATGGCGAGGCGTGAATGATTGATTTTCGATTCACCTCCATTGAAGCTGTGGTAAAGAATCGATTATTGAGCTTTTCGTTGCAAACAACGTGTTTATCGATCCTTTTTCATAGGTTTTAATGGTAGATCAATCTATAATTCGCAAAACACGCCACGCCACTGAATACGCTATAACACAGAAGTTATCTCTAGAGCCGTAAAATGAGTCCATTGACTTTTCAACGGAATTTTAGTTTAGTAATTGGTAAATTTTTAATCAAATTCTCGTCAAGCATTACCTCTGAAATCATATGAAAAAATTTGGAGAAACTATTAACTATGCAAAGTCATTTTGAGTTTCATTGAACCGTTAAATTGTGCGTTTTTGAGATTCCACTGCAGCTTTAATAATGCATCTCCCACTCTGAATCTTTTCTAATTAACAATTTGACGTTTGTTTGTAGAGGAAAGCAAATTAAGATTCAATAAAGACCGCGAAGGCAAAGTTATTTTGATAGTTCGTTGAATGGTTGGATCTCTTATGTATGCACAAATACCTCCGGAGGTATGAAAATAAATCCGGAAAGTGATTTCTGTTTGGATGCGTATGTCACGAGCACACGAGTGAGCCACAGAAAAATTACGCTCATTTTTAGTAAAAGCAGCCGAGAGCGTCGGATCTCGACAATGGGGAACATAAAAATTCCATGAGCAAATAACTCAAAATATTCAGGAAGAGTGCTGAGCAAAGAAAGGAAACGTTTCAAGTAGGCATTATGTTAATATATAGGGCGCAGAAATTCAAATGGATACGTCAACACGCCAGCCCAATTATTCAGCCTTAGACCGACTACGGGAAAAGCCTCGCTATCCGTCTTTTTTCGTCCATTGCGGCATATGTTTAAAAAATACCATCGAATTCATGATCTCAGTCCATCGATAAAAATATGCCATTTACCGTATTACTAATAACACGCACTGACGAGATTTCCCTCCGGTTTTCCTCAGTATGTTCTTCCTCACTGGAAAAAACCACATTTTATCTAGAGTCCAGACTCTCGAAAACATTGACAAGAAAAAATTCTCTCGATTAATCGAATTTTTGCTTGAACCAAACCGAAATCCGCTTAAATGAAGAGGCTTGGTTCTTGATTAAGGCTAGATTCTGATTGAATCAAAAGTACTTTTTCTTGTCGATGTTTTTAAGAGTCTGGATTCTATTCCAAAGTGTTTTTTTTCTAGTGCTTATTGTATATTTCGGAGAATCTCACAAGAAATATGAAGAGAAACCATAGAAATTCCGTGATTTTTTTATTTCTGAGAGAAGAAAATGCAACTAATTATTAAAATTTGATTTTTGATGTGATTAAATTTTTATTGCTGTAGTTCTTAGCTGCTTGAAGCACAATTGCATTGTTTCCTAAATTGGTAGGTAGAAAGACGTGTATTTTCCAAAGCCTGCATTAAGAAAGTTGATGCACATTAGAATGTATGGTGACCTTGCCTCATGCGCATTCTAGAGTAATTACATTTATACACACTGGGGGGGGGAAAAAAAAAAAAAAAAAAAAAAAAAACATTGGATCTAGAGTCTAGACTCTTAAAAAATCGACAAGAAAAAATACTCTTGATTCAATCGAATTTTCGCTCAAATCAAGAACCAAACCTCCTAATTTGAGCAAAAATCTGATTGAATCAAGAGTATTTTTTCTTGTCAATGTTTTCAAGAGTCTGGACTTTAGATCCAATGTGGTTTTTTTTCCAGCGCAGGAAACAATGATTGTGATTAATTTACGATCAACGTACAGATCAACCCAAAACGAGCATTCCTAATATTAATGATAAGATAGAAATGGAAGGTAAATCTGCTCTTCGGAACAATTCTTCGTGTGTTAACCGAAAACCTTTTCAGTTGCGTGAACTCACCGACTTTTCACGCTAATCTTCCGCTCCAACTTCCCAGTGCTCCACTCTAAGTCTCCGCAGCTCATAAGCCCCTGCATTACTTTAAACTTTGTTATAGCTTTTGATTAAATTCGCATCTTGAGCATAAACAGTAAGGAGCAAGGCACTTCTTGAACGCCTTCTTAAAACATTTCGAGAATCTAACAAGATTTTAAAGTTAAACGCATTAACCGAGGCAATCTCCATTAACTTGCGCCCAACTAGTGGCGAATTACGGCGAGTCGTTCTTTCTCATACTTACCTCAGAAGGATTTGAAATCTTGACGCGGTCGGGTAAAATCAGTAGTTGTAGGGCGGGTTAAGACCTCAAATCTCACATCATTTTTCTGTTATTTGATAAATAGTTTTTTTCTAAGCTCAGACTTAGAATCTTCTTCGATCCGAATTCTTTGATCTCTTCAATTTGCATTCCTACGTTTGACTCATGTCAAAAGCAGGTCAAACCATTGGGCGGAATGTAAATTTTTCGATTGAAGCAACTGACTTTCAGTGATATGACTCGACCAGCATCATCTTTGCCTCTGCTGCCGAACTTTAAAGTGAGGCGTTATTCAAGCGCATAGTCTCCAAAAGAACCGTCTCAAACTTTTCTAACCCTCAGAAAATCGCGCAAAGTTGTTTTTTCTCATTTATCGATCAATTTTATTAGTAGATAGATATTTACCGGACCCGTGTAGTCCTACGAGTACCAGATCTGGGGTACAGCTGCATCTACTAATAGTAAAATAATTCCAACTCTACAAAATGCACAGTTTTGCCAATAATTGTGCAAGGCTACTCGCTACAAACAGAACCAAGATAGGAAATTACTTATAATACTTTGTACCGTAGTTAACATTGAATATAAAATATAAAAAAGGTAAAAAAAGATAGAACAATAGAGCCTAAAACTTTGTAAATGCCAAAAACTGATAGTCTTTACTTATGCACGATTTCGAGGGCAAAAAATGGTTACTTTTTCAAAAAATGGTTACTTTTTCAAAAAATAAGAGTAGAAACTGGTGATCGTCTGTTCTGATCCTGTCAATTGAATTATTACTTTTTTTTGGTTCAATGTTTGATGCCGAGCTGTTTTTAACATGGTCCATGGCAAATTAATGGTCATCTCGTAATTAAAAACTACGAATCGGCAAATCGAAGTAACAGGCGTACAAATCTCTTTCTGCGATGTTGACCAGATCAGCCAATCACGGACGATGGTCATTTTGGCCCTTTTCGCACCCGGCCGTCGCTAACTTTGATCACGAGGTTTTTGGCCGCCGCACCGGTTGCGCAAACCTTGAAAAAACACCCGGAGAGGACGATCCTAATTACAAAGGCGGCTTTCGAGATGGCAATCAGCTCAACAACTCGCCGTGTCACTCCTGACGAGGAGGAAGAAGCGGAAACATAGTAGGAGTAGAAGTGCTTAAAGAAGGAGAATTAAAAGACGAGGGTGAAATCAAGAGCGAAAGATGCCGCAGGGCGGAATATGAAAGACGTAGAAATTATGCGGAGGGTGGAAAATAATTGGAGCGGGAACAAGGTTGCCAAATTGTGCAATATGATTTGCATACTTTACGTGGGTTCAAATGGGGAAAAGTGCTGATTTTTCAGCACAATCTGGCAACTCTGAGCGGGAACGAGTACGCATCTTGCCCAACTCGGGAGGGGGGGGGTAGGGGGGCAGAGATGCAAAATCGCGGGGTATTCATTAGTCAACATGCTCCCCGTGGAAGCCCTTCATTCAGTTAGCGCGATTCATTCTCGCTTCGGGATCCACGTCCCAGAATTGTACTCAGGAATGCCGAGTATTTACAGGCCACGCTGAGATACGTTCAAAGTTGCTGCATACGTTCGTAGCCGGCTCGTTGCGTTGAGACATTGCGCCGGTAAAAATATCGGAGAGGAATCCGGTGTGTATACCAAGGTGCTCTTCCCGACCCTTTCAACCGGAGCTCGCCTCTCACTGAGAAAAAGCTATGGTTTATAAACCTATTAGTGGTAAATATGGAACACCTATAATAGTCGTAAATAAACTAATGATTCTCGGTCTGTGAACCATACTAAGGTCTCTGTACCTAATTAAGGTACAGAGACCATAACTAAGGTATATGTGCTATTATTATATGTAGAGGTACTACTATTAGTGGTGTTCCATATTTACCTCTAATAGGTTTATAAGCCATAGTTTTTTCTCAGTGCTTGGCTCCCGCCGCGCGAAGTTTGAATCTCAACAATTTTTCAGTTTTGGCTCAACACAAATATAACCGTCTACTGTTGATAAAAGCGAACGAATTCAATGCAAGCGCATTCTTTAAAAATTAAATTAAATTTTCTTTTAGTAGTATGACTGTTTTGTTTTGTTTGTTTGTTTTTTCCCCCATTTTTATCAACAGCAAACGGTCATTTCGGCCAAAACTCGGTTGAGCAGGGGAGAATTTCATGAGCCGCAGCCCACCCGCGGCGCACTGTGGTCCAAAACTCAAGAATAGGAAGAAATAAGTCGGAAAATGACTGAAAGATCACGAAAGTTTCAATGTGGATTTTATTTGAGTCGCTAATTTCGAATTTGATGTCAAATTGCCAAGATTTTAACACCCTGACGAAAGTCCGAGACACACCTGCGAGTAGCAAGCGCGTGTAAAGGGCGTTTAGGCCACTCAGCGGTAGCATCAGAGCTCATCGATGAAATTTACACGCCTTTTTTCTGTTTACACCTGCGAGCCCAGACGCGCTTCTTCCTTGTTTGTTTACGAACTTCGGGTAAGAAACTTCGAGTTTTAAGTATAAAAACAATGTATTTAACTGCAATGACATTAGTTTTTCAATCATAGTATCGATTGAAATCAGGTTCTCAACAAATTCCTAGCTTCCTCAGAAAAAGGAAGAACTTTGACTTTCGACTCAGGTCGTAAGGCAGATATCACAGGATCCGAAGATATCAAAAACAAGTTATAGATATTCTCGTTGGTCGCTATTCTGCTCGTTTTTCGAGAATTATGGGTCCTGAAATGTCTGTAATGTTTATTCATATGCTCTTGCGCCTCTTCAGAAAGAGCGCCAATAGGCAGGATACAACCCAAGTAGCATGGATTGCAATTTCATTGCAATGGATTGTGAGTTGATTGCAATTTTTGCTTGTTGCCTATACGTTCATTTGAAGGCGCTTAAAAAGTTGCAATTTTATTGCAATAAGTTTGCAAGAAATGTAGATTATGCTTGTTGCCTAACCTTCTTTTTCAAGGCACTATAAAGACTGCAATTTCGGTGCAATCATGTTGTAACAAATTCACGCCATGTGCCTGGCATCCAATTCTCTAGTTGTTTTAAAGTTTTTTCGACTTAAATGTCTCACCTAACCCATATAGCCCAACATATTTTGAAAATATTGTCACCTTTATCAAAATATTTTCATGGCAATATTGTAATTAAAATATTTTCAAAATATTTTTAAAACATTTTAAAGGAATATTTTGAAAATGTTTACAAAAAATATTTTTTAAAATAATTCAAAAATATTGCCTGTAAACATGCATGTTAAAAATATTCCTTAAGAAAGTTTTGAAAATATTTTAAAAATATTTTTTGAAAATATTTTTAAGTTCTCAAGTTAGTATGTGGTGTAATTTACACCGGTGTAAATTTAGTGTGAGTACCTATTACGTGATATCGAAAAAAAAAATCAGACAAAAAAAATATGAAAAAAATAAATGACACGAAAAAAAATAAATAATAGGCAAAAGAAAGAAGCCTGAGAAAAACGGCGTTAATCAAATCTATGAAGAATGTTGAGCCACGCACTGACGCAATGCATGCGATAACAGCCTTAACAGGCGTGATTTCAACCCAGCTCATCATCAGCTCCCTGTAGCTCAGTGGAAGAGTGCTCCGCTATGACATTCGCGGGTCGGGTTCAAGCCCACTCAAGGGCATCCGGTATTTTATGCTGCTAAACGTCGTAGGACATTAGGTAAGCATGGGTTCGAATTATTATAATTTCCCCGGAAAATTTAGGGGTTGAAATTTAAAGGTCGTCAATATTGAAATTTCTTTGCAAAAAAAAATTGCAACTTTTTTACAATGAGGGGGTCAGATGTTGTAAAATAATTGCAATTTTCTTGCAAGAAAGTTGAAATCATCTAGAAATTTTATTTCATTTAAATTGCAATTTTTTCGTTGCAAAATGCTACTTGGGAATTTGTAATGATATCTTTACCGTGGCAATGAATTGTATGCACTGTGGAGTGTGGGTGCTGAATAATACCAAGGGTACAAGGATACGGCAAGTTTACATGACTCTTTGGCATACTCATCAAACTTACTATAATAATATAACTTACTATACTTTAATAATATAACCTACCATACTATAATAATATAACTTACTATATAACTTACTTATCTATAAAACAATTACTTGTAATAACTTCTAAAACTACAGCTAAACGAATGATCAGAGCTTTGTCAATCTCAGTGATTTCGGAAACAACATCGCAATTACGGAAGAAACGTCTCGACGTATTACCACAATTCGTTGTAACAGCCCCTTGTTTCACTCTGTCAACCTCTATCCCTAGCCTACTCGAAAGTTCATATTGGATGGCCTCCTTCGTTGAGTTTCTGATGTCCTTTGTTTTGTCCGTCAATCTACTCTTCTTGAACGGTTCATTGTAACCTAAATGAAGGATGTATTCCATAAATTTTATCCTCGCATGTAAAGGGCACTTACCTGGCTTTAATCCCTCCTTTTTAACAGGCCTTTTTATTACTGCTTCCAAGTCGTTCATTTTTTCGGGTTTTGCATCACAGAGAATGCAGTTACTTGTAGCAGTGGTGTCAGTGATGGTTGCCACGGTTTTACCATCGATCATAGTACAATGAAGACTATGAGTTACAGTGAAATCGGAACCGTTTATATGAATTTTAGTCGGGCAAAGCTTATTAATTTCCTCCTCAACCCGATCTTTTTTCGTTTTAACTACGATGGATGTCAATGAAGTGCCAACAATGAGGTGTAGATAAACCATACATGTGGTTTTCTTTATTAGGAATAAATTTATCCACATCTGAATTATTCATCGCGCTAGGTTTGGCCTTGCAAATAACGCATACCGAACAAGAGTTTGTTCCACTTACGATGTCACATACTTTACCGTCAATCATCGTAAAATGGAACTCGGATTCCACATTTACAAACTTATTATTGATATTTACATCACATTTCTCAATACCGTTTTTAAATAAATCATCAAATATTTTATATTCCTGCAAGACGATATCTCTATTTTCCTTGCAGAACATAAATTTTAATGGTCTGCGATAGTGGGGCGAGGATGGTCGCGGATTTCGTCAAACTATTGAACCAGATTGTTTTTCTTTGACAAGTACTGGGAGGAACGCTATAAAAAATAAAAATTCATCTGTTTGTGAGTTTGGATCTTTTTTAGTATTCTGGTCAGTTCCTGAGTCAGTGTCATGATCTGATTCTTGATCAGTGTTTTGGTCTGTTTCTTGATCGGTGTTAATTTCATCTCTGAATGGGAGTTTATATGTACTATGTCCAGAGCTACCATCCATGCCCCATTTAAAAACAACGACAAATTCGCTAGAGGCACAATAATTCTTCAAAATTTCTTTCTCTAACATTAGGAAGAGACTACTTATTGTTTTATTTAACATGTCCCGAGTGTCTACTTGGACTCGAGTGTCTGACGCGTACATAATTTTAGGTAAGAATTGCTTTTTAAAATTATTCAAACTATAGAGGGAGAGCATCATACCCGCATGCACGTTGTTTATAAACTTTCTTAAAATATCATACTTCCGCTCAGACAAGTCAAGGTCTAGTGTCAATGCAAGTGTTTCATACATAGACATTACTCGCGTGTTCACCTGGCAGAGGGTGATTTCATTCTTGCCGCAAAATGCAACTCCTCTGCAGAATACGCTAGGAGAGGCTCAACTTTCAACTTTTTGGTTTTCGTACAGCAGTCTGAGAACTTTTTCTGGGGCGCTCCAACACCAGTTTTCTGGGAATGAAAAGGCTGTGGAAGACAATAGTTAGGAAATGAAACTAGAGTCGATAACAAAGATTCTTCGTACATCGTAACCTTCAATCGGCTTCGATGATATTTTTTCCACATCTTGTCATAACTTAGGCATGTCATCCTGGCAAACTTACTCCAATTTTCATCTGAAACACCTTGGATTGGGAATGTCTCCGGGAGGTTTTCCTCAATTGTAGCTGCACGGATCTTCAGGGGTGTCTCTGTCCACACGTTGAAGAGTTCCGAGTGTTTTAGAGCACGACCTTGTGACAGAAAAAGCGGCATAACTTTAATATGCGCAGCTAGACGCAGACGAGACTTAAAAATTCAGAATCTACATGAATTTTGCAATCAATACCCTTTGTCAGGAAAATACGATATTTTACGTTTTTTTTAAAAACGTCTTTAAAGTTCAAGTAAGAGAGGAAAATAGTAATTTTGAGTTCCATCGATAAACCTGCTGAATAGCGATGATTAAAAGTTGGAAAAAGGATTCTTATAATTAAGTATACATTAAAGAACTTCTTAGGAGTGTTGACAGCCATTTTGATAAGAAAGTAAACATTCGGTGGCTTGTACCACTGCTATCACAACACTAGCGCGTCATCAGCTGGAGGTGTCGCCGCGCGCGGAGCTTATCTGATCACTTCCCCTCTTGGGGTAATTTGCCAGAATAAGCTGCTCGACAGGGTAAAAATTCGTTTGTAGAAAGCATGTTTTATTCAAATTTCACGAAGAGCATTTTGCGAATGTAAAACACTTTTAAAATCAGCGCATAGAAGCTAAATTGGCGTTTGATACTCACATTACTATTGCAAGAAGAATATAGGTGTGTTGCAGGCACTTAGTTTAATACGTAGGCAAGTAGTCAAATATCATTTTTCCCTTAAAGTTTGTCAAATTAAGTCATGTGTTCAATAGAAAAATCGCTAAACATTTCACTCATCTGTGCTAACGAGAGAGTAGTTTTGATCGTCGGATTAATGGTTATAACATTATTAAATTTTTTCAATTTTTTTTTTTATTTTTGGGGTTTCAAAAGTACTCCGTTCTTGATTAAACACTGCCAATGCGTACAGTATTGTTAAGTAGCCTACCTATCGATATAAATAAAGAGTTCGTCTGTCGTCACAGCACACAGCATGTCAGCGTGTCTCATGAAGTTCATTCAGTACGTTCATGCAGTCTAATATGTATGATACCACTATTTTAACTCCATGGTCGAGGGGAAGTATGCCCGAAGAATTGAAGGCGTTTTGGTCGCTCCGCAAACTCTTGCTAACACGCAAGCATTGATTCATTTGATATCTCGTTGATAGCTTTTTCTTGTTAAACATTTGTTTGCGAGTTTTTCGGGCATCGTTGAGATTCGTTTTCTTTCATTCAGCCCGAATAATGAGTGAACTTTCGGTCTTCAAAATTGGGTAGTATTTTACTTTTCAATTTTACCTCCAAGTTCTGGCGAACTTTCTTTAAGCACAGCAGCGTAAGAAGAAAGCAAAAATAATTACGGTTGTGCATGCATGTAATACTTCATTTTGTCTATGTTCTAAAGAGTTTTGAAGGGTTCAAAAAATTATTCAGAATCTGTATGCTTGTAGTCATGCACGAACATGGCAACGGGTTTGTAAACCGCACACAGTACAGATGCAGGCAGAAAAACGCGGAGAAAATGAAGAAAACACATATTCTACCAACTTCTGTTTCACGTTTTTACGCCTCATTGATTTTGACTTTTCATAGAAAGCGTATGCATACCGTTATTTTTATTCATGAGATTATTCAAATTCAAACAGAGAGGTTGAGTCATGAAAAGAGTATGCGAACCAACAAACTTGGAAGATAAGCGTGTTGCGATGGATAGTGCGCAAGCACTAAACGCTTTTAAAGTATCGTTTTTTAACAGTGTTGTACCTCTGGTCGGAACAATCCTCTCCATTTTGACTCCTGCATTTTAAGAGCGTCAAATCAGATACACTTCATACACTCCGTTAAAACATCTTGTCCATGTAGAGAAAGTATAGAGCGTAATCTACGGTCGGTCTTTTGAGAGCTCTTTTCTGTACGGAGGCCAAATTATACGGCTTGCATTGCTTTTAAAATGGGTTTAAAGAAGCCCTTAACATAGCTAATGTCATAAGCCTCTCCTGACATAAGAGCGCAACTTTATTTAGCGATGAGCCCTGTCACTCATAAAACTTAATTCTTTCTCGGGCTCATATCCAAGAGTATAGTTCTGCCCTTTTGTCTGTCAACCGACGATATGGAGGACATTTTTTTGGTGCCCCAAGTGAAATTTAAGAAGATAGCTTACATCCGTTTGAGAGGTTAAAAAGATTTTACACGACAAAAACTTTAGAACTTTCACAAACTTCAAGGTAGATTCGGTCTTAACGTAGAATTCTCAGAATTTCAATTGGATTACATTTTTATTTTGTAAGAGTTATTTTATTTATTATTTATAAACGAATAAATACGGCCATATGTGAACCCTATGGCGCTTCCTTTAGGAAAGGCGTTGACCAGGAATGTCCACTCCTGTAACTTATCTGAACACTTTCTATCGAGAGACTCGTGCACCTAGCGTTCGTCACCTTACAATCGGACCGCGCTAAGCAGAAAGGAACCAAGCTACATCAGCTATTCCCAAGTAAAATTCTTCACATGAAAACCGTGCGGATTTTTTTGCAAATTTCAGAAAATTTTCTGCATAGTATTAAGCAAATTCCTTGAAATTTTCAAAGGAATTCGCACAAACGTTCTCATATAAATAATTAAATTTCCCACACAGACGGACCCAGACACCTCAAAATGGAGCGGGGAGGGGGGGGGTCCGAGGGCCTTCCTCGAAAATTCTTGAATGTTTGAAGCATCTAGTACGAATTTTGAATCAATTTCATCATGAATTATCACCAAACACATGCGCCATTCCTCCTTCTTTCCTCCGTTCCTTCCTTCCATCTTCTCTCTTCTCTTCCTCCTTTTTTCTGGCAAACGGGGAGGGGGGCGTCATTGGCGGATTCAGCAAATCGGCAACATTGTCTTTTCTTCATTTAAACCTATGGAAATGTATCGACTCTTGGAGGGACCGGACGCTCCTACAAGAATCGATTATTTAGCATCGGTTTAAATGGAGGAAATCCGGTGTTGCCAAATTGCTTGAGCTGCTCCTGGGGGGGGGGGGGGGGNGGGGGGGGGCGTGCGCTCTTCCCCTGGATCCGCCCATGATTTCCCAGTTGAATTTGGCAATAGCTGATGTGGCTTGGTTCCTTTCTGCTAAACGCGGCGCAATTAAAGGCGCGGCGGCGAGCGGAAGGGGGGGGGCAACTAGTAATTTGCAAACTGATCGGGAAAAAGGCGGCATTTATTGGCGACTCGCGTGATGTAATCCGGCGGTGCCCACGAAGGTCGCCCCGTTTGACGGCGGGTCAAGTGTAATCAGGTCAGTGTGATGAATCAGCCCGAGCCGAGACGGATGTCTACATCAATAGGTTTTATCGATCAATCGCCCGCGGGGCGTTGTACACTCTCCCGAATCCGAAAATCGATTAAATAATTACGCGAACAAGTACAGGAATTATCTTAATTAAAGGGGAACTCCGTTTCGCTATCTTTGAATAAAACATTACCGTCGATCCGGCGCGGCCCGGCGCTTCCAACCTCCTCCGTCTTCCTGTCTCTTCCGGCCTCCTATCCTAAGGAAGAACGCCGTATCAACATGGGAGGTTGCCAAATTTCCTTCGATAAAATGTTCGATTTTTATGAAAATTATGACTAGTTTTCTTCGAAATTTTCAGGAGTTTTAGGTGAAACTACGCACTAACGTATTTTAGAAATTGGAAGAGAAATATTCATTAGTTTACCAAGGAATTTGTGGCTCATCAAAGGAGATTTGGCAACACCTGAAGGATTATCCGGCGTTTTTCCTTGGCACGGCGGTATCCTTCGGGAGCGTTTCCTGCAACACTGAAGGGCCTCATTTAAATTCCGCTCTCTCTCAATCCCTCTCACAATTAACTTCTATTCGCTCCGCCGAGAGATCATCGCAAAGGACTCAATTTTCCGTGTCTGTAAGTAGCGGCGGGAAAAATTACCGGTATGCAAGGCGAACTGAGTACCTTGGGTATTTTATCTCAGTTGGGAATCATATTGGCATTCTTACCATTGTTGTTATTTAATGCAGTTTCGGATCGATAGCCTTCAGCAGGTGAGGGAGGGCGGTTTTGGGACTAATTTCGATATTTTCGGAAACTAATAAAACACCACTGAAATATATTTAAACGGATAAATATAACAAATATATTTAATAAAATACAAAACAATTTAACAAATTATGTAATATTATGAAATATAGCATTTAGATATAACAATTGAATGATGGGTGTATGTATGAGTAAGTAGAGAGATAGAAAGACCCTTTATTCTAGTATAAGAAAACAGGGCAGCGGAGACAAGCACAGATCCTAAAAGACGACGACGGAGGCTGTCCCCACACAATGGACTCGTCCAAACATGGATGGAAAAAAGGCGGGCTGATTGGTCCTTCTCAAGAGACGGAGTTCGACATGGCGCGAAATGTGAAAGCTACACAACATACTCCCATTTTCAAAATTCTCTGTATAGAGGTTAGTAGCCTGTGACGCTGAATGTCTTAAAATATACCAACTAACGAACCATATTCAATAATATTAAATTGCTGCACCAATAAGAACCGATGGGGATCTTAAGAGTGTTTTTCCTCAAAAACTCAAAACGAGATTTTTCGACCCAACTTGACCAAAGCCGCGCAACTAAAAAATTTTTCCCCGTAAACTACGACCTTGTTCCCCCATTTAACGCTCACAACCTCACAATCTCCTCATCCCTTTATTTTCTTCTTCAATTTTCAAGAGAGTGCAAAAACTCATCGATCGTTCCTCGAAGTTCTCGTTTTCTTGCAGTAACTTCTCGTGAAATTATGCACAGGTATGAATCAGTTGTTTATTCCTCGATGAGTCTAGTTTTATAAAAGCCAAGGCTCATGCGAAAATGGACTTGTGTCCTTTTGAAAACAACTGATTATATGGAAAACGATTCGACAGTGCTCATTTGGAGTGATAAGTGAATAAGCGGTGGGAATGAGACTGAAAGAAGGGGTGTCGAAAGTAGTATTGTATGTAGGTCTTGATGGAATATTCATAACAACCCAGGAGTACTCAATAAATTATTAGCTATCCCTTCAGCCTACCCTTTTGCACGATTCGCGAGCCGAAGATATTGTCATGCAGACTGAGACACCCTCCCCTTCCTCTCTTTTCCTCCGTGACCACCAAAACGCCTCTGCGAATTGAACCACGGTCAATAACCATAGTTGCCAGAATATCCCGGCTTCAGCAATTGGTGAAGTGATCGTAATGGTGACAGTATTTTGAAAGGAAGAGCTATCAACTGCGAGGTATCACTTCTCCCATTTGAACCATTAAGCACTAGAAGAATTGGACTACATTTTGCTACCAGGAACTACTAATTCTGACTAACTTCCGAAAGAACGCATGTACCATTAGTTTTCTGATTCACATAAGTGTTTTTACGGACGAGCAAAACAGTATAGTTCCTTATTGCAAAATGTAGTCCCATTCCGTGACAAAACATGTGTCATATGGTGATACCGGGTTGGCATGATCAGCGAGATTTTTTTTCAAGTGAAAGAATGAGCCTGACCTCCAAATAGTTGTGTTGAGCTCAAGCCATCTCTACCCTTGAGTGGCTCACGTAATACTTACGCAGCTCCCTTACGCAGAAAGTCTTAACCGAGCTATTTGCCTTCATTACGGAAAAGAAGTGTTAGGGGTTATCCCCTAAAATTGTGGTACTGCCACAATTTGTTGGACGATATGGACATTATTTAAATTAATTGTGGTAGAACCGCAACTCAAGTTAGGGTAGCACCGCAACATTTGGGTTAGTAACCTAATTTATTTGGATACGACCACGATAAATTCGTGTACTACAGCAATTAATTCGTGTACTACCACAATTAATTGGAAATGTCCATATCACACAACAAACTCTTGCTTTTTTTTATCCGTGATTTTAAAAGGTGGGCAAAGAAGGTCAAAACAAGCGGGAATAGTGGTGTCATATTTGACCATATAATCGCATTTCCCGTATCCAACAGTTTTTTCCCCTGCAATATTATCCTACCCAGACGAGAAGTGACTTTGCGTCATTTGTGTGAATCTCTGAATTAACGGAGCGTGACGGATAAAACGCGCAGAACTTTTTACGACTGGTATTGTTAGTTTGATTTGTGCTCCGAGTGTGATAAAATTATACTATACTTCTAAATGGATCAAAGAACTGCGTCTTACGCCTGTGCTCGATCGTTGTATGATTTCGGCAACTAATGATTGGTCAAGAAGTGATGTGTGGACTGCCATTAACCAAATATCACAATTTGGGGAATCCATCTTTTCCGCACGAAAGTAGGGGGTTCATCATTCCCGGAAAAAAAATTATGATTATCATTTCTGCACAAAATTTATTCCGCACAAGTATTTTTTTGCACTATATGGCAACGCCGAGGGGAAATAAATAAGAAAGTAGGAAATATTTTGCAAATCACTGATCTACGAAAGGAAGAACACAGATCTACACCTTTGAATGCATCGGTGAAAGTGGCCGGAAAAGAAGATAGTGGAGTTTGGTTGACAAAAAATCCCCAGACTTTACTTACAAACTGAAAAAGTAGAACCTGGAAAATTTTTCGCGTAATACGATATCAACATTTGCAATTTCCATGCACATTCCTTTTAAAAGACGCCACATAGCCATGCACATACACATTTTCGGACTTTCCCGGTAAGAAAAAAGTTACAACGTGGATAAAAAACCCATTTTTGTGTACATGCAACGTATATGATTGATAAAAAAGATAGGTGCATAAACCATGGGAGAGTGCATAGAAGAATTCAGGAAAGCAATGCTGTCAGCTTGTGTCCGGCGCTTTCCCCGTAACGGTGATTTTGTGCGAAAACGATGACCTCAAAAAGTTGTGCAGAAATGATTTTGTGCGAATAGGAGGTGCAGCCGTGACCAAATTGTGGCTGCACCTCCTTTCCGCACAACCTTTTGGTCACGTGACTTAAACGGTGGTTTTGCTCAGGTGCCCTTCGTTGGTGACGTCGTGACTACTGCTGGTTTCCGCGGGCACTCGCGGATTCTTGGAAACCCCCAAAAAGTTATTTTTCACTTTTGGAATTTTTTTATTTATTTATTTATTTATTTTTTTTTTTGCTTTGAAAGCGGGGAGAAAACCGAGTTCCGGCAACAACCGCTCGCATGTGCCAGGAACGGGCGGCCGGTCCCACCCCCCGACAGCCGAAATCGGCTGACAGGGGGATGGAGAGGGTCACCCGCACCCAAGGAACACTTCCACGAAGTAATCCTACGATATTGAAGCTGGAATCACACGCTGAACTCGAGAGCTGAACGTGGGCGTGAGTGATCGATCATCGATATCACCTCTACGGTAAAGAATCGATTATTAATGTGTTCGTTGCCAACACCCTGTCTATCGATCCTTTTCCATAAGTTTACATGGCCTATCATTCGATATATTGCAAAACACGCCTCTCCACTACTATAGTAGTCTCTCGAGAACAAATCTGAGACCATAACGATCCAGTGATCACCAGCAATAGCATCAAGTGGACCGCGTTTAAACAGAAAGGAACCAAGCCACATCAGCCATTGCCAAATTTAACACGGAAATTACATTTTTTACGAGAGAACGTCTTTGCAGATTCCTTTATAAAGTTTAAGGAATTCGCTTTGTATCATGGAGAAAATTCACTGGAATTCGCACAAAAATCCGCACAACCGTTTTCATGTAAAAAGTTAAATTGCCAGATTAAAGGCAATAGCTGATGTGGCTTGGTTCCTTTCTATTTAACGCGGACCAAGTGTAGGGGGGCGTATAAGGACACATGTGCGAATGCTACAACGGTTTTTTCATTCTCAATAGCCGTGGTGGTTGCGGAAGGGCAGCTTTCGAAAGTTCGATAGGTCCCCAATAGCAATGACCTTTAATAGCACGAGCTGAGCTCGGCATTGAGCGCTTCCATTTTTTGTTATACTCTACGTTTTGTCTCTGAGTTGGTTTAGTAGCCCGTCCGATTCAAACTCACAAGGGCCATGCTTCTCACCACACTGTCACCTATGTGTGCCTGTTACTACCTTGGTTTTACAGAGGAAAAAGTGTCCGATCTACGGTTTCTGGGACGGAGAATAACCGAGAAAATCCGGGACTCATGAGGGAATGAGAACTAGGGGAAAATCATGGAATCTATCCTTCCACCCCTTACGGACCATTTCATTTTCAAATTTTGAGGGAATTTTAAGTACCCATTTCTATTGAGGTTTATTTTGCTGCACCTGAGCCGATATTAATGACCTCTTGAATGACATATTGGAATCTCCGAATCATCGCACTAATAGAGAAGCTTTCATTGACTCTTTGAATAATATAAACACCAGGAACGCTTTTGGAATTGATAATTTGAACGTGCACCAGAGTATCGGCTGAATGATGAGAAGTCAGTGTGTTGCGGATAAAATTCAGAGAAATTTTCAAGCAGATTCAACCAACAATTTCTCTGAAAGAAAATAAAATGGCGGCGAAAATTCCGAGACGTTGCATGGCGCTTATTTCGGCCGGAAGGTGATGATGTGTGGGAGAAAAATTCGAATTTTCGATCGGAGCACTGGAAAAAAAACTTATTGGATCTAGAGTGCAGACTCTTGAAAACATCGACAAGAAAAAGTACTCTTAGTCGTCTTTTTTTATGTCGTCGGTCGCTTACCGATGGCATCGCTGTGATTGCGACTGATGGTTACGCCCATTTTTCTCTATCCAATCACGGGATTACGCTACTAAAAAATTGTTAGAGGTTAGGTTTCACTGATGGTGCTCCATGGAGACACTCCGGACTCGGGTGACGAGTGATTGCGGCTGATGGCGTCAAAGCGTCACGTGACTGATGGTCTAGCTCAGTTTGACAAACTAAGCTCCGCCCATTTCTGATGGCATCAACGAAACAAAACACGAATGATTGCGCAGTGACGGCGACCGATGGCATAAAAAAAGACGACTCTTGATTCAATCGGAATCTAGCTTAAATCAAGAACCAAGCCTCTTAATTTAAGCGGATTTCGTTTTGATTCGAGCAAAAATCCGATTGAATCAAGAATATTTTTTCTTGTCAATGTTTTTTCAAGAGTCTAGACTCTAGATCCAATGTGTTTTTTTCCAGTGAGTTGCGGCGTTTTTTCTGTGGACGGCAGTTAACTACTCAAATCATGTTCCTTTATTTCTGAATTATATGTTTCATTTCCTTACTACTAAATCGGAAATCGCCGGCGATTGCTGATTGCCTAGATGATGCACGGCTCGGCCGGTGCTTTTCCGGAAAATTCGGCAAGGCGGCGTCGAGTCGAAGCAGCTCACGCGTGTACACGATGCGCTACATCGCCCCGTCTTTTAACTAACAATGAATAGCTAATGTTATTTTTTCCCCGGGTTGCCGGGCCGCCCGCCCGCCCGCCCGCCCGCACCCCCGACCGCGCGGGCGACGCCGCTCGGCGACCCGTCAACGGCGCTTTGTCCTTTCTTCGCGCACCGCACGCTTCATTTTTCCCTGTCCGGCCCGGCCCGCTGCCCCTCCATAAATCAATAAGTTTTCCATTAATTCCTTTGCATACCTGTTAACCGCACTCCTTCCATCGCCGTCGGGCTCATCCTCCTTATCAGTGGCGTGGCGTGAATTGCGATATATCGATTGTTATGTCATTTAAACGCATAGAAAAGGATCGATAAACTGGGTGTTCGCAGCGAACACCTTGATAATCGATTCTTTACCATAGGTTTAAATGGCATACCAATCGATATATCGCAAATCACGCCACGCCACTGCTCCTTATATCTCCTCTAATCACCCGCGCCCAGTGCGATTCCTCACTTCTTCCGCTCTCCACTCGGGTCTAGTCCTCGGGAATCGGTTCGAGTTCCGCGGAGCTCCCGGTGTTGGAATCGGCGGAAATGGCAGCACTGCCCACTTGCCGGGCAAGGCCGAAGTTATGACTGAGAGTAGCGCTCTCTGGGCGGCGTCGGCGGGACGTCCTTCCTTGCCCCGCGGCGGGCCGTGAGCCGTGACGGACGCCTCGCAGTTGTTCCGCCTCGCACCAATCATCGGTTCTCCGTTCTGCTCCCCGGCGCCGGCTCCCACCTCGCATGGAACCATCGGAGCCTCTGCTCAGTCCACGCATGCGCAGACCTCTACGGTAAATCACGTCATTCTGTCTAGCACCGCCCGATCCCTCTCTTTAAGCATCGTGCCGTTACTCGCGGCCCGATTCTTGAAACCGTGTCGCCACAACACAAAACGCACCCCTATTTTTATCATGAAATACGGAATTATAATGTGCTGGTCACACGCTCAAATTCCCATCAATTTCCGATCAAATGGTGACTGGTGCGCACCATCCACCATCAAATTTCTGCGGCCTGCCAAAATTTGATGGTGGGTGATGGCACTGTGCGGCTCATCCGTCATCTGATTTCCACACAACCGTGCTTATTTCATGCTTATATCAATCAACACGCTGTTTTAATTAATTTTACTCATTAATCTAGATAACTCTTGATCGGAATTTGACGGAAATTGTAACCAGGCCATAAGCATCCTGTCATTACCCGCGGCCCGATTCTTGAAACTATGACGCCAACACAAAACGCACCCCTATTTTTATCGTGAAATATGGAATTATAACGTATTTCACTGTCTTCAAATCTTCAATAGACGGCTCGCGGGCCCGCAAAATGGCTTGCAAAAAGTTCTCGCATAACATTTTCAGAGTGACGTAATGATCAACTTGTGGCCCACCAAATATCCCGACGTGTCCTATTCCCGGCAAAATCAGCAGTATGCGTGTACTAATGAAATGGATTCCATTTTGAAGTAAGGAGCCATGCACTTTCTCCGGCTCTTCCATGGAAACGCCTATCTGCACAGGGAAACCAATGGCATTTATGTTGTTTCTATAATGAGTCGGATTTTGGTTCCTCATTGCAAAATGTGTTTCAAATCTCGCTGTTATTTTTTTCGCTGATCTAAAAGTATTTTCTATCTATTTCACCAAAACCTCCGAATCCCAATTAGTACCTCAGTCACTACGTATAATTTTATCATCGTCATTTCCTCTTAAATTACGATGCGAAAATGTTGAAACTTGTTTGTGGAGGCATGGAACTCTTTGGGAGTATAACTCTCCCCTAACACGCGTCACCAATGTCTAAATAATAGTTATCAGAGTCCTCAAAGGCCTGGAATCCCGCCTGTACCGTCGATTTTTTTTTTTCAATTTGAGAGCGGAGGGCACCCTTCTCCTTACTTTGATGCTTTCGGAGCACGTTGATTTTGATTATCACAGGTTTGATTCTCGGGGCCCTTTCATTCTTTCCCAGGACCCATTTAAAGCTTTGAATACTATAATTTTAAGGTCTCGGGGGCCCATCCGTTTCTTCTGAAGCTTGAAGGACCCCGTCCATACCTTTTAATATTTAATCGTGAACCCTCAGGGACCCAAATTTCAAAGTAGCAAGCCCTGATGTATTGGTTTATTATTCAATTAATACTCCAATCACATTGTTTCTCACTCATTTCTACAAGTTTGCCTTCAATATCTCGATAGGCAACGTGAGCGGTTTGGGAGCAGTAATAGTGTCTCGCAGCATTTCGGCCACGATCATTGGGTTTATTCATAGAGGTAGCGGCTTAATATTTGACTCATACTGCTTTTCACTCATTCAGACCAGGTCGCCTTCAATATCCCGATAGGCAACGTGAGCGGCTTGGGAGCAGAAATAGTTGCTCGCCGTATTTCGGCCAAGTCACTCGGGTTCTTCATGGTTCAAAAACGGCGAAACTGCAGATTTCGCGGTTTGTTGTTCCTCAATCAGTAGGCCTTCTAGTTGACATTTCCGCAAAAAAATCGCGGGTGGTATGTTGACCGCATTAAAAGTGTCTAAAACGTACTGTGTTACTCTCTAGGAAAAGTGGAAACCGTAAACCAACCAAAAAATCCGCTGAAAACTTCAAACGCGTTTTCCTACGTGCAAGGTTTTCCGGCATAGGCCATTTTTGGAGCTACCGCATAATATCTTTAAAACAGAAAACGACTTACCTACAGCTTCGTTACAGATCGTAATAGTTGCTGCTTGCAATACTCTAGCTTGGTCTTCTGAGGGTTTTCCGTGAGTAAAGGATCTCCACGTCATTACTAGAAAAAAGAAAATAAAAAAATTAATAGGGTATTGATATAATACAACTAGGAATATGTTCTATGGTTAAAACTTCACTCCCATTGGATCGCCAAGACCGGTTCGCCTTCAATATATTGTTATGCAGCGTGAGCCGCTTGGAAGTAGCAATTGTTGCTTGCAGCAGTTTTATTATCATATAGTTGTTCATTACCATCGAGCATAGCATTGGTGGACTAATGATACTTCCCCCTCATCATGTTCAGCACTCATCATGATAAAGTTTCCCTCTGTAATTTGTCCAGATACTGATGTAAGAGGCAGGAAATGGAAGTTGCTTGAAACATGTTAGCAGAGTTTGTACCAGCATTCAATCGTCAATTACCCTTGTAACACTCAGATTTATTACCTGCGTCATGGAGTGTTTCGCACGTTTTGTCATGTCCATTTACAAGTATCTTTCATTTGGAGCTTATTGTCCCCGGAAGCCTCGGTAGGATAGGAAATGAACTTCACCAAAGGCTTATAAGCTATTATGTTGAGTGCTCTGCTATACGCATTCACGAAACGTATTGGAGCTAAAAGCTCATCACTTTTAAGGCGAAATATCATGCTTCAAAAGAAGGGCTTTCTAATTCGAATATTGTGTTCCCTGCTATGCAAGTTCTTTCCAATGCTACACAGAAAAATCAAACAAGTGCACAAATATTTAAATTGCATAATTGACTTGAGTGTCTATGCAGTTGAGAGTACCGCCTCGAAAGTCTCCACCAATGATGCACCAAAAGCTGAAATAAAGCAACCATGTGGCATAAAGTCGGAGCATTTTAAACAACAGTATTTCATAACCTTCCTTTCAGTCAAGATGTCCAGAACTGTTATCTAGAAGTATCAGATATTATTGTTCTTACGTCATAAACTTTTGCCCCCCTCCTTCTCATTTGATCTTCTGTTAACGTCATGACAGCAAAAACATGGAGGCTATTTTTGAATACCTAGCCTTAAAATAAAGTCGTTAGACAGCGCTGAACTTTCTAGCGAGCAAAATTCAATTTCCACGATTGTCTACTGTCCTTTTGTCTCCCTTGGCATCGATTTTTCACGCTCTGACGCTATCGAACTGAAAAAGTTTCGAACTAAATTAATGACTGCTTGCACTTATATTCGACGCTGAAAAAAGATAATTAACGGATCGGGAGAAAAAGTAATTGTTTTTGGATGGTCTATGTACGCATGCATGCCCCTTTGTTTCGGAAACTCAATTCACTGAAGTCAGTTTTTCAAAAGAGGTACAATCTTCCTTTTTCCTCTACGACCCTACTTGTCCTGCTTTCCCTGCACATTGCCACACTGCAAAACTTTTCATAATACGTATGTTTCAATAATACTATGACCTAGTGAAGAAAAACACAGAGATAGCCATCGTATTGAACGAAGCTGAAAAAATGGGACGGTTACCTTTGCTATAGGTTGACAATACGGGCAGGTAACTATCATTTTTCACATTAATTTTCAGTCAGTCGAAAGAATTTTATTACTATTAAATTATAAAATCATTTCTTCTGCTATGGGTTCAAACTCAATGTCAATGAATTAAATGGCCTTTCAAAAAAATGAAGTCATTCATAGATTCATGCCCAGCATATAGTAATATTAACATCTCGTTTTACTTCTCCTTTACATAACTTCAATGTATACCTATACTACCTCCAGATAACGGTATTACATCCATATTCACGGCTGAAATGACTTCTGTACGCGTTTTTGTGAGATGAAGATAAATGGAGAGGAAGAATACCAAGAGAGAGCTTCGTCAAAGAGACTTGCACGGAGAAAACGCCTTCAATTGAGGGGCTATACTCTACCACGACATGAGAGTTCAAATAGTTGTATCCGAACAATCGTCCAGGAGCGTCCAGTCGAACTGATACCTCACGCGGATCGTTGTGCGAGGCATAGATTTTTTATCATTAAAAAAAAGTTTATTAAAGTACGAAGAAATAAAGTTTGTACATTGAATTACTCTAAAAAGTCGTATTCACTACATCACGGTCGACCTAGACATTTTGTTTTCCTTCCGGTCGGCCCGGAGCAGCAATCAACCAAACTACCGTGCCGAAAGGAAAATTTCCGGAAGAACATCAAACTTTTGGCAGATTTTTCTTGACAAAAGTTGGCATTCCTTGATGGGTTTATTTACATTTTTCATAGAATTTTTCACACGCTCTCAACTATGGTTCATTCCAATAAGTCCGAAAGTTTCTGATTAAAACTATTTATAGCTTTTCTTTTAAAAAAAGAAGAAAATAATCATCTCAAGAAATTTGGTAAAATTTGAGTGTTTATACAGAGTTTTATACGTTAGCGTGTCCCAGTAACAAACCGCCATCTCATAGTGTCTACTGTCAGCAAAAACCAGTAAATATCACGAAATTTTTTGCCATTATAGGGCAAATCAGGAAAATGGGTGCTGGGTCAGGAAATTCCGACTGCGTCAAGCATTTCTCACCTACATGACGTTTATCTTTTGCAAAAGTGAAAAATATTATTCCGTTGAATAAATGTGCAGGCCAGCGAAATCGAATAAGTCGATTTATCCGCTCAAAGTACTAGCAAATTTCGTTCAAAATATCTGGGAAAATCAGGAAAATCCGAGATAAAATTTTAACAGATACTCTTGTTAACTTGTTCGCCCGAATTGGCTACTCCCGTTGGCGTATGCCGTGCGTGTTCCATACGTCACAAATTGAATAGGGCTCCGTACTTCCAGCATGTCCAAATGTCCGCCCACATTTCTGTCAACGTAATGAAGCGTAATATTTTGCCCAAATTCAGGCTCCGCGCCTCTCATGACGCATGGCGCGTCGCTGTCGCTGGCCGGAGTTCGACATTTTCTCTGTAGTCTCTACTTTGCAAGAGTAGAATGGTCTTAGTCTAATGGTGTGCGGGTAGGACTTGGAACGATATGAAGGAAAATGAGAGGCGCCAAAAGATTCATCAAAGCCAAAAACCTCAACGAAGAAATTAAGCTGGAATAAAAAAATGGATTATTTACGTGCTCATTTTCAACCAGTTGACAGAGGAATCGCACAACAATCTTGATAAAATAAGCCGATTGAGAACGGCTTGCGAAGGAATTTATTAATTTGAATATGAAAAAGTGCAAAAATAATAGAATTATTTTGAAAGTAAATTCGGGCATAAACTCGAACTCAAATTATACTTTGCTCAAGCTTTGTTCAAGCTTGCGATAAGCTTGTTACTTTCGCTTAATTAACGTACATATAAATTTAAATTTGATTATATTTTAGAGGAGGATCGCTTGCAGCTACTCCCTCATCATGTAGTCTTGATCCTAAGGAAGAAAAACTCCCCTGAAATGGTTTGAAATCATACAATTTTAGAAATATCTTTTTTGCTTTAGTGCAGAACATTTGGACCGCGTTTAGCAGAGAGGAACCAAGCCACATCAGCTATTGCCAAATAATCTGGCAATTTAATTTATAATAATAGAACGTTTCTGCGTAATTCCTTGAAAATTCTAAGGAATGTGTGTGTTTTACTATGCAGTAAATTCACTGAAATCCGCACAACCGTTTTCACGTAAGAAATTAAACTGCTTCGTAAAATTTGGCAATAGCTGACGTGGCTTGGTTCCTTTCTGCTTAACGCGGTCCATTTGTACCACTTGTGGAGCACACATGTGCTCTTTTTATGGTAGCAATGGAAAATATTGGAAGAAGTAATACATGTGCTCTTTTTACGGTAGAAATGGAAAATATTGGAAGAAGTAATACATGTGCTCTTTTTATGGTAGCAATGGAAAATATTGGGAGAAGTAGGTGTGCAACTTATGAATCCGTCAAGTCATGCACTCAAGGCCGCCATCGATTTAAATCATCACGATGAAAGAATTAAAGAGCCCTTCAGTGGGGGACAAGGAGAGGGAGCGTGGGTTCAAATAATTTGATGGTTGTGAAGAGTAAATCGTCGTCAATTATTCATTTCAAGCCTTCCATCGTGCAGTTTTAAACATTTGTCCAGCGGTTGAATTTGCGGCTGCTACCCATTATGCTAATGGAAGAGACCACACCGAGAGCGGGTAGCATGAAAAACATTTGGCACGCTTTCAGGAAAAAGTTTCGGAAAATATGTTTTATCCGCCTTCTGTTGCCGATTTGTTTATTATTAAAACCGCGGAAGTAGGGGAAGCTCAGCAACGCCGTTGAAATATTTAATCACCTCGCCGACCGTTAAATATTCTCATGAATTCATAAAGCCCCATGAAGCCAAAATGAAATGGGTGTAGTGATTTTCTGTTGAACTTGTGTAAAACATAATTTTTACTTGTAAGCGCTCAGCCGATAGGGAGCGCTTTTTGATTTCGACCTGCTTATGGATCATTCCACATAAACTGTACCGGGCTCAGAACCCGACCCCCCCCGATTTTGCTGAACATTTGTATACGAGGTCTTTACATCATTTTAAGTAACCCATTTGTAGGGGTTTTCCATTTGACGCTCCGTTCGCGAGATATCGACCCCCAAAGATGGGGTGAATTTTAATGATGTTCGAAAAAGCTTGTTTATTTAGCGTTATTTATTTTCTCGAATTTCATCTCTTTGACTGTCCATGGTGAGACTCTGTGTCGATCCATTAAACTTTCACAAAGTAACTCTGGAACAATTTTTTACGTAGATTCTAAGTATGCCATGAAAATTGGGCCAAAAAAGAATTAAATGGCCTTAATTTAGGGTGTGTTAAAATTTGTGCTTAAGCTTAAATGAAAGGAAGAATTGTGAAAAATATCCATACAGTAGCAGGGATTTTTCTCAATTTTTTAAAAAAATTAACGAAATGTCTGCCGGCAATTTTCGTAATATTTGAACGGTTCTCAGTAGAGTGAAAATTGAATCCCATAACAAATATTTTACTCATGAAAGCACCAAATTTAACTATTGCGAAGCATTGATATTGCCCTATCTTCATCGATAATGAGTAGATCTACCAAGGAAAGTTTGCAACAATGTCTATGGCCGACGATATTCTTGGAATCAGGTGACAAAATGGAGGATTTGAATATGAAATAGCCTCTTGGAAGAGTAGATTTAGTCGGAATGGCGGCCGACATTCGGTTGATTATTGACCCAGCGGAGCGCATAAAGTAAACAAGAGTGAAGGCGAAGACTAGCGTGTCAGTGAGGTTACATATCGATTAATTGATTTCAATATTTAACCAAGTTGACATTTCACGCATATCGCAATGAAACTAGAGCAATTAAACAATCCCGGCTCAGCTGTCCGGCTCGTGATTATGCAAATGCTTTACGTTTTTCACCGCATCATCCGTTTGTTTCGCCCCATCAATTAGAATTCAATTACGCTTCCAGATGAAACCTAGCGCATCGTCCGTACAACCAATACCCACCTCGCATTGCAGTCGAAAGTTTCGGGAGCTAATTGAACTCGTTCTTCAGCTGAAGTTACACGGAGTTTTCTCCGAGAAGGAACCCAATTACGCATTTGCTTCAGCGACTAATTTTCTGATATCTTGCTGAGAAAAATTTCACCAAGTTGGCCCATGGTGTCTTGTGGGAAATGAAGCTGCAGATACCGCGTATAGAATTGTAGCAAGGTAATAAGGAGGGAATGCCATGCAGAATTGATTGCGATATGCTGCGATTCGATCGAAGTGTGTATCGCGATTTAATCAACGGAAATCGTCTTAGTATCGAACAAAAAATCGTAATAAATTGAGATCAAATTTAGATTTTATCGAACGCAATTTTGTTGAGATAAAATTCCGACGAGATTTAGAATAATCGCTCAGATGTTGATGATCCGAGCGATTTTATCGCCGATAAATTGTAAAAAGATAGTAATTAATTTCAAAATATCGCGATTTTTCTATTGAAAAATGCAACTCGGGATGAAGCGTCACGCGACGTGAGGTTTAAAGCACGGCAATGGTTGCTTGAAGAAATTTTCGCTGTAGAGCAACTTGAATACGTATTATTATGTTTGGAATTCACAGGCACATGTTACGATATCTTAACTGTTTGAATTGCGTTGAGATGCGTAAAGTGGTGTTGTCAAATTTATTAAAACTGCCACATGAATTTGCTTGCGACACATGGATTTTTAATGCTGAAATGCAAATACGAAGGACAGATATAGCGGAGCTCATTCACATCCAGCGCATAGTAATATTAACAGCTCGTTTTCTCATTTAAATAACTTCAATGTATACTTATACTATCTCCAAAGAATGGTCTTACATCCACATTCACGGAGGAAATGACTTCTGTGCGCGTTCATTTGAGATGATGAAAAATGGAGAGGAAGAATAACGAGAGAGAGCTTCGTCAAAGAGACTTGCGGCGGAGAAAACGCCTTCAATTGAGGGGCTATACTCTACCACGACATGAGAGTTTAAATAGTTGTATTCAGCCAATCGTGTAGGGGCTCTATTGGAAGTGGTACTGGATCGCATTTAGCAAAAAGGAACCATCGTGATTACAACGTTGTAAATTCTTTCATAATTATCAAAGAAATCTCTCTGAATAGCAAATTATTTTTTGCTTCCTTGGCATGACTTTTTTAATCATAAAAGAAAGAAGAAAATTGCTAAAAGATATTTCTGATAAAACACTAAAACATCAAAGCTTAAATTGAAATTATGATTTAGTTTCTCCTGTAAGGAATTGCGTTTACGAACATTTCCGCCGTAAACTGTTACGTCTAGAATAGTCGACGAAGACAAGACGGTTACTTATCCCTCAGCATGGAGGGAGGGGGCGGACAAAGAGAGGAAAGAATCGAGGAAAAAGAAAACAGGAAGAAAAATGAAGGATGACAGGAGGTTTCGTCGGAAAGCTTCTTTGCGTGCGATATCAGTTTCAAAGGAAATTACACGGTGACGAATCGACTCGAGCCAAGGCTGCCGGAAACATCCATCTGATTACGAGCTCCTTGACCTTAAGAATAAAATGCGTTTCGACGTACCCGCGTAGGACTACTCTCTATTGTTAACGCTAGTACACGCCGCCGTGACTCGTAAAAAACACGGATATCAGAGGGTTTACTGTCGCACAGCCGAAGCACTAGCTCGGGTTCAAGATGCTTCCACCAGTCCGCAGACGAGACCAGTGGGCTCATTATAATGGAATTACATTTTGCAATGAGGGACCACTATTCCTGGCTCATTTTAGAAACAACATAAATGCCATCGATTTCCCTATGCAGATACGTGCTTTTATGGAAGAGCCAGAGATAGTGGTTCCTTATTGCAAAATGTAGTCCAATGGACGTATTTGGAACTATGTGCAAGTGGAAAGATGGGGTGTGCTCGTGGAAGCTGGATAAGGAAGAATGTAAAAGTGGATATAGTTTCTTTTGAGAAAATAGAAAAGCGGTTTTTGACATTATATTTAATGGAACTGAGCGCTAACTCGTGAGCCGTGGGCATGTGACAAGAGCCTTGTGGACAGGGTTCATTAGTTAAAGACCGTGTCGTTGATCGTCGTTGCCGCTGACGTCGCGGACGCTTTATTTTTCCCATTCATTCTAATGGCCCGAGCACCAATGAGCACACCTCCTCTTTCAACTTGCTCATAGTTCCATTTAGCATAAATACGTCCTATTGATATCTATGACAAAGCTGTAGACAAAAAAGACAAAGGGAGCGAATATTGGTAGTTTATACTAGACTCCTCATAATACAATATTTACCATTTGCACGGTGAATAATATTACAGGTTAAGATACCTCTTTACCCAACAGCATTACCGTGTCATAAATGAGGTAGACTTAAGGTAGGATTCATCATCCTTTTTTCTAGTGACAATACCCACGGCCCAACTATTATTAAAATCGTTATTGAAATCGATAGATAAATGCGATCGGCAAAAGGAACATGCAGCGATTCTGTTAGTGGGAGCGGGGCGCTGCATTGGACAAAGGAGGTGAGTAATAAACTAACCAACGACTACTTATATGAAAGAGTTATTACTCTGAAATTTTGCATGTGTCAGAGACAAAATTGAAGAACCTAGAACAAAGCTCTGATCTTTTTAGCGTGGGCAGAGGCAAGAGAGAGTGGAAAAGCATTAGGAAGGAATAAGAAAATACAGTAGGAAGAGATTAAGAAGGAAAAGAAGAGCATCACTTTTTCCACCTCGAAGGGGGGGGGGGGGGCC